>OZ024904.1:71564203-71934203 GCA_964017125.1 Flabesymbios commensalis
GGTTGCTTTCTATTCAGATGACCGTCACTGGCTCTCCAGTCCGATATGGCTTTTTCATCTAATAGTGGCAGTGTTAACGGTGCCGGCCCTGCAAGGCATAAAATAGATCTGATAATATTTTAAAATATTGTTATTATTTCTTATTTCTTCAAATAATAATATAAAATAGCCCCATCACAGAAGGCAATTACCCTTACAACCGAATAATCCTCGACAACTGGTTGATATTTCTTGAGGATGATTTATTGCAAAAATAAATATCGATGTAAACATGACTTTTAAGTCCTTACCAAGTAGATGTGACTGTTTTCTGCACGAAAACATTAAAAGCATTCATACCCCAGTCACACATACACGACGCACAGCCCACGCCTTGAGTGACAAAAAATAGAGCGTCGTTGTGCGTCCATGAATTTTGTCAGGATATGAGAAGAGCCAGCGAGTTTAAGACGAATATACTTCGTGTTATAAATAAATCAGGTGTATAAATCAGCGAATACACAGCGTTTCGACACCGCTTTGCGCGTTAGCAGGGCGACAAAGTTAACTAATACACCGCGCATCGCCAGCGCGAGGCACGAATAAGTCAGAAAGAATTCAGCACACCCCAAATATGTTATATGTTCGCTGGACATGCGTTAGGAACACTTTGGATGGGCGTTATATGCGCGCTCAATGTCGGAATTTTGAGTTTTTTCTGACCGTAAGGCTCAGTCACGCATAGTCCACGCACGGAACATTGATGATTTTTTGCCAGAGCGTCTTATGTGCGTCTTACTGGTTCGTGGAGGGCAATGCACTAACGCTACGCATATTTTTGTGCGCGGTGTAATCGCTAAAGGAAGTTGGGTATGTTTAAAATATTGAACGCATATGAACGCATAAATGTACTCGCCAGAAGACCGCCAGCGACACGTAGGGCGCGCTAGAACAACGGTATATCAACGGCAAATACGTTTGCTTTGTATTACATGGCTGCCCGTTGAGGGCGCCGGGCGGTCGCGGGCAACAATAAATTATTGCATCTTTGTACAATTACTGTATATATTTTTGTGTAGTCTATACAAAGCCTAATAAATTAATTAATTTGGCCTAATTATTGTTTTTTTCGGACAACTCTGTGCGGTACTTCCGTTGGCATGTAGCTGTTCGCAATTGTGAATGTTTTGATAAAAAACATTGAACAACAAATTTAGATATGATATAGCAAATTCACCTTTGGCAAAATTCATATTTCAGTTATACACCATACGACGTAAATATTAGTGATCAGTGAATCGAAACCACTAAGCAAGCTGCTTTAACTTGTAAATACATTTGTATTCATTGAATATATAGAGGTCTTCATAAAACACGTACCTTCTACAATGGCTCACGCGAATCATTCGTTCAGCTTGTGAAAGCAACGTTTCAAAAGACTCCATCGTCCATACAACTGCCCAGCAAATTTATTATTTATTTATTATTATTGGTAATATTAATGACATGACATTTTAATACATTAAAGTTCATCAGCCAGTTTTTAGACCAGAAATAAAATCTATCAATATCTTCTTGAAAATCACAACAATCATTTTGATTTCTGCCTTACAATCATCGGCAAATAAAGCAACTATATATGATGTTTCTTTATATTCTTGGGTGAATCTTTTATGTGCCCAATTAACTGAAAATAAGATAATTGGAGATGACCTGATTACCACTTTCCACCGGCTAAATGCATTGAAACCTAGCATTATTATATAGGTTTTCAGGGTCTACGTTGAATTGGCATTGTCCATTTACACGTGCGACTGAAAACCAGACTATGGCGGCCATCTTGATTTTATCAATTTTATTAAATCGTTCTTATTTTCAGATAAATGCCTTGTAATCTTGCATATTATATAGGTTTTCAGGGTCTGCGAGTCTATTGTCCGTTTTCATGTGCAACCGAAAAAGATGTATACATGGCGGCCATCTTTATTTTATCTATTTTAATAAATCATTCTTACTTTTAGTTAAATGGTTTGAAATTTGGTATAGGTTTTCGGGGTCTGCGACTCTATTGGCATTGTCCGTTTCCGTGTGCGACCGAAAACGAGGTTTAATGGCGACCATCTTTATGTATCAATTTTAAAAAATCTTTCTTGTTTTTAGTTAAATTTATGTCTTGAAACATCGTATTTATATATATAGGTTTTCGGGGTCTGTGAATCTATTGGAATTGTCCCTTAGTTCATGTGCGACTGAAAATGAAACTGTGGGCTGGCGGTTATGTTCAGTTAAATAAATACCTTACTGGTTAATTAGGCTTAGTTATCACACTATATGACCTTTAATGTAATTTCGATCTCTTATCCACCGGATATGATACTTTTATCCCATTACATTGTGTTTTCTACGAGTAGTCCCCCATCAAACACAAGGCGCCGAACCAATGTTGGGTTAATGTTGGTCCAGCGTCGTAGACAGAGGGCTAACATTAATCCAATTTTGGGTTAACGCCTGGTGTCTGCTGTGAGTAGTCTACCACCTACTGTGTCTCTGTGGCACTAATATGGTTCCCTTGGCATGGAATACACGTCGTTCACGCTCTGTGAGGCCGTCCCTTGGTAGTTCTCTCAACAGAAACTCGCCCTGGACCACACTATCCTTCTCTTGTACCTGTCTTAGATACGTTTGTTCCCAGTAGTGTTGTTGCAGTCTCTGGTACAGGTCAATTTGCTGAAAAAATATAATGCAATCACAAACGTGTTCGGACAGAACAGTGTTCAGACATATGCTACTGCCACGCTAATAATATATGTTTGTGTAGTAAAAAATGATGTTGTCCGGTGAAAATAAAAAGCTTATTTCAATTAATGACCGCGACAGTATTCTAGATCGTATTTCTTAATGGAAACGCACTATCAACAGATCAAATTGTTGAATAAAAAACAGGCAGTTTGTTGCATAAGCTTACAATATTATTTCGAAGAAAGGCGGGGGACCTAGAATTACCCTTCGTCTGTGTGTCCTTGTGTCCTGTGTAACGGGCATCTTTTTTTTTAAATGATTGCTCTAATAATGTTTTTCAATGGATTGAGCTCCCCCGTAGCTCGTTCAAGGTCAATGATGCAGTCTGGTCCATGACAATGGGGGGGGGGGGGAGGGACCGAGGGGTGTAAATGATTGCACTTAAAATTACTGCAATATTCGCTCTGGCTTTTCAAACCGTTTAAAAAAAAATATTCGCGAGGGGAGTATATGTTATTATTTTTTTTTCCCTTAAATTTAGTGCAATAACCGCTGTTCTAAAACTGTTTCTGAATGTATTTTTCTCTTGAGGTCTGAGGGGGGTTAAGACAATTCAATTGTTTTTTTACGAAAATATGAAAAAAATGCTTACCATATTTCGCGAGATACCTTACGCACCTGTGTATAATACACAGGTGCCAGGATTTGTCAAAAAACATATAGTAACCACCGCTGTATATATGCACCGCCAGAGAGGGGGTATGGGGTGGGGGTGACTGGAGCAATTAAAAAATAGTTTATTTTTTTAATCTCTTAGCTTCACATTTACAATTATTGATGTTTTCCTTTTGTTGATACAATTATCACCTGCTTTACAAATCCTGTGATGGTGCTAATATTATTATTGTCTATGTTCATGTTTTTCCAACATGTACATCTATTGCTATGTCACACACACCATTTTAGGATTCGAAAGTAATCGCATGAAAATAAAAAATTATGTAGGCCTACAAATTAGAAATAGGTCAAATGTAGGTCATTTTGGCTTTTAAGAGCCCTCACATCGTTTATAATATTACGACTCATTTCGACAGATCGGGTCACAAATGTTGTAAAAGCCAATATTCAGATACCGGTATATGTTTTTTTATTGTTACTATTATTATATATTATGTAACATTTGATTCTTATTTTCCTCGTGTAGATTTTAATCATTTCATACTTTGTTAAATTAGTATGTCCGCCTTGATGGTTCCGAAGTTTCATTCTATTGGGTTCACCCTCTGAAATTAAAGATGATATTATCTGAAATCCCAAGAAATTGTTTGGGGAAATATGCTGAGATTAGTTGACCTCTCTTACGTATTATCTCCCTATCCTAATCTCAGTTGATTATCTCACCTTCTATTCCTACTTACCCGGTGGTGTTTTGCCTTGGATTCTGGATATGGTTTCTTAAAGTTGAGAGCCTCCTCATGCGACAGCATGTGAACACCCATCGGTCTGCTGATTTGTAGGCCTAGAGTTTCTGGAAATATGTATAAATTAAAATACATAGATATGGAAACTTGCAGATACTGCATTTTGGCTCACGTGTAAAAATACTTGTGAAGTAAGATGATACTGTATTTTGGCTTTGCACGACAGAGTGTATCTATATAGTCCGTATTCAGGGCTACATAACAGCCATTACAAAAACTACACACTCTGGAAATTAAAAACTGTTCGAGAACCCCAATATCACCCATTACCATGATCACATGGATATCCCCGTGCCTTAGGTTTTTTTTAAATGGACATTTTTCTTATAGAATTGCGAAACGGCGCCCAGTTTATGGCATACGTCAGCCCATCTTCTGCCATGCGTCAGCCCAGCCTCTGGCATGCGTAAGCCCAGTTAAAGGGACTGGCCCAGGGTAAAATCATAAAAAAATCGGTGATTTTATTTTGGGTTCTTAATATGACCATATGATGTAAACCTGTCCAAAGACTAGAACTGCAATTTTTTATAATTTTTGTGCTGCGCATTCACCAGTTAGGCTAGATATAGAGACGAAATTCCTGATTTTTAATTATTGACAACCATGTCAAAAATAGGAAATTATGATTTTAGCCTGGGCCAGTCCCTTTAATGGCATGTAGGCATACGTCAGCCCAGCTGCTGGCATGCGCCGTACACCGCGGAGTTTAGAGTTTCGAGTACAGTAGTAGTTTAGAGTTACACCACCCTTAGCCATATCTTGATGCATAACCGTTGTTACCTTTTAAAAATTACATTGGTAATGAATCTATCATACAGTCACGTATTTACAAAAAAATAAATCACCAGTTTTAATGGGCGTACATGTAGCCTACGTAATCAGCTGGTAATGTGCGTCATGAGTGTAAGCAGCCATTTTGTTTTCCACTTTTAAAATGAGCCTATTATATTTGAGCTTCGAACAATAAAAAAAATACATTTTCTTATGGCTTAATGCAGTACTAGCATACATTTTGTTGCAGAAGACAGCGGGCCTATATCTGCAGCTATTTGGTTGAAGCCTAACATGGGTTCATTGTTTGATCCTACTTACCCATGTCAACATCACTTCTTAAAGTTCCAAGGAAGGCCTGCGTGTCCACAACTTCTCCTCCGCTCAGAGATCTGGCGTACATGGCACATTCAGCACTGCTGCTCTGCATCGCCAGTGAGTAAGGTGTCTCTCCATTCTGTTTGCAGAAATCATTCTCGTCAAATTAGCTACTACCCAGCAAACGCAAAACATTTGTATAACATTTGTACAAGGTCGGACCAGCGTCGAATCTATACATAAATATGTGTAATTACCAATGAGATAAAAAAAAGTAATAATTATTATTTAGGAATAAGGATTATGTTTATAATATATATAATGTATTAACCTCATCTGGCTCGTATATGTCTAATCCTGCCTCTACCAGTAGTCTCAAGCAATTTGCGTGTCCGTTTTCGGCGGCATCGTGAGCAGGACTGTTCCCTTTCACGTCTCTTATCCGTACAGCTTCTCGTCCACCCTCCTGACGCAATAATAACTCCAGAATATCCACATGCCCATTTGCTGCAAGGGTGTAACATCTTGCATTTTAAAGCATGCAATCAATTTAATGCAACTAAGGCCTACAAGTCACAGATTAGAATTTCAACTAATATATATATATATAAAAAATGAATCGGGCTTTAGGCCACCTTTGTGCACATATAGGCTAAACTGGGCCAGGAGAACCTCCTGAGGATGGTGAGATGATTGAGATGACACTGTCCTCCAGACACAGGATTCGAAATTCGAGCCCTGGCGGTCTAAGGCCGAGCACGCTACCTCCCGGTCACGGAGGCTCCCCACAATACTGACTTTCACACGTGGATGGGGAAGAAACATTTTTGTTTCTTTCAAACCGCCAAGACCGGGAACCGAACCCCGAACTCTGGCGTGAAAGGCAGCGGTGTTAACCGCTTTCCTAGGTCCCCCGCCCTTTAACTAATATAAAATCGTCAATAATATCATTTAGGCCTATATAATAAGACGGGGGTAAGCATATAATTATAACTCCATGCAAGCCGTAATTAAATCAAGATGCTAGTTCTAGCCTGCCTAGTGTTTAATATTGTATCTTATAATAGAAAGCATGTAATATCACGTCTTCTATCGCTGGTAGCAAACACGACTTACTCATTTTACTACTGATAATATAGATTTATTGATTGGGGATGGACACAATTCACTAGATGTTTTTATTGTTAACACATTAGGCACAGGGAATACTGGGGCTAACTGGGACAGATTATTATCCTCTGGTCTCAAGTAGCCCCGTAATGGTCGGTATATGGGACAAACTCGGATTTTTTTTTTCTTCTTAACCCTTTCAAGCCTGAATATCCCATTGTCATCTTCATCCACTACAAGCTGCGAATTGCTGTCGCAATTCTCGACTTGTAGTGGATAAAGATGATTTGAAGTGGGTTGCAAATGACAAAAAAGTATTGTTATTATGTAAAGAATTCCAGGGAAATTTTCATTCTGAAACCCCCAGGTGTAGGAAAATAATTAATTTTTCACAGATGAAAAATGATGCTTTATGCATCGTGAGGGCTGAAAGGGTTAAAATTTGTTGCAGCTCTGTATCGTTTTGAGTTGTGATGTAAGAAAGGCCCTTATAACCATGATAACAGCTAACATTAGCAAATTTATCACCTAGATTGACTGATTGCTTGTCTCCATAATCCAAAGCGACAAAGAGTATAAATCACCCCCACTGTTTATAACATTGCAACCAGAATAATATAATTATTGCTTACCTGACGCCATGTGAAAGACTGTAGCGCCGTCCTGGCTCTGATGCTCCAGGTGAGCGGGGTCCTGTCTTTGTAGAAGGAAGCGAACAGCATCCCGGCGACCAGCCTGCAATATTGGGCCTATTTAGTATGCAGCACGTTTAATATCTACCCGATGTAAATTATATGTCACTTTACTGCGAATATTAGGCCTACCTCTCTACAATATACGATACGAGGGGAGTAATGATGGTCTTGTAGGTCACATGCCTTTATGGGAGCAAACATATTGTGAGCGACAGGCTTTCTAGTCATCTGGAATCGCCAGTAATGTTTCAAGAATTCTTTTTGTCTAAATTCGAGACGAACAAAAAACCTAGTTAGTTTCTTTACAACTTATTTATCCCAATTGGTTTAACTTTATTCCTCGGCCAGCCACATCCAGTCTAGACTGAGGTGATTTAAAGCAGCTGGGTCGTTTTGCTTCCCCGATAATTTTTTACGGACGCCACGATCCACCTACTTTGAAATAGCTAGGGGTAAAGTGGTGGCTATGTTGGCTATAACGTTATGGTATTATAAATATTTATAGAACAATTAACGATATCGTACGACGAACTTCTGAGTTAGCAAACGCCACCCTCCACAACCGGAACATAGTGGAGGGCTAGATCCTTCTAACTAGACGAGCTATGCTACTTAAGAGATTCCACTCTAAATTGTGTGTTCTTTCCGGGGGTTCCACCTCAATCCTTGTCAAACAGACAGAATCATATATATTGATCATGGGGCTTATATAGGTCTACACACTGTATGCATAATCCCTGTTTGTCGATCAGAACACATATGTAGGCCTACATATATATCTAATTATATAAACACCATTTTGCCTTGCTTTACCCGTTACGGTGTTTCAAAGACGCAATTTCACTGGTTTCACACCTAACACGGACCTGCATGGACATGGAACTAACATCACATTCTTCTTAGACCAGCAACGGGTGTTTTAAATGTATCTTGCTGGCCTACGGGGTAAAAAGACCTTGCATTTATTTTGTGATTACAATTATTTTTGTTTGTTGGCAAAATGCGATTGAGTTTTGGCTTTCAATAGTTTTCTGGACTACATGTTTTTATTCAGTACATGATGTCAACATTTTTAAATATCAATAATTGGGAATGACCATATGCTAATGACAAACCGTTTCGCAAACTAAATAATGCAATTTGGCTACTTGTGCAATTTGGCTACTTGTTTACCTGTGCTGCGGCCATCAAAGGTGACAAGTCGTCGTCAGTACACAGGTAGCTGTCAGCCTTAGATACATTCACCATCATCTGTACACAGTGTACATGACCCTCTTGTGCTGCATAAAACACAGGCGTAGCTCCTACAGCAAAGATAAACGATTTTTTACAGAATTCACTACCTCCTTTATTGCGACAATAGGAGAAAAATAAGGTTAAATAAAGAAAACATGCCTTCTTAGTGGGAGAGCAGGAATTATACTGTGAGGGAAGGGTATGAGTTTTACCCCTGAAACATTTTTTTTTGTTAATTAGGCGTACCGGTAACTAAAAATGCTTTTGAAGACGTTTAATTTATAACAGACATGCAAACAGTTTTCCTGGATCTGTCGAGAGCAAACTTTTAACATTGTGATTTTCTTTTTATAAAAGTCACTCATACCCCCCTCCCTACACAGACACTCAGCTATATCCTCTAGTCCACCCATTAGTACCATATTATATCAGATATTATGTTCCTCATCATGCTATTGAACATATAAAATTATGAAATAGTTAACATAATAACTTTGTTTAAGTCGGTAGTCATGCTGATGCAGTTGATTTGACACAATGGGAATATTTTGATTCCAAATCTGTCCCATGCCCAACTCTATTTTCTGGGGGGTTTTTTCAATAAAAATTAAAAAACAAAATGGCCGCCAAATGAGCCAATAATGACGCAATTATACACATTATGTTGGTGCACAGGCATCACGCAAACTTAATTTTCTTCTCAAAAATAAAATGTTTGTATCAATGGCGGTACTACATGTATGACATTTAAGCACATAATAACTTAATTCCCCCACCACTGATATTTTTGACACCAAAATCATGTTTCTATGCTGAGATAGGGTGTATATTTGTAAAATTTTCACCTGTTTCGGCGACCATTTTTTTTTAAATTTTAATTAGAAAACTAGAGCTTGGCATGAGGCTAATTTATTCAAAAATTCAAAAAAAACAACGAGAATGTTAAAATCAACGACTAATTTTTTTAACGTAGGTGTAATTTTCTCGAAGCAGCATTAATATTGATGTTTGATACCATAACTATCAATATAGAAGGTCGCCAACTTAACTTCAAAATAAATGAACTATAATTTCATTAATCCATTCCAATATCGTAATATTTGCAGGTGATGTCTATAATAAAAAGGACCACATCCTATCATAGGGTATTCTTTACATTGGTGAAGAGTACACCGCGTGAGTAAGTACAAATGAATGTTCCATTTCGAATTAAGGGAGTAGTCCACTGTGTATCAACAGCGGGCTAACGGTATACCCAGAAAGCACCCCGCAACTTACTCAGTCAGTAATGATAAAAGCCAATTGTGGAATAAGTATAGGCATAATGTCATAAGAGTGGACTAAGGTTTTAAGTTTATAAAAATAAAATTAAGCTTATAATAGGCCTACTATGTGTAACTGAAAAAACTGAGCATGAGATTTATAGCCGTATACAATAACAATAACAGGTGTGAGGTATTGTTAATCCGTATATTTTTTGGATCGTTTAATGCTAATTAAATGGTATCCTTCCATTTAATTATTATACAAATTGTAACTTTTCTGTTACTGTTTATCATTAGACCTGGAAAAGGTTGCTTATTATCAGATGACAGGACTTACCTATTCTATCTCTGGCGATAGCGATCTGTTTGCCCAATTTACATAGTACTTGTACAGATTTCACGTGTCCTGTAATGGTAAAAAACTAACTATTAGCAATATTACTGGCATTATTATCACTATTGTTATGCGGACTATGTTATTGTAACTGCCGAATAGTTTCGTAACCTCATATTGTACAAGCCACAATAGTGCATGTTACACATGGTAATATCATAAGGTATGTACACAGTATATCGCTTATATCATATTATTTTGGAACACATGTCTCCAGTCATTACCTACATTAGCCAGCCAGGTAGGCAGTCCTGATGCTAATTGTCTCAACAGGCATGAATAGAGGATACAGCAGCATCGTATCCACGAGCCTATTAACCTTTTCACTACCATACATGACGGAAATTTCCGTCGTCATTCGTCAATGAACGTAACCATAAAATGACACAAATTTTCGTCAAATATATACTACATTTATGTATTTTTCGTCATTTGAAGCTGGAAATTGCGTTAGCAATTCCAGCTTCAAATGACGAAAAATAGAACTCCTACACCAGTATATCAGGATCCTGGCATGCACCCCGGCCTGGAAGTCAAAGGGTTAAATACAATGTCTATTCCGTTGAAAATGTTTGTCGTGAAAAAAAAAGAGTTTGTACCCAGAAAACAGTACGTAGGCGTTGGCCCAACGTCGGTTTACTGTCTGGTCACTGGCTACGACGATGTCCCAACAGTAAATCAACGCTGGGCCAACGTCTGTTGGGATAGGCCTGTTTTAACAGTAGTGAGGGGATGGAGGGTGAGGGTGGTATGTATACACGAGAGAAACAGAGAGTCCGTTTTTAGATTTTGTAAATATAATGTCTTGCCTTTAAATTTGTCTCGTATCTACAATAAACGTGTTGGAAAATATGAAGGGGTTGATACATCTCCTAATCAACTTGAAGTAGATTATTTTACTCAGCGGGTAAAGATTGAGTTTACATGAGAAAAACTCTTTGCGCAATGTTATAAGAACACAACCCACTACATATAGTAATAATCAATTATAACTGTAATATTTATAGCTTTATGCCCTCATCATACAGGCGATATTAGGCACATTATTGTTACAAATGGCAGTTTATGCCTATCTGAATATAAACGGGTATTCCCTCGTGTTTAATAAACACATATGTTGAGTTTTAGACCTACATAGTTACCAACCTTGAATTAGTGTGCAGTGGATATTTCGGTAAATCAAGTATCTGTATATTTCTAATATGACTGATAAATATTGTCACTTTATCTACCCCAGTGACAGAGTAACACTTAGATGAGTATGCTAATATCATATTTTACATATAAATTTGCCCAAATAATAATGTGACTCAAAGGGTTAAGACATAATTTTCAGTTATTTTAAATCGGTTGTGAAACCAGGGCATGACGCCACACAGTCGATACATTTACCTGACGATAATTTGGGGAGAATGTGTTTCTCGTTTTTGGATGAAGATACGAAGAAAATACATGTAATATAGCTTATATTGGTGGTATCAATTACATTTGGTGTATATTTTATTGTGTTCCCGCACATTGATTATTGTGTTCCCTCACAATAATAATGTGTCCTCTCACAAAATTATTGCGTTCCGTCGCAGGGGCAGATCCATGGCAGATTCAGGGGGTGGATGACTCACAGGGTTCAGACGATCACGCTGGTGTCCTTTTCAAAGTCTCATGCATATCTCTCATAATTAGATTAGAGTTATTTACTCATTTGTTTTTAATTAGATACCTAGAAATGGTATATTCGTTATTTTATTAGAAAAAATTTATTCGTGCGTCCGGCGCTCGCCACTGATTTAATTTTTCAATCATGGATCCGCCCTTACCTCACAATATTATTGTGTTCACTCACAACAAATGAACATTTAGTGGATCCATATATAGATTATAAATCCTAAAGGTTTCTACGCTTTCTTCGAGTGTCTTTATTTGTTTGCTACTATTTAAAGTACTATCAGTTATATTGCGGGAAAATATTTATATGTAGTATGTACAGTATCATTAACACATATATATTTCTTATAATTAATTTATTTTATACTATCATCTATTTTATCATAATATACACTGTATAATATAATGTACTGTTCATTTTAATGACGCATAGATAAGTCTACATAGACTTCCCATCGTCAATAAATATGTATCTATCTATATTAAAAAATAATAAAACCTTTTGCAGCAGAAAAATGGAGAGCATTTTGTCCGTAGTTGCTCTTGATCAGTGCGAGGGTTTTACTGAATGTATCAACCAGCCACCCCACTATATCTTCTTTGCCCAGGATAGCTGCCAAATGAAGCACTGTCAGACCATTCCTGTCTCTCTCACACGCCATGGTCAATGGCTACAACATAACGAATTCAGTTGATTATTTACATTCATAAGCTATATTTTCTACGTGCAAGCGAAAAAGTGATTCAACAATTAGGTCAAATGTTGAAGTACACCAAAATGCTCCAACGTAATAGTTCAATGTCAATGACACGATATTTAGGCATACTTACTCTCCGTTTGCCTGCCTGTTAGTAGCTATATAATTATCAGCTTACTTTTACATTTCCACAGCATACAATGGCCTTCAAGCTTCTTAAATGTCCTTGCTTGGCAGCAACGTGAGCACATGTCTCACTCTTGTCATTTTTCAGGCTTAGCGGTATGTGTGCATTTTTCAGCAACCACCTATAACAATAAGTTTAATGTAGGGTATTGATATAAACTGTGTTTTATAATGTATTCATATATTAAACTTAGTATTAATTCATTAAAGTATTACTGACATATAAGGGTAACCCTCCATAATCTATTATACCGGAAGAATGGAGCATGAATCTATGTGACTATGTATCCTATGTCATGGTTAAGCAGATCACATTGCCATTTGCGGATCAACTTTATATTTTGTACACGCTTATAGCTCTTGACCCATAGGGTGGCCATCAATCAATTAAACTAATTGATTTTCCCTGATTGAGGCCCACGAATCTTTCCCGCTACACACCTCTACAACGGGCTCAGGAAACATAATACATTGGGATGTGATGATTGTCACGTAGACCACTTTTGGCGTATGCATAGGTGAGTGACAGGTTATCTTTTTTTAGATTTCCGGAATGTCAATCAACATCTTGCATAGATCTATATAATGATGGACAATCTGGCTGAATTTAAATATTTCTTAATGGGACGCATGGGCCTGTATGCGATCTTACATTTCATATCGATCTGTCTGCCATACATTACATAACCAGATAACCAATCACAGTTCTAGTTCCATGATGTTGACAAAGAAAGCAAAACCTAGATTATTTCTTACTTAAGGCAGTTGATGTTGCCACGTCTTGCCGCAACATGCAGTGGTGTGTTGCCTTCTTTATCCACTAAGCACACACGCTTTTGACGAAAAATCTTTTTAAGATTTTCAAGATCACCATTTAGAATGGCCTTGTAGGTGAGAATTCCTAAGCGATCACATCCTTCGTCCATACTGTCATAATATTGTCTGTACTCGTCGTCATCATGCAGGGCATCTCTGGATCGTGTCCGCCGCCTGTATAAGGGTGCTCCTCCATCGTAATGTCCCGTGGCTGTGGACGCCCCAGGGGGGTCAGGAGCTCTTCCCTTTAACCGTGGATCTGCTCTCCTGAAGCTGTCAGCCAGAGGATCAGAGCTTCTACGATTGTGCCTCCGTGTTTGAGGTACATGGCCGTTAGACATGCCCTCGCTATTTAGAAATGGTACAGACGCTGGCTGTCCATGCAGCTTTCCTGTCTGCCACACCTGTGCCTGAATCCTTTCTGGTGTCGGTCTACTTTGGTTTGGAAGCCTCCGTTTCTGGCTCCTTCCACGTGATTCACCGTGGTAATCCACGTAAGGTTTAGATGTTATGTTCTCTCTACTCCCCATTATCCAACAAGTAGGCCTACATGGTACATTGTGCGTGGTCTACGCAAAGTGAGGAAAAATAACAATAAACACAATGAATCTATTCCTGGTCAGGTCGCCTCTCTATCCTTACGAAAACATGAGCTATCTGATGAGCTGTCTGATCATGATCCACTTTGAAAACCATACACAATTTATCCACCTCACTCCACCTACATCTTCAACATTCCTTTAAACAGGCACACCCACAGCGGGATCAAGACATATATTACAGGCGTATACTGCTCTGTAAAGCCAACAAGGCAGTATCTGGTCACTTGTAAGGTAAACAGATACTGTCTTTTGGCTTTGCACGGCAGAATAGTAGTATAACAATTCACCCCGGAGCTCGCATTTAATCCCGTATAGAATACTAAAAAAGTACGTTTTAGTAAACAGCCGTGGCAAATGATTCATACATATGTCTTGGCATGAAGGAATTCTCGATTACTAGAAGATAAACCGATGAGATCAAAAGCAAGCTACATCTGCCAGTTTATTTAGTGAGAATAGTGTGCTCCTTAAATCAAATAATACCATAAGGGCTTACAAACTGAAAGGGTCATAAGATATGCGTGTCATAAAGTTAACAGCTAGGTACAGCCTTATCTCTGCGTGCACGGCCACGCAGTTGTGCGAGGGGCTCTTGGTAATCGGCAATCTCTTCACAATACCCGGGCAGCGACGACAACCTCTCGAGAAGAAAATCTACCCAAGTCGTGCTTCTCAGAGAAATAGACTCCCAGCAAAGACGATAATTTGTGTCACGGTATGGCTGACGTTGGACTAGCGTCTGCGACGCTGGCCTAACATCACCCATTCAGTGGATGATGTCCTTGCTGGAGAGCAACCCATCTAGTTGAAGGTGTACCTTCCTTGCAAACACAGCACATTGATTCTGTGCTGGTCTAATGTTGGGCCAGCGTCGCAGACTGTGACCCAACAATAAACCAGCAAAGGATATATGTGTTGTGTTTGTTGTGTTATAGATAATGCACGGCTGACCTCATATCTGACAGCATTGACATTATCAATCTGATGTTAGGGACGATTACTACCCAATTCACACATTTTGAAATGATATTCAGCTGGTTCTGCCTATTAATGCCCCCTTTGTGTACATGTAGGCCAAACTGGACCAAATACGGGATATAATGGTAAGGGTTTTTAATATAAGGCTTTTCTGAATCATCCGTTATGTTTTGTTAGGCAAATGCATGAAAAAATGTATATCCGGTGAAATGGTCATTATGAAATTTCATGAAAAATAAATACGGACACACACCCCTTAATGACGAGCAATATATACCACGTCTCGTCATTAACACGGGATGATGTGGCCGTATTTTTCATATGAAATTCCATAATGGCTATTTCAAATGCAAAATGATGCCTCCAGATCTATAAATGCTTTGCAAATTAACTATAAAGTAGGCCTAACCTGGGTTATGTCATGAAAAATATTTAGAAGCTGTTTTTTTTACCTTTACGTGTACATAAAATGCTAACCAATAACCAATTCCATTTTATCATTATAAACGTGTTTATTGGTTGGAAATGAAGGTTGATGATCTCAAATTATGAAAAATATTTTGAATCTGCTGAGTATAATGTATTTATCAGTTTATAGAGGCATCTATTGAAAAACCCCACACACCAGCCACCTCGCGGAACTGACGCAATGTTGCTAATTTGATATTGGGCCACCGTCTACGACGCTGGCCCAGCTTGAATAACACCTATTTAGGAAGGTAATGGGGAGGAGAATGAATCGAACAATTATAGGCCAATTTCTGTTGTATCTCATATAATCACATATTTTGAACTAGAAGGGTATAGTTTTTTGTGAAAAAAAACTGGAGATATCTCCCCTCCAGCAGCATAACCATAATAGTGGAGCAGCAAAGCAGGTCAATTTTAGGGGTACCCAGCCACAAAAAGTGACATTATGTGTTATATACCAAATTAAATCTTAGAATCTCTGGATTCAGAAAAGTGATGGTGCTAAGGCCGCAGCTGAGAGGGATTTTTGTAACCTGACCTTGAAGTAGGGTCTTTTCCGAAAAATGCATTATTTGCGATATTCTAGCATAAAAAACCCTAAGCAATCTGTCACAACTCCTTATGTAACATATATTTCACATAAAATCACAAATCTGATGACACACAATTATGTTATCATTTCAGCCTCATTGTTTTATTTTTTAATTTATTTTCTATTTGTTCCTTAATTTGTTCTTAAATTTAGCATAGAATACCTTAAAACAAAAAATTGTATGCCGTTATTACCATATTTCAAGCGACTCAGGGCCGACACGTGTAGTCTAGTGGGATTAAGTATATTTGCGAGGGTGCCCGTGCACCACGTAAATATACTTCTACTTGGTGTATTGAGCTTGTAAAAACCCCGTAGAAAATGGTTAGCTATGTTAACTAGCTGCAAGCTGGAAATAGTTCCCACGTGACATTTCTATGCAAATTTGTACCGCCATTAACGAAAAATATATATTTAATTATAGCTCGGTCAATATCAAAGATAACGATATAATAATGGTGTCTACATCCATATTTTGAGGGTCAAAGAAGACAACAAATCTGTTTTTAGAGTGATCTGATGTGTTTCAGAAAATTTAGTATGCAAATTAGCGCCGCCATAACCGAAAAATATATATCTATTTATGGTTTGGTCAATATCCCAGATCACGCAACAAAAATGGTATCTACACCCATGTTTTCAGGGTCGATAAAGACGATAAAACAATGCTTGGAGTGATCTGATGTGTTGCAGTAAAAATAGTATGCAAATTAGTGCCGTCCTTACTGAAAAATTGATTTTACTTGTAAGGTCGCTCAATACGCCTATCGCTGATAACTGAACAGGTAAATGATTCTGTGAGTTAGTGACCACAATTAAAATAATATAAGACTAATCTAATATGTTTGAAAAACACTAACAGCGTTTCCAACATATTAGAAAATGATCAGACGAGCCTTGAACTAGCCTAAACTACATGCATGATAAGGATGGATGTGCTTATTTCTAAAAAAGGGTAGATTAAGACTAGTACACTTTGAAGGTTATCTCATCCACTACAAAAGTGATCTTGGCCACCACAGAAGTGACCACAGCCACTTTAAAAGTTGCCCCTCCACTGCGAAACTGATCTTGGCCACTGATGAAGTGATTACAGCAACTTTAAAAGTTATCTCAGCCACTACAAAAGTGATCTTGAAGAAGTTATCACAACCACACTAAAAGTTATCTCAGCAGCTACGAAATTGATCTATGCCACAAACAATCTGATGTCAACCACTGAAAAAGTGATTTCAGTCACTACAAAAGTGATCTTGACCACTGAATAATTGATAAAAAACACTTTGAAAGTCATCTCATCTATTGCAAACGTGATCTTGTCCACAGAGGAAGTGATTACAACCACTTTAAAAGTTACCTCAGTCGGTACAAAAGTAATCTTTGACACAAGCAGACTGATGTCAGCCACTTAAGAAGCGATCTCAGTCACTACAAAAGTGCTCTTGGACACTGAAGAATTGATAATATCCACTTTAAAAAGTATCTAAGCCACTACAAAGGTGATCTTGGCCACTAACAAACAGTTGTCAGCCACCGGAAAAAATATTTAGGCCACTGCAAAAGTGAATTAGGCCACTGAAGAAGTGACCACAGTCACATTAAAAAGTTACTAAGCCATTACAAAAGCGATCTTAACCTCTAAATAAGTGAGAAAAGCCACTTTAAAAGTTATCTTAGCCGCTACAAAAGTTATCTTTGCCACTAACAAACTGATTTTAATAACCACTGAAAGCGTGATTTCAGTCACTACAAAAGTGATCATGACCACTGAAGATTTGATAATAGCCACTTTGAAAGTAATCTCATCCACTACAAAGGTGATCTTGGCCACTAAAGAAATTAATTCGACCACTTTAAAAGTTATCTCAGCCACTACAAAAGTGATCTTGACGACTAAAAAAGTGATTACAACCACTTTAAACGTTATCTCAGCCACTACAAACGTGATCTTGGCCACGGAAGAAATGATGACATCCACTTTAAAAGTTATTTCACCGCTACAAAGGTGATGTTGGCCACTAAAGAAGTCACCACAGCCACTTTAAAAGTTATCTCAGCCACCACAAAAGTTATCTTGGGCATTGAATAAGTGAGCAGAGGCACTTTAAAAGTTATCGCAGCCAATACAAAATTTATCTTGGCCACAGAAGAAGTGATCACAGCCACTTTAAAAGTTATCCCCGCCACCACAAAAGCGATCTTGGTCATGAGCAAACTAATCTTGTCCACAGAAGAAGTGATCATACCCACTTTAAAAGTTATCTCAGCCATTACAAAAATGATCTTGACCACTGGATAAGTGATCACAGCCACTTTAAAAGTGATCTCAGGCACTACTAAAGTGAGCTTGCCACTGAAGAAGACAATAGACAATGCATTAACCAATCAGCTATTACAATGTAAATCGCTCTCCTAGTAAACACAAGACATTTGTATAAATGTCATACAAATGTTCTGTGATTATTGGGTGTTTTTTATGGATGCAATCTAAAAACTACTTTAAAAACATATATGTATTTAAAAACGTAGGCAGGCAGATAGTTGACGGAGCGCGGACAGGCGAAATGAATCAATTTGCAGTAAATTCCATGAAACATATTTCGTCGCTAACAACAACCATATTTAATAAATGTCAGTGTTGTTGGCGATAAAATATATGCTAAGCCATTTAAAAAGTTATATTAAGTGAAAATCGTTTATTTTGGGGATGTTTTGAAATGATTTTATGTTCGAATATAAATGCATGCACTTTTTTTCGAAAATTATGTGCACCACCATTTTCAGTGACTTTGTCACTCACTATGATACTTTAAACAACTCTGCCATCAGCTTGTGTCTTTAAAGAGTCGGGTTTGTGATAATTCACATTCGAAATTGTATAATAATGTAAGATTTGCAGTTCATACATTATATAAGATGCATCCCATGTTGAATTATTCCCATCCTAATCCTGTAGATAGCCCTCTAAAAAAACTCAATCGATTTCGAAACCACCAATAAACGATAATAGATCTATTGACAATGCGGAAAAACTGTGACAACTTAGAATTCTCGCATGACCAATTAAATGATATATATTTATATTGTTGCCGCGTTAAATAATAATATGGTGTAGATATAGTAATGTATCAATTAGGCTATACTATTATTAGTGCAAAATAAAAGTTTATATGTTTTAATTTATTTAATAAATGTTGCGATAGTTTTGCCAAGATCATTTCCTATTTGAATATTGTGCATGTCGTGTCTTTTGAAATATTTGTGTGTTCAAAAACTACGTGCATCTTAAAATATAAGTACATGCACGTTTATTCTAATGCCAACTATAAAATATTATTGCGAAGACATTCCAGCCTCTGTACCTGTTCTCCATTTCTACCATAACTTATATTATTCTGGATACACGAAATTAGATACATATGTAGGCATATACTGTCTCCAATGTCAGGAAATGTGTAACCAATATAAACAAGACGTTGATCTAGTGTTGGTTTATTGCTGGGCCATCGTCTGCTACGCTGTGCCAATATTAAACCATTATTTATTATGTGTTTCTTGTTTACAGGACCGATACATTGAAAGAAAATATCTGATTACTAATCCAGCAAGCAAAGGGACATCAACCCAACATTGGTTTAATGTTGGACCACCGTCTACAGCGCTGGCCCAACATTGAACAGATGTTTCGTGTTTACCGGGATACATAATCAAAGGCTGGCTATAACTTATTGGTTATTGAGAGCATTCAGTAGACACTGGAGGCAAATACATCTCTTTACTGGCGTATCAGTCATTTTGACATGTAAATTTTGATCACTTTTATGTCCGACGGTAGTGTACTTCAAGATCAGATTACAAAAATCCCTCTAAGCTGCGAACTTAGCACCATCACTTTTCTTACTCCAGAGATGCTAAGCTTTAATTTGGTATATAACACGTAATGTTACTTTTTGTGGCTGGGTAACTCCTTAAATACTGCAGCTAGAGACCGCCTGCTGCTGCACTATAAAGGTTGAAAGCTAGTGGATGTAATGTGAATGGCTTTTGTAATTAATGTTATTAAATGGCTCCTGTGGACAGTAGAGACTATGTATTAAGCGGTTTTTTATTCCGTTTTGATGAGAACCACTTGTCAACACTCCCAGCAAACACGACGTTGACCCAATGCTGGCCTTTGTCTGCGACGCTGCCCCAGCATCAAACCAGCACTGGTTCAACGCCTCGTGTTTGCTGAGAGCTGCGTTCAGCTGGTCTAGTATTGCTTAATACTGCTGGCGACGATTACAAGCCGACACCGACCCAATGTCTGTTAAATGCTGGGCCAGCGTCGCCGGTGCTGGCCAGTTTTTATTCTGTCCCAGTCAGTACTTCATGCTGATGTACCTGCATGTTTGTTTTCTGTTTTTTTTAACTTTGTTTTTTTCAGATTTCATATATAATTTATATATATATATATATAATATTTATATATAAACATTCACAGTACGTACAATATACAGTACAAAACAAAAGAAAACAAGAAGATAGGTAAGGGGCCATGCAAAGTTAAAACAATTCCAGACATCCCCAAAAAAATTGGATAGAGCTCACAACAAACACCCACCCCCCTATCTAATTTTTTTTTTTGGAAACCAATCTCCGGAGCTTTGGTGAGAAGCCTACTCTCTGTCCTGATATGGTTGATAGCAAAATGAGAAGCTAAACTGGATCAGAAACACCTGCTGAAGAAGGAATGGTGCGATGAATTTTAAATTACATTTATTTATTACAGAAATAAAGTGATCTAAGCAATGCGTTGGGTTGGCTAATGTGAACAAGAAAAGAACGCAGATGACACCCGTTGAGATTAATCACTGCCTGACTCACTATTGTAATCCAAAGTTTTGAAATAGCGTACATGGCTCTGTATCTCTGCAGATATATCTAATGTAACAAGAACAATTTCGTTTGTTGCACAAAGTAGTGGTATAAGTACATACCTTTTACAACCATTTGATATGTCTTATGATTAGCTCCAAAAAAATGATCGAGTATATAATTGACAGAAGAACAATGTACAGCAGATCACCCATATAATATTGTTATGCGTCAATATCTCTGGTTTTGCAATGTGACTTTGTGGCCAATGCTACTTCACATATGTTAACGAATATATATATATTCTGTTGGTTGCGGTAGCTTAAGCAAAGTCAACTTAAGCCTTCTTGCTTAGTAATTTGTAAAGTCGAGTTTGTGACAGCTTCTGATATGAATCGTATTTATTTTGGCAAGTCCGAACTGTCTGATATAATTTCTGGTATAATATTTAAATAAATTTGTGAAGGGGTTATTTCCTATACATCCATGCTTAAAATGACAATAGGGGGGGGGGGGGGGAGGGGCTATTCACAGCAGCCCCACCAGCAGAAGTTTGTGTCATCCGTCGCAATGCCATAACTTTTGTTCCAGCTGCAGGTATGGATCTTGGAGAGATCAGATAATTATGTTTGAACTGTATAACCTTACAGTAATTTGTTTGATTGTATGTATCATTGCATCGATTCCAATATATATTTTTATTATCTAAATATACAAATAATTAAATACATTAAATAAAAGATGTGTAAGTAAAAAATGAGCTGATGACGAGATGATGGTTGGTGATTGGGCATGATGTTCTCTTCACACGACCTATAAGGGGTTCTGGACATCCCTGGGAAATTTACCCTACGTGTGTGTCACTGAGCAATGTATTGCTGAAACGCTGAGGCTTGGCCTATTGCTCAGATCCGCTACCTTCGAGTCGAATAGTCTCCAGAGTAACAATAGTAAGCGGGTAACTCCACTCATCCCAATGTTTGATCCAACCAAACCCTCTATTACCAGACCACTAATGCGCATTAGCTCTGTTGCTATAAGTCTCGTATGCTCACTTTGTGCCTGCTTTGTTTTAATGTTGTGCAATCAAATCAGCTCTTTCCTTTTGCACCTAATGAATGAATAGATAAAACTTCTAATGCGCCTAAATCTCTGTATAACAAGCTCAGAGGCGCTTCAAACCAAATCATAGTCAA
The DNA here is from genome assembly GCA_964017125.1 of Flabesymbios commensalis. Lineage (NCBI taxonomy): Eukaryota > Metazoa > Annelida > Polychaeta > Terebellida > Flabelligeridae > Flabesymbios > Flabesymbios commensalis. The sequence continues at coordinate 71,586,253 of OZ024904.1, forward strand.
GAATCATGTCCAGGGTCAGTCAAAGTCATCAAAATAAGAGCAACATGATGTCAGACTATTAGGATGGGAAACAAGATGCAAAGAAGTGTGTCTTTATTTTTTTCTGCGGAAGATGGAATACTTCTCAGCTGTTCGTACTTCTGCAGGAAGGGAATTCCAGAGTTATGGAGCAACAACATAGAAAGCACGAGAACCAGCCTTGGTTTTAGGAGAGCGAGGTCTAATAAGCTCTCTAGTTCCTGAGGCACGGGTTCTTTGCTTTTTCTGATAATGACAGTAATTCACGAAGGTAGACAGGCTGATTAGTATGGAGTGTTTTATAAACTAAAGTGTTAATTTTGAAATCAATTCTGAGCCAATGCAACGAATGGAGAACAGGTGTTATATGGCAGAACTTAGATGTCTTACATACGACTCGAGCTAATGAGTTTTGCACTCGATGTAACTGTTTCATGTATTTGTCATCAACATTAAAAAGGAGAGAATTGCAGTAATCTAGTCGGCTGGTGACTAAGGAATTTGCAATCATTTTAGCGGTGTCCATAGAAAGGTGTCTTTGGATTCGCCTCAAATCACGAATATGATAAAAGCAGGATTTACAGATCTGTCTAATATGATAATCAAATTTTAATTCACTATCAAAGGTGACTCTGATGTTACGTGCCGAAGAAGCTGGTGATGTATCATGATCTAAAATAGAGGTAGGAGAAAGAGACATAAATGTTTTCGCTGTTACTTAGTGCCAATCAACAATAATTCAGTTTTTGATGGATTTAGCGTTTGTCATCCAGGCCTTGATATCATTTAGGCATAATTTCAATTTCTCCATCGAAGCAGTCGCATCCTGTAACGATATCCCCAAGTACATCTGAGTGTCATCAGCGTACAGTTGGTGGCTCACTAATGAATGTTTTTAATTATTGAGGATAGAGGTGTAGTGTACAGCGTGAATAGAATTGGTCTAAGTACTGACCCCTGAGGAACACTGAACTTTATGGTGTAACTATCAGATAGATTTTCACCTATCTTGACCGTCTGTCCTCTATCATATAAATATCACTGGATCCAGTCCAACGCTATACCGGAGAAGCCAAACCAGGATGAAAGAAGCTTGAGGAGTGCAGCATGGTCGATTGTATCAAACGCAGCCGACAGATCAAACAAAGTCAGTCAATACAGTAACCCTCTTCTTTTCTATGTTGGTAGATATGTCATTCGTAATCCTAAGTAAAGTAGTTTCAGTTGAATGATTCTTTTTGTAAGCAGACTGATTTGGATTAGATAGATCATTTAGCTCTACATGAGTAAGCAAGCGGGATGCAACTACCTTTTCAACAACTTTCGAAATAAAACTAAGGTTGGAAACTGGCCTGTAATTTTTCAAATCATTTTTATCTAAAGAAGGCTTTTTCAAAAGCGGTATCACATGAGCAGTTTTGAAAGCTGAAGGAAACACACCTTATTTCAATGACTTATTGACAATATTGGTGATTGAAACAATCAAGGAATCTATACATGACTTGAGTAAGGTTGTGGGAATGGGATCAAGAATACATGTCCCATTTGAGGACGACATTACGTACATTCAATAATAAGAATTATAGTCACAATATTTCAACATAGATTCTTGTTATAGTTTTGTTTCCGAATACGCAAGTTAGGCCTATTTAAAAGTTGAATTTGACTTTGACCTTCACATAAACAACCTATGTATAGCCTAAATCAATAAAATGTTGCCAGAAATGGTCTTGGCAAGAAAAACGATCAGAAAAGATGTGTCACACATTACATTTGAACAAACCGTTCAAAAGTTTTTTAAACAAGACATTTGTGGCGGCCATCTTGGATTTTCGTTTTTTTGTGCATTCCCTGCAAAATATTTGCAAGGTTATGTTTGCGGGTATATGTAGGAACAATTTCCACTGGCCAAACTGTTACAGCACGCCATGTCCCTCAAACCCTTCTGGCTCCCTGGGTAGGCTATATATTGGCGTAGAAAATAAAGCGCTGTCACTGTCACTACGCAATATGCCATTACATGTACAGTGTCAAATACATGAATAAAGCGATGTTAAAGATCAAATTTAAAGCGACACAATCAGGCCAAAATCTTCTTTATATGTCCATATTATGTCAACATGTCCATAGACTAGAATTGCATACGTTTATTATTTTTAAATTTTGTGTTGCGCGTTTACCAGTTGAATGTGAAATAAGGACGATATTTAATTTCGGACGTGCACGTCCAAAATAAGAAATACGGGAATAACTGATAAATGGGGCTTTCGGCACACTTGCTACGTTGCCACATCAACCCCAAATTTAAAAGACTTCCACAATTCTAGTCTATGGACATGTTTACATATTACGAACATATCAAGAAGCGAAAATAAATTTTTGGCTTTTGGATGATTTTTGGCCTGATAGTGTCGCTTTAACTGTCTAAATAAAACACTCTTTAAATCTGATCGTTAGAATTAAAGATTTCGACCTCAAAATCTTTATTGAAACGGTAAAGCTTTAATTATGCTTCGCAAAATCGTCTGTGCTTAATTTAAAATAAATATTTCTTTTTCTCCGATAAAGATCATTGGGAGCCTAAAGATCGCGTAGTGAAACGTCACCCTGACCTCTGATATTGACATTGAAGGCAGTTTGGTAAAATACTAATTCATTATACATATTACCATATATTATATTTTGATCACTAAAGAGTACCTTTTTAAAAACGGTATATTACTTTCAGCCCTGTGTGTATCAAAATAGATTGTGCACCAATGCGGTTATTTATTAATGCGCACAAATTATAATAAATGTTTTTTTCAAGATTACCTGAGTATGTAAGCTACATCATAATGACTTCCTTGAAAATAAAGACGTCCTTAAAGTAACAGGCAAATTAAATAGGCAGAACCCTAATAAATACCGCCACTTATTTGATTAGCACTTTATTAAAAAAAATAGATCACATACATTGAAACTCAGCTATGTTGCTATGTATATGTTGTATCACAATAAAGATTAAGTTGAACCAAATCTATAAATATATATCCAATAATATACATATTTCTATAAATTATTACATAAATAATATGGTACAACACCAGTACAAATAAATGCAACGGATTACTGCGGTAATATCTATATGTATTTGTTTGTATTGGAATGCATCAATTGCCTTGTCCGTCCTTTATGTTTCAAAAAGTAATTGATCATTAACATGATTAAGTATTATATCACAGAATACAAATGTTTATTAAATATGCCATGCGTTTGTGTCTCCACATCATGACATTTAAACCGAATTCACACGTGACTCTAACGTGACAAGAACTCCCTTCTCAGGGCGAAGTATAAGCTCGGCCATTGGGTTCATTTCTTCTCTCTTCTGGTGACTTTTTATGCTGAAGTTACGCAGAATTGCCGAGAGCAGTACTTTCTCTTCGTTCATTGCAAATTTTTGACCTGCAGAGAAAGCATACCCAAAATTATTTAACCTGTACAGAATGTATGCAGCAAATTATTATTAAATGTTTTTATGTTTTAGAAATATGTTTTTTTACATAAGATCAAGTAAAATTATTGCTACATGTAACTTTAAAATTACTGGGTTGAAAAGATTTTCTGGGGCACAACATATCAGTAGTGGTTCATTAAATAAATTACTTCGTACCGGTAGCGTTAACTAAATCATTGTTTATGTTGGACGTTGTGTATCAGATTTTGTTAACCAGGACGGTAAGCTTAGTTTTTTTTCAATAGTAATTTTCAAACAGCCAATTTAAAAAAAAACAATAAAATTATGTTTTAAAAATAACAATGATTAAGAAAATATTTATTTAGCAGTCTTGAAAGCCAGTGAATGTACACGTATATACATGTGTAGCACAACAACGCTTGTACACTACATTCACAAAAATGATTGGCAATACAACTGTAGTATGGGATATCTCATGAGCAGCACATTCGATATGCCACACAGCCACTACTCTCACAACATTTTTCCCAATGACTTATACATTAACTAGAAGAGTCTAGTTTTTTTGTAAAAAAAACCTTGATATGTCTCCCCTCCAGCAGCCTAACCATAAAGGTTGATAGCTATTAGATGTTGTGTCAATGGCTTTTGTAATTAATGCTACTAAATAGCTCCTCCGGACAGTAGACAGGTAGAGACTATGTATCTTGATGTGGTGGAACCCGTTTTTTATATCTACAGCATCTTCCCCCGCAAGGTTCGCTACTCCTGAGACCTCGCTGTGTAAAGAATTGCTGCCGAGAAGATGATATACAGTAACTAAATCGTCTTTAGGCTCGATCAGTTGGACAACAGTTTTAATATCTTCACACCCGGTGATGTGCAAAACACAAATGTGGCCTGTCAACACTCCCAGCAAACACGAGACGTTGACCCAATGCTCGTACAATTCTGGCCCACCGTCTGCGACGCTGGACAAGCATAAAACCAGCACTGGTTCAACGCCTCGTGTTTGCTGGGATGCGGGTCAGGCAGTGCAAGCCAACACCGATCCAATGTCTGGTAAATGTTGGGCCAGCGTCTCCGGTGGTGGCTAGTATCCATTCAACCGTAGTCAGTAGGCCTACTTCATATTGGCTGTGATACCCGCAGGATGCTTTGAACAAAAGCTGGCTTAATGTTGGCCCGCTGTCTGTGACGCTGGCCCACATGCAGCGTGACGTCAAATACGACACGGTAACCCAGTACCGGGCTAATGTTGGCTCAGCGTCGTAGACGGTGGGCCAACAATAGCCCGACATTGGGTCAAAGTCACATGTTTGACCGCCTGCATGATAGACAGAGAGAACAGAACGCACAGACACAAAACTGATGTGACATAGAAATGAGCGGTGAGAAGTAAACCTATATGTCTCCCCTTCTGTGTACAGAGGGGAGACATAATTATGACTGTTGCAGACGTCTGCATGGTCTGGTAATATTATAAGCGTACCGAGAAGATACTTATCGTTTTTTGGTGGATGAATATAAATGGATAAATAACTGCGATACATTTCTTACCAATGCAATTTCTTGGCCCAGCAGAAAATGGTACGTAACAATAGGGATGTCTCCCGGCACTGCGTTCAAGGCTCCAACGCTCTGGGTCGAATTTCTCTGGGTCTGGGAAATGTCTCTCGTCACGGTGAACGGCAGCGGTGAGAACGACAGCCGTCGCACCTGCTGGCACATCATAGCCACCTGTGTAATCATCAAGGGCATCAGGTACATTCTGCTCTTTAAAGCCAAAAGGCAGTATCTGATTACTTGTAAAATGAGCCGATACTGCTTTTTCGCTTCACACGGCAGCATTGTGAACACTTGTGATTACGCTATATAACTCTTGAAAGTATTGGCAAATGTCAAAATTATACGAGCCAGTTAATCAGGCCTAAATTTACATTATCATGAAGGACTTTGGCGACGAAACGGTTGGGGAAATCTGATTTTGTTATTTTCAGCTCCCCAAACGAATTGGTTTGTACTGTACTGTACTGTCGGTACTGTACTGTACTGTACTGCACTGTACTGTACCCTATACTGTACTGTACCGTATACTGTATACAGTATACTGTACCGCATACTGTACTGTACTGTACTGTACTGTACTGTACTGTACTGTACTGTACTGTACTGTACTGTACTGTACTGTACTGTACTGTACTGTACTGTACTGTACTGTACCCTGTACTGTACCCTGTACTGTACCCTGTACTGTACTATACCCTGTACTGTACTGTACTGTACTGTACTGCACTGCACTGCACTGCACTGCACTGCACTGCACTGCACTGCACTGCACTGCACTGCACTGCACTGCACTGCACTGCACTGCACTGCACTGTACTGCTGCGACACTAAGCAATGTTTGCCAGCAAGCCTTGTAAAATGACACTATGACATAGTACACCACACTGACCCGGCCCTATATGTACAAAGGGCTGAGGCCCCGGCGCAGTGGTTAAAGCTGTTTGTTTGAAAAATTCGGTAATCGCTGGTTCGAACCCCACTCTGGCCTTCAAGTTTCAAAGAAACAAAAAGTTTCTTCCCCGCTCACTTGTAAATATTCAATATTGTCGGTAGCCTCCGTGACCGAGTTGTAGCGTGCTCACCCTCAGACCGCCAGGGATCGAATTTCGAATCCTGTGTGTGGATGGCAGTGTAATCTCATTCATCTCACCATCCTCAAGAGGTTCTCCTGGCCCAGTTTAGCCTATATGTGAACAAAGGCTCATTTCATTTTCTATATGTAGGCTACAAAGAAACATTATACATTATTTACCTATTACACAATCATCCGAGATTTCCCTGGCAAACATGGCAACTGAGGGGTAAAGACGAAGAGTCTCCTTTATGGTCCAGTCCAGGTAATGCATGTTCTTCAGGTCATCCATTGTGACTGGTCTATCGCTGCCACCTACACGAAAAGATTATTTAAAAGTTTATCCGTTATTTGATAAATAATAGAAAAAATAAATTTCCAGGGACAATATTCAGGTTGAAAACAAATAAAAACGTTATAAAAATATAATAATGTCCATAATTGAATTTCGAGGGACACGTAAGAAGAATGGGTGATACGAATCTACGATCAGTTTCTACGATTTTTTTACAAGGATCACCCTCGAATGGTCCATGAATGGAGTTAAGTACCAGTACGAACTGGATACTAATACTACGTATTACGATTTGCCCAACACCAATGTGCGAATAGTACACGAATGTTATGAAATAATAAACAAATTATATTAACACACCACGAACAAATACAAACTGTAGGCCCTATGTGATTTGTATGATCAGATGACAATTTTTATACGATTTCTACGATTCGTGTGCGAGCTAGTACGATTTTTAGAAGAATGATGCACGATTTGCTGGAGTTGGGTATACAAGAGCTGTTTTTATGGCAGTTGCTATCCGTTTTCTTTTTCCGAGCTGCGTTTTTATGGCGCTCGAGTAGGCTTACTGTTCGTACTTGATTTTATTATCCCTACATCATTCGTGATCTATCCGTGCTTTAATCATACACTGTTTTCCTCGTATTTATTGAGTGCGAATGGTGCAGCCACGGTTGGTATAATTCGTGTCTATTTTTAGAATGTTCGTGGACTGTTCCTAAATATCTAAATTGCACGATCACTCTGGGGGATCAGTCTAGGACTTCAAGACGAACGGCCCCGAACAACATGTCCATTCGGGATTCGATCGTGTAATGTTTTAAAGCTTTAAAAAATACATGAACGCTAAATTGGCCTCGAATGAGTCCAGGAACATTCTACGACCAAGACGAATATAATACGACCAAAACACAATTACTAGGATTCAAATCCTGGTAGTTCGTACTCTCTGTGTGATACATGGATAATAGTGAGATATCTCATATCACCCTGTTTTAGCAATTACAATTTAAATCAAATGATAAATACAAATGAAAACATTAATGGTCATAAATCATAATCAAATAACTTTACCACTTTCCAATATTGTTAATGATATAATAAAAACTCTCAAAGAATGTCATAGGTATTATTTGTAAATTAAATATTATATCCTTTCTTATCATATGCTGATAAACATACGGCGAATACGAATTATGAAAATAAAAGCTCACATAGCAATTGAATTAACAGAATTGAAGAATAATTGAAGCACTAAATTAATTGACATCTAAACTTTTGCCTTTGTCTCATATATTAACCATTTTCTCACTTATTATACGAAAAAGGTTGAACGAGATTACCCATAGTATTGTAAAACAAACTTTTCACCTGATACGTCTCCAACATGTCTACTTGGGTGAAACAGAGATGGAGGGACATATTTCGACTTGATCCATCAACTTTCCATATGGGCTCATAAGGAGATATCATGGATCATTAATCAATTTATTCTGTCGCGATATTGCCATGATTGAGCAGAAAGCGATGAAAACAATATTAATATATATATATTAAACGATTTCTCCAATCAAAAAATGCATTTAACACGTGTTTCCCCTCTCGAGATATAGTAGTAGTACTAGTGGTGTATTGTTTGTTTCTTTATATCACTTTTCGGCACTAATGTCCATTTAAGTGACATTGTAATACCGGTACTATAAAAACAGCGCAGTGCTTTGATGAGATGAATGATGTACAGATGATGACGTGAAGGTGGAATGATCAGGCATGGTGGGTTGTTGCGAGTGTTTTCCTTCACTTACCCAATAAGGGGTTATGGGCATGTCTAGCGGATTTACCCCCCAGGCATGCCCAGACGTTCTAAAGCGGCTCCACTATCCTCGGGTCGGATAGTCCCCAGAGTTACAACATCTATTAAGGGTAACTCCATTCATCTCACGTGATACACAATGTCTAACACTCCTATTGCCGGTTGTTTCAAGGCTATCACGGCCTGTACTGCTAGTCAGGGAAAGTTAGGAGATTTTTTATAAAAACCTCAAACAAATTCCTTACCAAAAAAATATTTTACCATTGCATAGTATAGGGTCTCAGCTAACTTCTGACAATTTGTTTACACTCAACTGTCATAGGAGGTTTTTTTACAGGGCAAAATGTAAGATGGCCGAAATCGGTAATGAACATGACATATTCTGTCATGGCATGATAATTTACCCTACATTTTATCAGCGATGGGCAGACATTTACGTTAAATGTAGTATCATTTATAACAGAGAATGATATCAACAGGAAAAAAACCAACATGGCCGCCAAAAACAGCAAATCACGATAGTGATCAGTAAATGTTCACGCTTGACGTTTTGGTTTGAGAAGTGCAACATGCAGACCTCATGTTATCGATATTACTATTGTTAAATGTGAACAGATCGGCTGTTTGTAATTAGGAACACCATTTTATTTTGTCTGTATTAGATGTATGTGTAATAAATATAGTGTATGTGTATTGCATGTAGAAACGTAGATTGGAATAAGTTAGGAGCTTTGTTGAGTGGTAAAATGCTCCAGACAGTCGAATGTACTAATAACATAGGAGTTGATCTGGTTTGGGAATGTTGGCTCCAGTGCTACGATGATGTAACAAGATGTACCCCCAGGAATTTACCACCTTGGTTTGACTCTGAAGTGAGACGTCTGAAAAAGAAGCAAGCTTGGACAAAAGCTAAGAAGTTTAATAAGGTCATCATTGAAATAAATTTAGAAAAGTAAGAAATTAATTACAAAAATTATTGCATTTCAAGCACAACCATTTCATTGCTGATTTGCCTGAAACACTAAAGGAAAACCCTAAACGATTCTGGTCTTATTGTAGACACCCATTAGAAGATGTTATATGTAAGCTGCCAAGGCGATTCCAGGGTAGCATGGAGATAACAGAAAAGCAGCATGATGTGAATACATATATTCTAAAAAATATGTTTCCGTTCATACTTGACAATAAAGTAGGATGTTATTCACATTAAATGGTTGTAGAGGATAAACCAACAAGGTCGCTGACCTGTAATTTGCAGAATAGGCCTACTACGCCCTTTTAATTTTTGTTGTTGATGTCAATAGTGTGTTTTTTTACCCCAGTGGCTTTATTCCTTGTGACATCTAGCCCCACTGTACTTTCATACACTGTGAATTATTGCCCCGGTGCTGTGACATTCTTAAACCCCATACTGGGATTAAATGTCACAAGCTCACCAACAAGGACAAACAGTTTAGCAGTTTTGTTTGATGTGCGTTTCAAAAGAATTTACGTTGCATAGCTAAGATATGTGCCTATGCTTTGCCATTGCCAAATTGGTTCTGATTAAACACATGAAATAATATAAACTCTCAGGAGAACGTTTTTTGAGGAAATCTGGGCAAAGAAGAATTAACCCTTTTACTACTGGTAGTAAATACCCCCTAGTACTGGATTCATTGAGATTGACCGACATATACCCACGCAGCGCCGGTGTAGCCTACACAACGGGCGCAGCGACTGTACTATAGTAGTGAAAGGGTTAAAAACTAGATATTTTATTCAATTATCCACAATGTATAATTGACTACCCGGTACTGACTCTTTCAAGTTATTTTCGAGCTTTATGCATGTTCACTTACGGCGTTACGTCACGGTGATAACCAGGCGAGAGTGAGACAACAGGTCCAGTGAGTGTTTATAGTTTTATAACTAACAGTTACTACATTTCTTCAAACCCTTCACAAAATGTGCAGATGCGTTGAAATGCTAAGACCTGACCTATTGGAAAAGGCGCACTTGAATAGTCTAAAGTGCACATCCCTTAAAGTTGACAACCTTTTAGTAGCGCCGGGGCTTTGTGCCGGCATGTAGGCCTACAGACCAATTTAGTATAAGATACCAAGACGCTCTTGAAAAAATCACTTTGAGAATTTGAAGATACTTTTATGATGTTATGTGTAGGTTATGTTATGTGTAGGTTATGGGTTACCACATACCAAATACACTGTCCATCTCTTCATGAAGACGCTGCTGGACTTGGGGATGGTTGCCAATTAGATACACCGCCCAATTGGCCGCTGCCGCTGTGGTATCATGACCCTACGTAAAATGAAACCATAATTATATCTCAAACGATCACAGGGTTTTGCAAGGTGAGTTAATATTTTATTGTGTCGGGCTATTTCGGACAGTTTTGGGTATTGAACTTTGTGTTGACCTTATCTGTCTGCACATAAAAACTGTAAATATAGGCCCTGTAACAGTATATGGGCCTAACCCTGCTGCAGCATGAATGCCTGTAACAAATCGTGGAGGATAAGATAGAACCACATAGGTGCCTATAGGCCTACATATAAAGGCTGTCCACGACAAACTAATGCACATAATTTAAAGTTATAATAATGTAGGCCTAACTGTTATTTTCATTTAATTTACTGATCAGTGCTGAGAGCAGCTGTAGGCCTATCTATGATTATACGAACCGAGCAAAATTATTATAACTTAATTAATTAATCATACATAATTTACCGACAATGAAGTGAGTGATAAGGAAGGAATTCAATCCATTTATCCTGTTAGCAGCACTTATCCAGTAAACATGGAACAAGTGTTATTTTCAGAGGCGGATCTAGCTTTTCACTGACGGGGGGGGGTAAAATTCGACAAATGAAATTTTAGCCCGCCCCGAGGATTTTTTTTATTTTCAAAGGCTTTCTCCTGCAATCAAAGGCATATTGGGAACTTTTTGTCTCTCAGTGTGTAACCAGTTCATACGGAAGTCCCTAAATAAGATTATTTTTTTTCGAGGGGGGTGGGGGTTAAAGCCCCCAAACCACCCCCTTTGATCCGCCCCTGATTTTAATGTTGGGCCAGAGCAAGGTTTAAAGCCCTACATGCTGCTGAGACCCCTTTGCTGCTGCTGAGACCCCCAGTTCCCGTAGTCAGCAGCAGCAAAGGGGTCTCAGCAGCATGCAGGGCTTCGAGTGCTATTGACGTCGCCAGCAAAGTTTGACTGGCCAATGTTAAAATAGGGCGGGGGGTTATAGATGTTTACGTTTAAAATTTAATGAGCCGTTAAAATTGCCAACATGTATTCTAGAGATACATGTTACAACTAATACAGATCAGCTGGGATACCGAATGATGTGGGCGGGGGCCCTAGGGTAGTGGTTAGCACCGCTGCCTTTCACGCCAGAGTTCGGGGTTCGGTTCCCGGTCTCGGCGGTTTGAAAGAAACAAAAAATGTTTCTTCCCCATCCACGTGTGAAAGTCAGTATTGTGGGGAGCCTCCGTGACCGAGAGGTAGCGTGCTCGGCCTCAGACCGCCAGGGCTCGAATTTCGAATCCTGTGTCTGGAGGACAGTGTCATCTCAATCATCTCACCATCCTCAGGAGGTTCTCCAGGCCCAGTTTAGCCTATATGTGCACAAAGGTGGCCTAAAGCCCGATTCATTTCATTACCGAATGATGCTGGTAAACCTAGTAACGTTAGTAAATAAATTAGTAAAACAGACAAATCTACTCACTTCGAACATGAAAGTATCAACTTCTTCGCGGATGTCCATATCTGAGAGCACTTTGCCATTATCTGAGGCATAAAGAAGCATGTCAAGAAATGCCATGCGTTTCTTCCCGAAGAAAATACCACCTTGCTCTGTCAGCTCTTCTAGGCTTTTACGGTCGACTTCAACTTGTTTTAGTAGATTATTCTGGAACTCATGTTTTCTCTCTGCGATCACCTGAAGCAAAATATTGTTTTTCAGGTAATGGATGGAGGTTAGATTAATTGTACCAGGGGCTGACCCAGCAAACACAAAACATTTGTATAACATTTGTAAAATGTCGGCCCAACGTCTTCAATGTCGGTCCAACATTGTACAAAATTATTGTTTTGTGTTTGCTGGTGTTCTAGGACAATCTTTGAAAATTAAGCGAGTGAAGTCCATCTTGGCCATTATCATGATTATGCATTCATATGGTGACAGGTTAACTTCACTTTTGATATGGTATAATAACACGGTCTCTGATAGCCTTATGCCGGTATTTTTTGTTTGCACTACCTGTCAGATTAAACATTGCTACATGTCGCAATTGATCGACAGGGGCGGATCAAGGATTTGAAAAGGAGGGGGCGCAGGTGGCTCGGAGGCGAGTTTTTAGGCATATTTTGTCCAATTGAGGGGACTTTTTAAATAATTTGGCGCGAAAACGAGTGGGCGTGCCCCCTGCGCCCCCCCCCCCTCTGGATCCGCGCCTGATCGAGTTTTGTAGCTAATAGTAATAATATAAGCCGAGTGTGTTTGTTTAGCTTGCTAGATTTCTACATATCAAGGTTGTAGAAAATCGCTTCTTTGATCATGTGAATTAAGCGTCCACCAGGTTTGATTTCGAATTGTGATATAAAAGACCATAAATAGCCAATTGACACTATTCATTCGATAACAAGTAGGCATAATATGCCCACTCAAAATCATGGTTGACGATGGACAGTCACAAAAGCTGGTTGCCGAAAACTGGCAATGGTTGGCTTATGACCAATGTCCATCAACATAAATGACAGAATGACTTTATCAGACCATGCGCAGGACCTGCTAAGTCTCTATACTATGAAGTAGTGAATGTTTTCGTTACCAGCGAAACATCGCATATGGTATTAACTAGGTCGTGTTTGAAAATGGTGTCAATCAATTACGTTAATAACTAAGTAAATATAGCAATATTCAATGCGTTTTTGTGTTAGTGGTTTGTCCAACATAATTGACATATCGTTGTAATTACAAAATATAGGGCCTAACTAATTACTGTGGGCAACGGAAAGTGCCGAGGTTATTAAAAGAATGATAATGTTTTGGGCTGGAATATCTAAAGCCAATAATAGTAGGCCTATACACTTAAATTATCTATTATACTTCACCAAGTCTTACTCAATATATATAATAGATGAAGTACAACTATAAAAGATATGTTGGAAGATTTTTTTCAGGCGCCTGTGACAACCCAGTAATTCTCCGGAGATTCATTTCATTTAAGATCCAAATAAAACAAAGAATAAAAGAAATAAATTCAAGCAATAAATAAATTCAAGCAATAAATATCTAAATTATAGAATGTTCATAACATAGTTAAGCATAAATAATGGCTGCCTGACTGTCAGTCAGTCAGTCAGTCAGTCAGTCAGTCAGTCAGTCAGTCAGTCAGTCAGTCATTCACTCGCTCGTTTGCTCACTCACTCACATAATTATATGTCCATCCATATTAGATAATCATATTGTTATCTTAATAATCGGTACCGTACCTCAACTTAATTTACATGAATTTATGTCAACATAATTACAAAGTATGCCTACTATTATATCGCCAAGAATATGTGCAAATAATAGGAGCTGGGCCTATAGTTATACGGAAATAATATGGAAGATGAAAAATAGATAATACAAAACTTTCATAGAAGATATACTACTATAACCACGTCTCACCTTCTCAGTGAAGTCGTGTAATATACCGAGTGCCCGCTTGCTTTCTTTCCCAGAAGGAAGGAGAGAATAAATTCCATCATGCCATAGCCATGGAGACTTCTGTCGCTGTTGGACTAGCTCACTCATTCTTTGATTACATAAAATATATATACATTTTATTCCACATAAATACATATCGTGTTTTACAGTCACGACTCAAATAACACTAGTGAAAATAGTTAAAATACGTTGATGTGTGCAAGATAAAAGTTAGGGCCTACACCTCTCATTCAATTTTAGAACCACATATTGCAATAGTAAGCAGGGTAAGCATGCATATCTCACTGAACTTTTTCTAATGTCATTTTTCAAAAATTTAAATATTTTTTAATACGTCGCCAACATCAAAGTGGTGGTATGAACGTTTCCAGTAACTATTACCCATATCCGTGGTTGCAGAAATACATTGAGTTGACAATTGCAACACAAAAGTTAAAAAAATACGGCTTTTAAACTCTGAAATGAGCAAACAGCCTTCTGACCGTTTGGTGACCCGTTTTGTGTTTTTGAGACATGCCATTGTCTAATCATAGGAAACCATAAAAAAGTTTCTCGTTTTTTAGGGTCGGCTTTTAATGGCCCAGACCAATTCTTAATTCACATTTCCACAACCAAATTGCTAATAAAATAATAAAACATCTATTGCTCAAATTAATTGGCAAATTGTTGTTGGTAACTTCTTTGGCATTTTTAGTATTAGCAAAATTGTTTATTAGAATGCTACCCATGCTCCCAGTGCAGTAGGGCCTACATCTTCGCTAAGTACAATACATTTGTATATCACTTGTACAACGTCGGCACAACGTCTTCGACGTTGGTCCAACATTGTACAAATGTTATACTTGTTTGATAAAACAGCTCACTTGTATATAGCTTCCACGTAATCCGAGTCACTATGCGATTGTGCTTCCACATTTTTCCCCATAGCAGTTTCTGCAAACACAACTGTACCATTAACGAGTGACGAATGTGAACCTTTTATCTCTTTTATACATCAAACTCCCGATTAAATGCAAACCCAAATTATGCCCGCATAAATATATATGTTAAACACAAAATAATATTTCTGCATAGTATTTTTTTAGCCCGCCGTTAAATTTTAATTAAAAACGGTGTGCTATTGCAGTTGAAGTTCGACATCGGCGTTAACATTTACTTGTGGGCGCGATAACTTGAAAACATGTAGGCTTCCCAAATTTGTTATGCTTGTTACTAATGACCAGTTCTCGGACAAGTTCAATAATGGCTGATTTTTTTTTAAATGGCGGATTTATTGCGATTTTTGCATTTTACCTCAATAATTTGACTTTATGGGCGCGATAACTTGAAAAGTTTTTATGTATCCTCGTCAAATTTGTTATGCATGTTACCAATAAGCAGTTCTCGGACAATAATGGCTGACAAAATTCAAAATGGCCGATTTATTGCGATTTTTCGCATTCTATGTCAATAATTTGACCTTGTGGGCGCGATAACTTGAAAAGTTGTTCATGTATCCTCTTCAAATTTGTTAGGCATGTTACCAATAAACAGTTCTCGGACAAGTTTAATAATGGCTAAAAAAATTGCAAAATGGCCGATTTATTGCGATTTTTCGCATTTCACGTCAAGAATTTGGCCTTGTGGGCGCAATAACTTCAAGTTCAATAATGGCGGCGGGCTTGTGGTCGAGTGTGCTCTTGTTTCAAGATAATGTTAAACAACACCAAGAGAGAGAAATATTGTTTTAAAACCTGTAGACTAATCTAGCGAGGCCACCGCTCTCAGGATAAAAAAAACAAGCATTAACGTTATAATACAATTAAAAATGCAAGGCTTGTGTTAAAAACGATAAAATCATGCGTGTTACGTAACATGTTACATAGTATATCGGGAAATGTTACGTAGGTTTTATGTTGCTCAACATGTTACAAAAAATAAGACATAATAATATGTTCCTCGGCATTTTGAGACCTCTTTTAGCAAAAGATATTAATTAATTAGGCCTTAAAAAAAGAGACAAAACAAATATTTTCCCGTCACATGCGTCATATGCCTATATAAGTGGCTATTCGTACACTAGCAGTCAATATAGAGCCCGCCATTCCGTAAACGAGGCTGTCCATAGAGTTGCAATATAAAGAATCATGTACGGTTATCCACTGCCTAATAAACACATGGCAACAAATGGGGTGACAAACAAGACAAAAAATCTAAAACAATTAAAACAAATATGTATAAATATATACAAAGATGAGTTCTAACCACATATAATATCCAATGCACATAGTGTAATATGTGGAAACATATCGAATACTTTATCTCCAGTTTTCTTGCTCAAGATTTCTACCATTTTTGCAGATTGTTCGTTGAAGATGTGGAGGAAGTCGGAAAGGATCTTGTAGTGAAAAGTTGGTGTGAGCAAACGGCGACGATTTTTCCATTTTTCTCCTGTGCTGAAATGTAAATATAACAATGCTGTATTATTATTGTGTACAGCTCCGTTCTTTGTTGTCTAACATTGTGACTGCTTCAGGTCAGGTATTTTCGTGTAACATTAGCTTGCCTGGCAAAATTGAGGTTGAGTTTTTATCACGTTAAATCGTCGTTATCTCCAATTTGATTTTAGATATAATTAGAAATGTAATATATTTTAGATATTATAAACCCACCAAGGAACATTACCTTGTCAAAAGTCCTGTGCGTAACCATGGCTTGAGAAACTCGTAATCACGTGATTTGGTTATATGTTTGCTTGTACTCACTACTACCTGTTAGTATATAATGTGTATATAATAATCAATCACCATTTTTTCCTTTGTTACCTTACAAATGATGAATTTACGTGTTTTTTAATTTTCATTTTTTGAACCAATAATTAAGCTAATGTAGCCTATTTGGTCTAATGATTCAGAAAATCTGTGGTTCCATTTTTATTTTCAAGATCAAGGTCATTTTGTTTTATAGTCATGGTCTAACATGCATCTGGCACAATTAAAGGAAAGCACTCGAGTTTTTTTATATACTTTTTTTACCTCAACAGTTTCCGGTCTGAATAATAAAATAGCTGGATATATTCCCAGCCACATGCGCATTAAACCAGCATCACGATACTCTTTGGCAAATCCCAGAACTTGCTTGTAAAAATCTGCATTGGAGAAAAATAAACTGTAAGCAGATATTATATTTATATTATAATATATTTATTTGAAATGCACAATTAGCTGACAAAATCAAATTCTACACGAAATATAAATTAGTATTGCGCATGTATATCTAAATATTTGCTTTTAGAATAATATCTAAATTCAAACGGCACGTAAAACCCCCGTTTTATTGAAAACAACTGAAAAATAGATACAAAACACATTGAACGCTGTCGCTGTAAATGGAGATCAAAAGTGGGTATATATATACATTGGACAAGCTGCTCTATGTGATTTCACGTTGTTTCGAGGGAGTCTGTTTAAGGTGATTAAATGTTTCAAACTATCAGGCGGGCGGACAATATCCAAGATGATAAACAAAATGGGTAACGCTGCGTCAGAGCTGAGCAATACATGTATACCCATAACACTTCATGAAATAGGGGTAGATGGGAGATTTTAGTATATATGATGATGTTTTATCGTATGCCTCACAAATCTATGATGGGGGTGACTGATATATTGGTAATTATCATGATTATTGAAATGTAAATATTTGCGGCTCATTTGACAATAAAGACAACAAATTAAAATAAAGAACAAGACGTCCCGTGTCACCAAGTCTGTTCGATCGGCATCCCATGTAAAATTCAGAAGAATCATAATATGATTGGAAAGTGCAAATCTTTCTCTATTAAATTGATGTATCTTGGGAAGGCTCCATCACCCAGAGGAAAGAGATCACACGCAATCTTAGAGCATGCCATCAAGTTAAACGCAATAAGAACAAAATACCAACATGACAGCATAAAGAGGTATAAAGGGTTGAATATTCCATAATTAGATGCTCTCAAAAAATATCTAGCCGAAAGAAACCTGCTGTAACCATGGTAAGTACGCCATGTATGATATCAATACAAATTAAAGTCTCTCTGGACACAAATTACATTTAAAACAATAATTTAATTTAAAGTAATATTGTTGTCGCAAATCAGTCTTTCTGAATAATGACGAAGAACGAATATAGACCTTATACAAAACAGTTAATCTGAGACACACAGCCCTCAGCCAATTGATGGTCAGTGTACAGCTTGTGAGGTGTAGAGGACTTGCAATATATCAGTAGAGTCAGGATAGTAGCCTATATCTTCTGGTATATATATACATGTGGAGAAATATAATATTGATTGATTGTTATATTTGATAATATACACCCATGGGAGGCACTGACTTGATTCTATTCAAAACAATTGATTTGAATTTGCAATCTGAGTCTTTGCTACAGTATGCCTAACTTACTTACTTATTTCAACATATGAAGATGAATTGCCATTTAGGGTGATGAATAACAAGGTATTGGTGCCACAGCACTGCATGAATGAGCTGAACATATATATGATGCTGTCAAAATCAAAACTCGTTTGAACTATAGCTAGGGCACGTGACAGGAATCAGTGAGTCTTGGATTATATCAATGGAATTGAATTCAACAATAATGTGTCTACATTGTTTTTTCTTACTTTCGGAAATTGCACAATATCAGATATTGGTTGACCACTGGAAATAAAAAGACACAATTTTTACAAAGGTAACATCTGATATGACATCATTATCAGGTTTCGTGCAATTATTGGCTGTAAAAAAAGGTTTTCGTTTTCGTGATAATTATGGCGAAAGCGGTGGTGATTGTAAAATAAAAAGATCCAGAACTACTATAAATGCCACAAGTAAACGAATTTCTAAACGGGTTGAAATATTTGCTGTAATTATGCATAATTTACCATAAGCAGTGTCATCTGACAAAAAAAAATTTAATGGTAAGGTAGATATTATAGTTTATCGTAAACATCAATAGTCTGAGAAAGCTGTGGATATCATTTTAACATTACTTGGACAAAGTTTACCATACTTATATATGCAATTGTAGCTGCTCCGTACAGAAATGCACTGTCTGTCTGTCTGTCTGTCTGATGGTGTCATTTTATATCCTATATGTCTAATGATAGATGTGTTATGCGTGTTCAAAGGGCTAATATTTAAAAATAAATGTTCGCAGTGCTTGAAGGTATGGAGATAAATGTGTTTTTATGTAATTTATTAATAATAATTGTCCGACAGTCATGGAGTCAGCCTTGCGCAAATACCCCCAAACC
The DNA here is from genome assembly GCA_964017125.1 of Flabesymbios commensalis. Classification (NCBI taxonomy): domain Eukaryota; kingdom Metazoa; phylum Annelida; class Polychaeta; order Terebellida; family Flabelligeridae; genus Flabesymbios; species Flabesymbios commensalis. The sequence goes on from OZ024904.1 coordinate 71,605,478, forward strand.
AGGTTTTATTTGTGGTTTTGGCAGGAGAAGATGTGTCGGATCAGAATCTGAACAATTTTTATGGGGGTCTAGATAGATTCGGTGAGCACCAAACTAGTTAAAAATATTATTACAAAAAATGAGCTAATAATATTTAAAAATAAATGCTAGCAGTGCTTGAAGGTATGGAGATAAATGTGTTTCTATGTCATTTATTAATAATAATTGTCCGACAGCCATGGAGTCAACTTTGCAAAAATACCCCCAAACCAGGTTTTATTGATGGTTTTGGTAGGAGAGGATGTGTCGAATCAGAATCGCATGATAAATCTCACTATACGCCGAGAGCCATCTTGGACGCCATCTTGAGCAAATAAAAACACAAATTAATTGGTCAACAAGCGTTTCCTTACCATCATTATTGTACTGATGACAATTAATTACCATTGATATTGAACTAGGTATTATGTATAATAATTCTGTCTAAAATTACATTAACGATCCAAAATTAGGCTTAGTATTGATGTGGAGGCTAAGGAAACGACCGAAGCGAGGCTACACAAAAATAAGCATCATTTATTGATGCCGAGCGAAGCGAGCGAATTTTTTTTTTGAGGGCCATTAAATATTTTTTTACAGCATGTCCTTCAGACAATTATTTATTTCATGAAAAATTAGTCTCAAAATATTTAATTCGAAAATACTCCAGCCCCCCCCCCCCCCACCTGGAGATTGAATGGTGCCCCCCTAAACCGGTGGCCATCTTGGACGCCTTCTTGAAAAAGGACTTTAAAATTGAAAAGTAAGACTGACATCCACCCTGGTGATGAAATTGGTCCTATTGTGCAGTTATTGGTGGTGTGAAATCAGAATATCTGAATGTGGCCGGCCGCGTATGCCTGATAAACAGCACGAAACATCAACAAGAAGCGTGATAGCTCAATGGTTAGTTTCTGCGCAGACATAGGGTCTGTATGTAGGCTTATGGTGCAATTGTAGAAAGAGAATAAAAAAATGTTTTAAAGAGTTGTTGTGATAGTGGAAAAGTGATAATAATAGTAATAACATGATTTTTTTTGGTGCGATATTTAATTATATAATAGGCCGTTTTATTAGCCCTTCACAAATGCCACTAAAACAGCCGATCACCCTCAAAAAGCATTTTTTTTTCTTATCATACTGTCAACAGCCAGGATAAATGCATGATCTGCTTGAATATGTAGGCTACACCGCTGTCAGAACGACGGCCAGTGGACCGAAGCTGATATGATAACTCAAAGTGTGCAGCATAATTTATGTCCCTCGGTACAACTATTAAGCCTATAGAATACATTGTACATAGGCTACTGCTTCAACTATGTTGTAGGTGGCCTACCTGACGCTCCACTTTCTAATATAAGAGCATTTCCAAGTAATGGCAATGCAGGTGGTCCAGGTATTTTGTCAACAATTCGTTTCGTGCGATTTGGCTGCAAAACCCAATATATAAAAGAAATAAGAGCAACACAGATAGCAACTAAAGAAACATAGCCCGCCATTTTGACCTCGACCAAAGCGTATGACTATTACATGTCGGCATATAGTACATTGATTGTAGATATATTTAGATAGACCTAGTTATTGCCACTTGAGGTAAGATTATGCACTGCAATACCCATGATAGGCATAGCGTTGTCAATATATTAAGAACAGTGAAATCAGTGATTCTGAGTAGTAGGCTTAATTTTTTTTATGGAACCCCAAACATAACAACATTGATAAATGACAAAGACATACTGGCATTAGAGAAACCTTTATTTGATAAGAAAAATATCAAAGATAAAGATATACAAAGTAAAACTGTAAACAAAGACATAAAACACAAAAAACGTGCCTGACTAAAATTATATGAGGTACCGCATATATAACTATTTCGTTTAGGTACAGGCACGTGTAAAATAATAAGCATAGCGTCAGTATATAACTCTTAAATCCACATATAACAAACGGACCAGGGTCCTTAATCTGCAGTGGATAGTTTGTACTATTTAAGTTGTCCGCAAAGACTAGTAATTTTAAAAATTGCCTAGTCAACAAAAACATGATATCACTTTGACGAAGTTGCCTAGTCAAAAGCATATTGTTTAACGATCGAAGTGAAAGATGCGAACAAATATTGGTACATTTATAAAACCTATACAAAACAATTATTTAGTATTGGTAAAAGTGACAAACAGTTTGTTTATGAGACGATGTTTATTTATATTTTTATTTGTATATCCGTATATCCTTAATTTAAAGACCGTGAAGAGCAATGAAAAAGCCTGACACAAGCAGTGCGCAAGCACAACACTAACCCATCACTTATGGGGAAAGGAGGGGAGGAGGGAGGAACAATTTTTATAATATAAAAGTGTGAAAAACAAAGGATTTAACATCAGACAAAAATACATGTACATAACTTTTCTGAATTGGCGGCCATCTGAAAAGGGCTGCCACTAAATGAAATGAATCGGGCTTTAGGCCACCTTTGTGCACATATAGGCTAAACTGGGCCAGGATAACCTCCTGAGGATGGTGAGATGATTGAGATGACACTGTCCTCCAGACACAGGATTCGAAATTCGAACCCTGGCGGTCTGAGGCAGAGCACGCTACCTCTCGGTCACGGAGGCGACTTTCACACGTGGATGGGGAAGAAACATGTTGTGTTTCTTTCAAATCGCCGAGACCGGGAACCGAACCCCGAACTCTGGCGTGAAAGGCAGCGGTGCTAACCACTACCCTAGGGCCCCCGGCCCGGGCTGCCACTAAGTGACCTAACTAATCATTTCTGACAAAAGTAGAATTTCCTTCCGGTAACCAATAATAATTTTAACGTACTATTACACAATACATAGTGTTGCTTGAAGTTCCATAAAGTGAATCATGTGCTTACACATGATTCCGTATATGTGCAAACCTTTTTTTATCAAATGTGTTTTGCTCACATAACCATTATTTGATTTATATAAAGTTTGTAACAAGTGGATTTCATTCGCACATTTTTTTTCTTTTGTTGTACGTATTGGTATAATAATGTCACAAATTCGCGCAAAAAAAGGATTGCCCAAACTACAATCTGTCAATGTGTTGTTAAATAGATATTCAGGATTTTATCTGTTTCTTTAATAAATGGTTTTATATCTACAGCTGATCTGACCTTTTGTGATAGAGAATTCCATATATAAATAACTCGGTTAAAATAACTCTTTCGGAAACTTTCAGTTTTGCAGAAGGGTACTTTCATAAGAAAGCCTTCGTCCCTATAGCTCCTGGTACAGCGATCAATGCTATTTGAAAAAGTTACATAATTTTTACATCAATTTCATAAATTCCTCTTAGGCACTTCCAAAAAAATATTAAGTCATTTCGTTCTCGTCTCATTGTTAATGGTAAAATTTTGAGTTTTATGAGACGTTCCTTAATTGTAGCTATCGGCTGAAAAATTACATATATATCTAGTCATTGACCTTTGTATCCGCTCCACCAGACGTACATTAGTGTAACTTGTCTTTAGGATCTAAATGTTGCAAAATGTGAACAACTTCTTGCTCAGTCACTGTAGGTCAGGATTTTTTTTTCGCAGTCACTCTCACCATGGAGTGGATTACTGGATTGATGGTGGTTTAAAAAAAACGACTGGTAATATTCATTGAACATGTTAGCTTGGCTCCCAGGGGTTGACAACTTTTCTCGTTTTAAGAACATATCTTGGGGCATAACCCCACTACCCGTTTTAGACTTGACATATGAATAGAATTTTTTTGGATTTGTTTTAACTGACAAGCCAAGCTCTTGAATAAACGACTTGTGCTTTTTATGACTAGTTGACTGAACTGTATTTCTCAGCTTTCGATACGCAGTCCAATCAGACACTTTTTCTGAGCGCTTTGCTCGTCTGTGAGCTTTCAATTTGGCCTTTTGTAACGATCGCAACCAATGGTCAACCCATGGTGGTCCCTTCGAATGTTTTATGACACGTTTCGGAACGTTTCTGTTAATGCAGCTGTTCACTGCTTCTAACCACTCTGTCCACGCGTCATTGATATTAGGAGCGTGTTGAACTAACGTCGACAGCTCAGTGTCACATAGGTCTTTGATTAATCCATTTACATTAGTACGTTTGTAGTCATATATTAGACGAGAGTTCATTGCAGGTAAATTAACCCTTTGGTTAACTTGAAATGTGAGAACAGCATGATCAGAACTGAAAAAACAATCGCACTCTACAACATCTGAGTAAAGATAAGGTGTGTTTGTTAAAACTAGATCTAGTATATTTCCATGTATTGTCGAGGGAATTTTATTAATCTGTTTTAAACCGCAGGTATCAACAAGCTCACAAAAACGTGATTCGTCTTGTTTTGATGATAATGGAAGATCTCTCCACTTAATACCAGGCAGATTAAAGCCACCTAATAAACAACATTTGTTGTATAATTTGGTGCTTTTATCAAGAATAGTATCAAGGTCCTAAACAAATCCAGTAATAGATGATGACGGTGGTCTATAACACAAAATAAAGAGAATCGTACTGATTCGAGTAGGTTTAACTTCAACAGTTAATATTTCATGATCACCAGTATATAGATCACCCACCACATTTGTCGGAATGTTCGCATTTACAGCCATCAGTAAACCACCGCCTTTTTGTCCTGTGGTGCGATCCTTTCTATGGATATAAAAATTATTACTTAGTAGCTCAAAGTCTGTGATTTTACAATCTAACCATGTCTCTGATACACATAGGATGTCACACTCGTTTAGCTCAGTCAATGTCTGGATTTCTGCCAGTTTGTTAGCTTTGCTGTTGATAATTATTTGTTCATGTGGCACACAATAAATAAATAACTTATTGTGAAGCATTATTTTTTGGTATGGTATGCGTTATTATCGTATCTCTTCTTACTAGAAATACTTTCAATTATATTGCGTAAATTTTGTTTCCCAGTGTATTTTGTATTCTAAATACAATAGAATTGAATAAACGATAACCACACCAGAGATGCTACTTCCAGCCAACACGAGACATTGAACCAATGTTGGGTCAATGTTAGCCCGTTGTCCACGACGTCGACCCAACATTGACCCAGTGTTGGTTCAATGTCTCGTGTTTGCCGGGTAGGTCCAACGATATGATTTGTTTTTTTAATTCATACATAAATCTATAACCATTTTTTTTCTGGAATTAACCCTGGAATTAACCCTGGAATTAACCCTTTAACCTCAAGTTATTTAATTTGAATTTTCAACCACTTGAATTTGTGTCTCGCAACCGCAACTTCAATTGCTATGAGTGCAAATTATTCATATTTCTTTAATTTCAAACCAAACATTTGCAAATCTTGATGTTTAAACACTCATTTCATTTCCAATAACAGTGATTTGATCAAATAAAAAGGGCTTCACTTCAAATGTTGTTAATGTAAACGTGGTTGTAACAGAGTGAAGCCCTAAGACCAAAATAGGTATAAATTTACTTGACAGTCAGTTAACAGGATTAACCAGTGAATATTTATACATGTCTCTAATTGATCTAATCTACTATGAATATTTATACATGTCTCAAATTGATCAAATCTACTAGGACTATTTATACATGTCTCTGATTGATCTAATCTACTATGAATATTTATACATGTCTCTGATTGATCTAATCTACTATTTAAATGTGAACTTTGACTCTTGTATCATTACAAACAAATTAGATAATATCAACCAAACTATCAATAACAATCTAGTAATTGTTCACACAAAACCAAACCTATCAATAACAATCTACTAATTGTTCACATTAATATATTAATGAACATTGACTCTTGTATCATTACATACAAATTACATAATATTGACAAAATCTATCAATAACATTATTAAACAAGATTATCTGTTGTTGAGGAGGGTATGAAAACGGTCAGAAGAAAAATGAACAAAAAACTTGCAGCGGATGGAAGAGGGAGGAGGTGGGATTTTCTTGATAGACATAGAATCTGCTATATAAATTTATATTTCTTTCGGATTAATTTTTGGTTTGAACTACCCTCAAGATTTCATTGCTAAAAGAGACTGTTACAAACAAATCGAAATCCGAACAAACCACGAATTACATAGCTTGGGATTCGCCTAAGATTAATAATCTATTTTGTGTCCGATAAAAAGAGCTTTCATTTTACGAAAACTCTGTATTTATCGTACAAAAAACAGACACATAAAATGGGGAAAATTTGTTTATTAAAAATAAACATCAAATTAAACGACTACAAATAAAAAGGGCTTCACTTCAAATGTTGTTAATGTAAACGTGGTTGTAACAGAGTGAAGCCCTAAGACCAAAATAGGTATAAATTTACTTGACAGTCAGTTAACAGGATTAACCAGTGAATATTTATACATGTCTCTAATTGATCTAATCTACTATGAATATTTATACATGTCTCAAATTGATCAAATCTACTAGGACTATTTATACATGTCTCTGATTGATCTAATCTACTATGAATATTTATACATGTCTCTGATTGATCTAATCTACTATTTAAATGTGAACTTTGACTCTTGTATCATTACAAACAAATTAGATAATATCAACCAAACTATCAATAACAATCTAGTAATTGTTCACACAAAACCAAACCTATCAATAACAATCTACTAATTGTTCACATTAATATATTAATGAACATTGACTCTTGTATCATTACATACAAATTACATAATATTGACAAAATCTATCAATAACATTATTAAACAAGATTATCTGTTGTTGAGGAGGGTATGAAAACGGCACACAGACACAAAGTGTCTGACCCCCACAACACAAACTTACGAATGCATCGTAAGAGCACATATGAATTCCAACCTCTCATCTGTCTAATCCACCATTACTTGCGGCATCAGAAACAACACTAATTCTAAATAGTGAAGTGCTATATAGTCTGAAATTTAGTTTTTAAATTGAAATTAGGATGTCTACAGAAGTGAAACTTGAAATTTACATGTAATGAATAGATAACCGAATAATTAAAATTTCCAAATGTAGATAATAAGGGACACATTATCATAACATCTATTGTATTTATAATTCCTGAAGCAAGTCTGAGTAGTGTTTTGACTGGCTAGATTTATATGTCAGTGGAATTTTATTTTCTGTAAGTGTAAAATCTGACAACAGAAGTATACAGACCTCATTTTGAGCTGACCTAGGTATTGCAGACACACTTTGAAAACATAAGAAGACCACAAAACATAGATTTAGAAGGATTTGAAGCAAATTAGGAACATGAGGAAATGGTCCACATCTTGAGTATTGCTGTATTCACTAAAAATGGTGTTTACATATACATTCAAAAGCAAGATCTAAAGAATTCTAAAAAAAAATTAATAATAATAATAATTATAATTTCTTACTCACGCAGTTATTGACGAAAAAATAAAATTTTAGCTTTTTCTTCTCTTCTACGGGAGAAGAAAAAGGACATAAATCATTCACATTTAAAGTAATTCCACCTGTAAGAATGAGCTTGTGGATATTGTATCAAAAACTGACTGGCCGAAATCGGGTTGGCAAATCACTCCCCATCATGTTTTCCATTGTTAGAACAGCTGGCGCAAGTCCTGCCGAACTAACAAATGGAAAATCATATGTTTGGTTCTTCACAAAGTTTATTGCATCTGGCGCAAGTCCGGATGCATCCTGCCCATACTTGCTAACACTGATTTCAGCAGCTGGTGCAAATCCTGATGCTAGAATAAACTAATTCCACCTGTAAGAATGAGCTTGTGGATATTGTATCAAAAAACCGGCTGGCCGAAATCGGGTTGGCAAATCACTCCCCATCCTGTTTTCCATTGTTAGAACAGCTGGCGCAAGTCCTGCCGAACTAACAAATGAAAAATCATATGTTTGGTTCTTCACAAAGTTTATTGCATCCTGCCCATCCTTGCTAGCACTGATTTCAGCAGCTGGCGCAAATCCAGTTGGCAAATCACTCCCCATCATGTTTGCTATAGTTAGAACAGCTGGCGCAAGTCCTGCCGAACTAACAAATGAATAATCATATGTTTGGTTCTTCATGAAGTTCATTGCATCTGGCGCAAGTCCGGATGCATCCTGTCTATCATTACTAGCACTGATTTCAGCAGCTGGCGCAAGTCCTGATGCTAGATTAATCAAGCTAGACAGAGAGCATCATGTAGTTGGCGTATAAGGCATGCAATAATTAATGCGGCCTGTAACAACTGGCCAAGTCTTGTTGTAACTGACCTTGTATTTATTGACTAATAATATGTTCTTGCAGTAGTTTAATTGAATAATTATATTGCTTTTACCTTACACTCCTACACTTGGATACTCTTCCGAATTATTTTAATTTACAAATTATTTATTATATATATATATATATCTAAGTAAGAATGATGAAAGATTTAATTCTTGTGGCCATTTTTTATTTTATTTTTATTTTTTTTATTATTATTTAATTTCAAAGCAGCTGGATCACTAAGCTTTACAAAACAAACAACAAAGAAGAAAAAAAAGAAAAAGGTGACCCAAAACATAATTTCGTAGGATCCACTTGAAACCTAAGGTCACTTTGGCAAAGCCAGAGAATGGCCTACAGGAAAACCAGCCCCTGGGATTATTCCAGAGTCATCACAAATTGGCATAATTGCATTAATTATATAAAATGAAATCAAGAAATTATCAACTATATCTCTTCTCATTAATTTAAATTATTACTAATGAGAACGTTAAATCTTAACTTCCTAACATGAATTATTTTTAAATATCCTTATGAGCACTAATATTGTATATTTTAATTTGAGATTAAGAGTGGCTGGTATGTATGCTTCATTGACCAAAAGTAACAAAAAAAAGAAAACTCCAATCAAAGAGGAATCAGTGGGTCCACCACAAATTGGCATCAGCCAATGTGATTATCGCCTCCAGAGTTTATCAATTCTTGCTAAATCAAATCCTAGAAACAACAATTGCTCCTCTTATTTATTTATATTATTTGGAAATTTTTGCCCTACAAATCACACGATAAAATGTACCCAAAAAATTTAAGTAACAAAGATGAAACTCCAAAAAATGAGGAAAAAGGCTAAAAACATATGTTCCTGACAACAAGACCTATCTGAAACCCCATAAGGCCGCAGTGGCAATGCCAGAGAATGGCCCACAGGAAAAACAGTTCCTGAAAGGAATCAGTGAGTCAACCACAAATTGGCATAAATGCATAAAAGCAGCCAAAGTGGTTATCGCCTCCAGAGTTAATCAATCTTTGTTAAACAAATTCTCTGAGACAATTATCATTGATTTATAAAATTAATATTGTCTATTGCATTAAAGTGAGCACCATCTCAAATGTTTACTCAGCGAATCACAACAAGAATCAATCTTCTTATAAAGATAATTTAAAAAGTTGACCCTGCAAATCACACAATAAAATGTACCCAAAAAATTTAAGTAACAAAGATGAAACTCCAAACGAGGAAAAAGGCCAAAAACATATGTTCCTGACAACAAGACCTATCTGAAACCCCATAAGGCCGCAGTGGCAATGCCAAAGAATGGCCCACAGGAAAAACAGTTCCTGAAAGGAATCAGTGAGTCAACCACAAACTAGCATAAAAGCAGCTGAAGTGGTTATCGCCTCAAGAGTTAATCAATCCTTGTTAAACAAATTCTCTGACACAATTATCGTCGATTTATAAAATTAATATTGTCTAAAGTGAACGCCATCTCAAATTTTTACTCAGCGAATCACAACAAGTTAACATAGTACTTTTTCACCTGAATGAAACCAAAATTTTTATATAACAAAGATGAAACTATTTTCCATCCCCCTTGACATATTAAAAGTTATGGAAGCATCATCCAAACCCAAATTTGGATGCAAAAATGCAAATGATTTTTTCATTATGTTCATTGTTATTCCGCAAATGTTTAATAAATGAGAAACCGATCAGTGTTACTCTGCATTATGAGAATTCTTGTTTTATGCTCAATTTGTTAAATTTGATAATTTAATAACAACGGAAATTCACGATTGAAACAAAGAATGAGTGAACGATAATGTAAGGTTTAGAGACTGACTAGACCACATGGAAAGCCAACAATGTCAATGAGACAAAGATAAGGGTCATAATCCAAATAATTGGTCAGACAGATTCAATAACAACCACGCAAAGCTGTTATCAAATATATACACAAACTATTAAAAATATTTGTAACATAAATTTTATTTTTAGATCTTTATAGTCATATAAAAATAAAGTATAGACAGCTACAAATTTTTTATGTGCAATTGGTTATCTCCTCAAAAAGTTCATCAAATCTTGCTATTTTAAATCAAATTTAAAACTGGTGAACTATCACCACTCTCATTGATTTAAATTAAATCAAAATTATATGGTCATTGTGCTTTTAACTTAATTTAAAGTTAACACTAGCGCTTAAATTTCTAAGATTGTATATTTTTTAGACTACATTTTATTAAAATCATGAAAGAACAGTCCAAACCAAATTTAATCCAGATGAATTTTGTATTATGAATTTGTCACTCCAAAAATATGTCACTAGTGACTGGAAGTGCTGCCGACTATTACACTAATAATGACGATTCAACCAGTCTTATGGTAGACTAGTCTACATCATATATTTTAATTTTAATTCCATGAAAATGAGGTTAAGCAGCGCAAATTTTTTGATTTCATGAAATGAAAAGCGATTAGACTAGGCCTATATACGTTTTTGTAGACAGCCACAATTTTGTAATGTGCAATGTCTAGAATTAGACTATTAGATTTAAAATGAATTAGACCAAAGTCTAGTCCTAGCCCTGGCCTAGGGCGGCTAGGCCAGGAGCCTATGGCCATAGTCTATACTAGTCTATAGTATAGTCTGAGTCTACTAACAGTTAGAGTAACAATTAGAGCCGAGTCTAGACACAATCTAGACTCAAGTAACTTTGACATTTGATTAACAGCGCGTACGGATAATACTATTAATAATAGTTAATAAAAACACGAATTCAGTGTGAGCGATAATATAAGAATTTGAAGTGGACTAAGCCACGTGACTGCGACCGGATAGATGTCCGCGATGTCAATCGAAGTCATAATCTAAAAAACCACTGACACATGGTTGAATATATTAAAAAACAATGCAAAACTATATCTATCATATAAAAGAACTATTGAAACGTATTTAAAATACAAGATTTTCTTGATAGACATAGAATCTGCTATATAAATTTATATTTCTTTCGGATTAATTTTTGGTTTGAACTACCCTCAAGATTTCATTGCTAAAAGAGACTGTTACAAACAAATCGAGATCCGAACAAACCACGAATTACATAGCTTGGGATTCGCCTAAGATTAATAATCTATTTTGTGTCCGATAAAAAGAGCTTTCATTTTACGAAAACTCTGTATTACTTAGTAGCTCAAAGTCTGTGATTTTACAATCTAACCATGTCTCTGATACACATAGGATGTCACACTCGTTTAGCTCAGTCAATGTCTGGATTTCTGCCAGTTTGTTAGCTTTGCTGTTGATAATTATTTGTTCATGTGGCACACAATAAATAAATAACTTATTGTGAAGCATTATTTTTTGGTATGGTATGCGTTATTATCGTATCTCTTCTTACTAGAAATACTTTCAATTATATTGCGTAAATTTTGTTTCCCAGTGTATTTTGTATTCTAAATACAATAGAATTGAATAAACGATAACCACACCAGAGATGCTACTTCCAGCCAACACGAGACATTGAACCAATGTTGGGTCAATGTTAGCCCGTTGTCCACGACGTCGACCCAACATTGACCCAGTGTTGGTTCAATGTCTCGTGTTTGCCGGGTAGGTCCAACGATATGATTTGTTTTTTTAATTCATACATAAATCTATAACCATTTTTTTTCTGGAATTAACCCTGGAATTAACCCTGGAATTAACCCTTTAACCTCAAGTTATTTAATTTGAATTTTCAACCACTTGAATTTGTGTCTCGCAACCGCAACTTCAATTGCTATGAGTGCAAATTATTCATATTTCTTTAATTTCAAACCAAACATTTGCAAATCTTGATGTTTAAACACTCATTTCATTTCCAATAACAGTGATTTGATCGGATAATAAAAAGGATAGCGTAATATACTATATGTGTTTCGTTGTCTTGTTATAAAGCATTTATATTAATTATTAGACTGTGAACCAAAGCTTATATTATAATACAATAAATATTACACAGTTTTGTCTTTTTTTTCCTCTTGGCCGCCATTTTCCAAGATGGTCGCAGTCACCGGAAAATATAATCTAAGTCAATATAATTATGAATCTCGATGGTATTGCTGTCATTTTTATGTTTTTTCTAAAGGGTTTACAAATAGATTTGGTGCTGATTGATCACCTTTTGTAAATATTCCAGGCTATTTGAGGTCTAACATCAACATAATAATAAGAATATTTATTATTAAGCCTATACTTGATGTTAGTATAATTATTGTACAAGGATACCCTGATTTATCTCGTTTAAACTAATTTTGATAAATATATACATGTAGGTAGCATAATAGTGAAGCATCATTGGACACATGGGTTCACGTTGACAAATGTCAAAATTTGTTTATTATACTTCGGCCCGCCTATCACATATAATTATTATGCAATTTTTTTTCCATGTGTTTCAATTTCAATTTATACAATTCTGCTAGCAATCACACATATATGTCAGCTATATTTTCTAAAGCTAACACATTATTGTAATTGTTTTGAAAACTCATATAATTATCCAATTCGTGCCGTAAAACAGTCAAACACCGCATTGATTGTAGTATTAGCTACCGTTCATAACATGTACTGTATAATACTAAATAGGATTTCCCATGCACCGAATGTGGCATGCAGACGTGTAGTGCACATAGGAAGTGGACAGTATTTGGCATGTGAATACATGGTACCTTATATAATGTACATTACATGCTCTGCAAAGCCAAATTCCAGTATCTACTTACTTGTAAAGTAAGCAGATATCGCCTTTTGGTTTTGCACGGCAGATTTCTTTTCAGCATTTGATAAATATATTACAGCGTATAGCGTGGGGAAAACTCATATTCGAAGTCATTCCGGATTTTTAGCTTGCCGCACGAATCGCTACATGGACCGATTTATTTTGCAGCATTTGCAGCCATATTCAAAATCTCATCTCATTACGGACATAGGGAATCTCACTCGTTTATGTTGTTTCTAATTGTGTTGTATGATGCATACCGCATGCCGCATTGCATATATCAGTCAGACAGACAGATATTTTATTGACATATAGTGAAAAGTCATTGCTGACTTATTTATTATAAACAAGACATGTATTTTGAAAATGTGTACCTGATAACTACATTTAAAATCAGCCTGAACGGCATCGCCGTGTGTAGAAGAGCATTTTTAAAGTAGCCTATAGATGGTACATAATAACTATAAGATATATATAAATCTAAACAACATTGCCATGATGTGCAAATATATTCCCCCCTCCGTAAGTAAGACATACAGACTCTTGTTATGGTTTAGATAGGCCTTCTAGTGAATAAGCTTAAACTAACACTAAATTACATTTATGTCTAAAACATTGTTAAAATAACTCGATTTTTCCTAAAAACATTATAAATAATAGTTTATTCGCGTTTTATTATGATACTGTCTTTTAAATAGAGATTGCAAAATATTACTAAATAACACCAATGGCAAATAACACCAATTTAGCTGGGTTTTGTTATGCAATAAACAGCCAATCCACACCAAACAGTATCAGCGAATGCCACCGGCCTGAATTCGGGACAATCAAGTAGCGCCTCCAACGACACATCCCCTACATAAATCTGTCCAAAAGACTTGATGGATGTTGCAAAGTGGACGAGGTTGATCTGCTCCAAACAGTATCAGCGAAAGTCGCCGTCGATTCGAACCAGACATGCTATATTTAGTGATTACAAATTGCGCATACATGCTAGAGATGTGATGTACTACATATTATAATTAGGTAAGCTTAAAAGAATGCTGAGCTCAACTAGATAGTGCCTCGACTAGGGAAGGTTCTCTATTTGACATGATTGCTGTGAATTTATCATTTGTATCCATATAGCATGCTGCATCGAATTTGTGACACGATCCGGTCAAATGAGTTGTAAGTCGCAGCTCGACAAACGATACTAGGGGCCCTTAAAGCCAAAATGACCTTTGTTCGACCGATTTATAATTTTTACGTAATGTGTTTTTCAAATAATTACTTTTGAAAAATGTTGTGGTGTAGAAATAGATGTACATGTTGAAAAAAATATTTTAAATATGTGTATTATTTTAATTTCAGTCTCATTTATACACAAATCTATGATATTCGTTTTTATTTAAATGTTACCATGGAAACAATTGTAAAAAGTAAAATATATTCATGCAGTGCAAAATGCTGAAGATCAAAATCTCTGGCAAATTTTAAAAGTTTTCAACTAGGCCTATACGTTTATTATTTAAAAAATAAGATCCATATGAATTTGTAGCTTCTTTAGTTAATTTTAATCCAACTCAAAAGTGTACAAATTGCCTTTTTGAACTTTAAAGGCGATGTTCTCAAAATCATGCAATTTCAGACCTCATATTTTTCTGAGAATGCAGGGTCATATTTTGGACCTAAGCACGCTACAGTTGTATAATATACCATTTCATGGGTGTTTATTCAGAATTTAGATCAGCGACTCATTTTACCAGATAGGTAGCATGTGCGAATAAATATTTTGACGGTGGAGAACAGCACTGTGGTATCAGCAGTGAATGTATTACAATTAATAAGATGGTATTTCATCATCAATGTCTTCAGTGTTACATCGACTGCATATCATTTATTCGTGTGGTGTTTTTGGTTTCGTGAGTCGCCCATTTCTATTTCTAATTATGACTGGACATGGCTGTAATTAGGTGTTTTCCTTTGACATAATTATATAGGATAAAGCTGTACAAAAATGGCATTTTAAATTGATTGTCCGTACATGTAGGCCTATAGGGTTTCTGGTTACATCTGAAATACTGTTTCGCCATGCTGTCATATTTGAATGGGTTTTTATTTATTTGCTACAGTTCACACTTTGATTATTAATTGTGATGATGTGTTTCTCCCATGCACAAGAGAAACGTATAATAACAACATAACGCGCTCTTCTACAACGTGTATGGGTTAATAAAATTAATGGTCATACATACAATCGTGCAGCTAAAGAATGATCGTACTGACATCTCCAATACCTGATTCATTGATGAATGAATGAATAAATTAATGAATGAAATCCGTTTCCTGTATTGATACACTCAGGAGAGATTATATCGGATTGGTAATCAACCAACCGTGCATAATAGCAGTATATCTTTGAATTCAATGATCGGCCGTAGTGTTTATTCCAAAAAATTGTCATTTTAGTGTTAAAGTTGAAATTATTGAGATTAAGTTGATACCACCTTCGCCTTTATTCACGCTATCAATGGCAAATAACTCGGTGAAAGCAGAAATGACAACCCAAAAGGTAGTATCTGCTTACTGGGTACTTCTAAAGTAAGTATATAGGCCTACTGCCTTTTGGCTTTGCATGGCAACATACATAGGCCTACATTCGATATTTCAGAAAAGATCACCTCAATGCAATATTTTAGTCATGGCCGAACTCCAATTGGGGATAATACATTTCCAAAAATAATTTGATCCACAGTTGAGTTGATATTAAGATGTCTACACGCTTGATTGTTGTGGCCGTTTGTCAAATTCTTTGGTTCTCTCAGAATAATTAGTCACTCAGAGGAATTTCGACTGGTACCGGTATTTTTAATTCTTAAAAATAGATAGAAATCCCGAATTATGCTAATCAATCCTGCCCAAGTTCCATATATTATATATTAGGAGGTGTCGTATTAATTGTCTGTTTACAGTTTTGTAATGACAAATCTTGCTGCTGATCTATTTTTTTTACAATGTAGGCCTATCAAAATATTTTTGCCTATATGTGATCCCAAACTGCAGAATAGTCTGAAGACGATTTCAAAAAATATTTTGTTATCTATTTTGTTCCAAAGCATCTTCTCAATACAATGCAATATAGAGCATTGATTAACGTCCTTGATTTTCTGTGGATTTCGTAGGGACATATTTTGAAAATTGGTTCAATCTGACCCCCGTTTTAATAGGCAGATCTAATTTCAGGAGTAGCGAGGCTTGTGGGGAAAGATGAATTTTTACTATATACAGTATATATCAGTGTATATTCAGCCTAGATATTTTTATCACATTTTTAAAAGCGTCAGTGCTAATAACATGAATTGGGTTATTTTGCATTATGTGAGGCCACCATCCTAAAAAATAGTGGGGGCTTTTCACACACCTAGACGCAACGGTATAAGCAGTGACTTTGAAAGCTGTGACCCCTGGTGGTGATTATTAGTTAGTCCGGGGATGAAGACCAGTGTGACTGTCTGAAGTAAAGGCACTGGTGGCACGAGTGAACATTCAGGTAAGACCACAGTGGATGGGGACTATCCTGTGATCGTAATCGAACAGGCCTTTCCAGGCTGGGAAATGTAAACAAACAGAACTCTCACACTGACCTGCTGACTGAGCTGCTGCAGTGCTGAGAGGTTTCCAAGGTTTGATCAATTTTTGTTGTTTTTTGAGAAGAAAACAGGCGCGTAACTTATTACTTAAAATGGTAATTTTAAAGAGAGATTGTTAGGTCTAAGTTCCATATGATTTTGTACGCCTATATTCTAGAAGTGTTTTTACTGGGGATAATTTCCCCGATTATCGCCACACTTCAGTAGCCGAGTAGGCTAACGTTACTTCAAACGGCCACACCCAGGCGTTGGGCCAGTAGACTACCAACACTGGCAACAGTAGAGCTAGGAATATTTAAAAATAGGGTTATGCCTCATGCCGTCATGGCGGTCGTTCTCGTGTGTCGGTTGTTATGGAAAGAGTTCCTATTCACTATTGTATTTGTACTCGTCTGTCATCCAGTTATCACATTTTATCGCCCATACTGGCCATGAATGCCAGTCGTTTCGGCCCCTTTCCTGCTCGGCCCCTTTCCCGTTCGGCCTCTTACCCGTTCGGCCCCTAGTATTCTGTGAGGTCGAGGTCATTGAGTTTCACAGAATACATATGTCATCAGGTCAGAGGTGGCGTGGGTGACATGGCATGTTGACCTGAAAAAGACTTTATTTTTCAACTGAATTCTGATTGTATGTTACTATAATCCTATTTTATGTGCAACATCACTTAGCTGGAACAACAGGGAAAGTCGTACTACTGAAAGACATTCCGGTTTTTGATATTCCGGCTTAGCAGCTTATAGAGCCGCTCAGACTGGGAAACCGGACTTTTCCGAAATTCCGGTCGGCTAGCCTCAGAGGCTAGTCGACCAGACTCCGGTTTAGTAGCCACTTCATTTTATATATTAGTATGTGTTCCAAACATGTATTTGCAAGTATATTTTATATAAATTATCGTAATACAGCCTACACTACAGTACTAGTAGCCTAGTTTGTAGTGTTCCGCTCCGTTCATTTGGCACTACTCCACCTGGTGAGCTCAACATTATATCTCTACTAGGCCTCTCAGCAAACACGATACATAAATGCACCCATTGGCATTGTTGGTTCAAGGTTGGGCCAGCGTCGTAGACAGTGGACCAGCATTGAACCAACAATGGGTGAATGTATCGTGTTCGCCGGTCTACTTGTAGGCTAATTCGTGATTAATGTAGGCCCTATTTATTTTGTGATTGGTCATATATTGTATGTGTAGATCTATTATAAATCTAAAACTAAAGCAAATATCAGATATTTTCCCTTTATTCTAACAAGTAACATTCAGTTATTGGTAACAGCATTAGGGCCTATCAATGTAGCCCATTATAGCGTCAAGCGTCAATGTCTTTGTTTTTTGTTCACATTGGTAGTGCGTGCATTGATTTTCCTCTTAATTTGATTTTCTTATTGCATTATGTCCCGTGAAACTGATTAATAATCACCCGAAAACACCCCTTATTATATACCCCCATCCTTAAGAAGTGGGATTACACAGCGGCAACGATGATAGAAGATAATATCGAAAAACATAATGTGGGAAAACACCTCCCAGTAAACAAGAGACGCCAGCCCAACGTTGGTTTACTGTTGGGCCAACGTTGTCAACGGTGTGCCAACAGTAATGCAACGCTAGGCCAATAGGATGACAACTCACCTGAGACGGGAAAACACTCAGTAAGGTGATGACAAGTGCATAAGAGCAATTAAGCTAATTATTTTAAAAATAACAGTTGTATAAATATGATTATAATAAAACTACCTACTGGTAGTGCATCTATAACGAGAATTTGTGTTAGTCTTTTTTTATAATATAATATTAATATATAATATTAATTATATATAATGATAATTCCTGTTAATGAGCCAGCTTATATAGTTAACCCTTAAACCGCTAAAGGCCCATTCCACACAAAGTGGTCCTGGGTCAAAAAAATTAAAACAAGGATTTTTCAATGAGGAATGGTATTTTTCAACAGTCAGATATCTATCCTATCAGGAAATAATCAGGGCACCTCTGCTCCGCTGAATTTATAGTTACACAGCAGTGGCAAAGTGAGAGAAGTTCTAGCATTAGGAAAAGAAAAAATCAGCAATTCTATATGCTTCAATTTTTTTTTGTAAATACATCACACAAACTACTTTTTGCATAAGTTTTACCAAGACTAAGGTATTAAGTTCCATTAAAAATACATACTTTGTCCTCAACCCCAATACATTTAAACTTCACACATGACAGCGTAACATACGTAACAATAATCATCCATTTGTTTCTGTTTTAAAGGACATTGATGGTTGAGAATAGCCAGATTTCTAATTAAAAGTCAGAAAGGAACTATAAACACATGACAGCGTAACATACGTAACAATAATCATCCATTTGTTTCTGTTTTAAAGGACATTGATGGTTGAGAATAGCCAGATTTCTAATTAAAAGTCAGAAAGGAACTATAAACCAATTACCACAAAGAAATGACACAAACCGCTAAGTTTTTGTTTCTGGAGACCATTTGACTTATGTAACATACGTAACGTTACGTATGTTACACAAAACGTAGAGTTCAATATTAACCTCATAAACAGATATTTTTCAAATTGATTTTATTAAATAACATCGAAAGCACTTAAAAGAATAAATCTACATGAAAATTAATTCTTTAAAGAGCCTAATTCAATTGTTTTTAAAAAAAATTATCCATTTCAAATGAAGAACAAGAGGCCAGCCGGCCACTGTAATCCCATAATAAAGGACATAGATAGATCAGAATTTAGCCAGATTTCTGATAAAAGGTCAGAATAGAAGTTCTATATACCAATTACCATAAAGAAATGACTCAAATGGCTAAGTTTGTGTATCTGGAGACCATTTGAATGATCAGGGTTCTGCCCACGGTGGGCGGCACTGGGCGGCCACACCCAGCACTCTTGACACGCCGCCCACCACAACAGTTGGAAAAAAATGGGAAGCTGAGCATTTTGAGTATAAAAACATGTCTGTAGTGTTAAAATTAACATTTTGGTGTCAAGATCGCCCACCACTAACCAATCTCTGTGCAGGACCGTGAATGGAGTAACATATGTAACGTTACGTATGTTACACAAAAAGTGGAGTTCAATAAAAACCTCACAAGCTTGATTCTTTTTAAAAGTGATTTCATTAAATAACATCCAAAGTACTTCAAAGCAAAAATCGTATAAAAAATTGTTTAAAAAAACCCAATAAATTAACTTTTGGTCTAGTCGATTTCAGACGGGTAACATACGTAACTTTTTTTGTAACATCGTAACACAGAAATGCTCGAATTACTAGAAATCAGTCCACAGAAAAACTTCACCCTTTTTATCATTTGATACTACCATCTATCTGAGAAAACAATATCCCTGATTTATGTATTTCTTATGACACAATTAATTCACACAATTTCACAATTTTACAAATTGAAATATATATTTTTTCTGTGTGAATGTAACACTATAACACTATATTTAGTTAATAGGCCTACAATATGCATTGTGAAGGTGTTATCACACAATCTCTGTGATTATATAGCTCTTTGTTAAAGTGGTTTTAGATTTAACTGCACTCTTAGTTTTTAAATCTTTAAATGGGAATTTACCTGATCATATTTTAGATAATTTTACATTTAAACGTGATATTGTCATCAGGCAAACTAGATCGTGCGATACTAATGTTTTATATGTGCCTAAAATCAACAGATCTTCATTTAAGAGTGCATTACAAGTTAATGGGCCTATGATATGGAATAATC
Organism: Flabesymbios commensalis; assembly: GCA_964017125.1. Classification (NCBI taxonomy): domain Eukaryota; kingdom Metazoa; phylum Annelida; class Polychaeta; order Terebellida; family Flabelligeridae; genus Flabesymbios; species Flabesymbios commensalis. The sequence continues at coordinate 71,625,875 of OZ024904.1, forward strand.
TTCCTATTCATATACGAATTGTAACTCCATACACTCATTCAAGTGGCTTTTAAAATTTTTTTACTGCAGCAGAGTTAAAATACTTTGTTTTGATTAATATTGTTGAATGCATGATCAGATAATGTCTATATGTATATGTTATATTTGTATTTTATAGTAACGTCAATATTACCTTGTCTTTGAGGTACATCAGGGCAACTATGTAAAATAGCACCTTCTGCTAATCAGTGTTACCCTGAATAAATATATTTTATTATTATTATTATTATTATTATTAGTTAAAATGCATTCCGGCGCCTGTAGACGTTTGCAGTAATAATAAACGCGTCGTTGATATATATTTCAGTGTATTTCATGCATTTATATTATATTCTCCAACGGCAACATAGTTGATTGCCATCAGTCCGTCGCCGTGATCTCAATAAACAAGGCAACTAATAGTAGTACCTATTAATGTTGTGTTGTGTATTAATGTTTATTTCCCGTATTTTCACATCAAGATAAGCAGGATATGTATTGAAGCTTATAAGTATATAATTATATATATAACATTTGATTCAGCCTACCGTCACGGTATCTAATACGCCAGCCAGATCTAGGCCTATAAACATGATAAACAATGCAACTATTAGTAGTAGTAGGCCAGCTAGGTTTTTTTCATGTATTCTTACATCAAAACACAACGAATACATATTTAAGCATATAAAGTGATATCAAATGGGATATAGTATCATTTAATATGAAATTCGGTTGAAAATAAAGTCTTTTTCGGTCTTTTTCGGGGTATCTTGTCTTTTTCGGATGTATAAGGCTCCTGAGGCAAGCCCTACAATAGGTTATTACAATTAAAAGGTCTATATCGTTCCTGTTATATAGCCTCATATAACTATAGTCTGGGGGGGGGGTAATAATTGGAACTAAAAGGCAAAGTAGAATCGTGGAGTGAAAAATACCCGCATTCTATAAATGCCTACAAATTTGTCATGCATATATGAGCATGTATTATGAACACTTAGGCCTATATATCAGTATATATAGTGACTTAAGCTTAGAGAACTAACATTTATCAACATAGGGGACCTAAATTCACAAAGGCGCTTATGTTCATGATGTTACACAATATTGAAGTAGGTCTACTCAGTGCCCTCATTATCGTTATTGTACCACATATTAAGATATTATCTGTGCCGTAAGGGGGATCTGGGAACTATCATTATGGTAATACATACTACTGGTATGCCTACTTAGTGCCCCCAGGGAACTCTCACTAACCCATGTATATTATGACATAAATACTCAGTGACCTGTCGGAATTATCACTACCACATTGTCACAACATAAATAGTCAGTGCCCTCATCTGATTTGACCTTACTGTGACCTTCATATGATCTGGCCATGACCTTAGAGTAGCACCCATATGAATTCCAGCCATAACCGTCACATTGTTTACTTGGGTTGGGCTTCATCAGATCTAGTTAAAGTAGGTCTACTGGTCATTGGTCAAATCATAGCTATCAAGTGTTTTTTTTTATCTATTTCTGACATAGGGGTCTATCAGACTTTTAAAAGGGTGATTTTACTGGGGTAAAACCCCTCCAACCCTTACATTACCCCCTGTAACCTCTTGTGGCGTTTCGATATAGCTCCTGGCTGGGGTTTAGGCGGGTCTTGGCCATCATAAACATCTGAAGTGAACAGAATTGTAAAAAACAAGCTATTTTTGCCCGTTTTGAGCTGATTTGACCTTGCTGTAACCTTCAGATGACCTTGCCATGACCTTAGGTGACACCCCTATGAAGCGCAACCCCAACCCATGCCACCATGTTTACTTGGGCTGGGCTTTATCAGATGTATTTAAAGTAGGCATGCTGGCAAAATATAATAATCAGTGTGTTATTGGGTCCATTTGTGCCATGCCAGACAGAGGTGACATAATGGTGATATAATGGGGTATGACCCTTACAATCCATTTATTACCCTTGAATCCTTTTGGGGCGTGTCCTGGTATAGGTCTGTGCTGCGGTCTAGGTGGCTTTCAATTATAAGTGACTTCTCAGGTGAACCTGTGAGCAGCATCATAGAAAAAGCAACCAAAGCGAGCTGTTTTCACTTGTTTTGACCTGATTTGACCTTGCTGTGACCTTGGGATGACTTTGTCATGACCTCCGCGTAACACCCATGTGAAGGCTAACCCATGTCACCATGTGTACTTAGGTTGGGCTTTATCAGATGTATACTGGCCATTGGTCAAAACATAACAATCAGTGTCTTAGGCCGTTTTGGTCCAATTCTGCCATATCGGACAGGGGTGACCGAAGGGTGATTTGATTGGGGTAAAAACCCTCCAACTCTTATATTACCTCCATAACTTGGTATAGGTTGTTTTGGTATAGGTCGGTGAGTCTGGGTAGGTTTCAAGCCACCATAGACATCATGTACATAATTGTAGCAAAAATACCCAAAATAAGCTATTTTCAACCATTTTTAGCTAATTTGACCTTGCTGTGACCTTGAGATGACCTTACCATGACCTTGGAGTAACTCTCCTATAAAACCCAACCCCAACCCATGTCACCATGTGTACTTGGTTTGAAGTCAGGTCGATTTATTGGAAGTAGGGCCTACTGGCCATTGGTCCGAATACCGGCATACATCTATTTTTAAATATTTTTGGAACTGCCATATTAGGCTGGGGTGACACAAGGGTGATTTGAGGAGGGGGTTGGGGTAAAAACCCTCAAACCTTTATATTACCCCTATAACCTCTCGGGGTGTTTTGATATAGGTCCGTGTCATATAGGTCTAGGTCAGTTTCAAGCCATCATAGGCATCTTAAGTGAACATAATTGTAGCAAAAAGCCTAATCCCAACCCATGTCACCATGTGTACTTGGGTTGGTTTCCGGCAGATTCAATGGAAGTGCTGGCCATCGGTCCAAATATATATTTTGAAATATTTTTGGACTATTTCTGCCGGAACGGACAGGAGTGATACAAAAGTGATTTGATGGGGGTAAAAACCCTCAACCCTTATATCACCCCTGTAACTTCTCTGGGTGTTTTGGTATAGGTCCGTGTTGAAGTCTAGGTTGGTTTCAAGCCATCATAGACATCTCAAGTGAACATAATTGTAGGAAAAACAACAATATTAAGCTATTTTCAGTTGGAAAAAGGAGTGGAAGTGGCCGATGGGATGACAACATAATAATGTTTTAAAATGAGAAGGTATCTGTAGAATAAAGTGGAACGAGGAGTGAGAAATTGAAAGATGTGGAAATGGTGCCTGAAGAATACAGTTCAAAAGACATGGAGAATACAGTGAATGAGAAATGAGAAAAAGGAATGGGAAGGTGGGAGTGTCAAGGAATGATGGCAAAGGAGTGGAAGTGAAATGCGGAGAGAGTGTTAGCAAAATAAAATTAATGGGAATGCATCTCGAGGATGAGGAGTTGGTCAGAGGGGAAAATGAGTGGAAATATCGGGTGGAGTGTCAACAAAATACTGTTTTAAAATGGGAAGGTATCTGGAGAATTAAGTGGAAGGAGGAGTGAGAAAAGAAGTGGGAATGATGCCTGAAGAATACAGTGGGAGGAAATGTGAGAAAAAAAAGATTGGAAGGGCAAGTTGGCGTGTCAACATAATGCTGTCAATGGTAAGATACCTGGATAATACAGAGAAGGAGAAATGAGAAAAAGGAGTGGAGGGTGGGAGTGTCAACAGAATGATGTCAATGGGAAGGTATCTCGCCAATACAGTGGAATACAATGAAATGAAAAAAATGAGTGGAAGGTGGGAGTGTCAACGGAATGATGTCAATATATCTGTAGAACACAGTGGAACTGGAAGGAAAAGTGAAAAAAGTGGAAGGTGGAGTGTCAACATAATACTGTTCATGGGAAGGTATCTAGAGAATAAAGTGGAAAGAAGAGTGAGAAGAGGGACAGGAACTGGTGAAAGGAGGAGTCAACAAAAGAGTGGGAAGGGAAGTCGGGGTGTCAACATAATGCTGTCAACGGAAAGGTATCCTGAGAATAAAGAGGAACACAGTGTAATGAGTAGAGGGTAGAAGGTGGAGTGTCAATGGAATAATGTCAATGGAAAGATGTATCTGTAGATTACAGTGGAAGAATTGAAGACAAAGAGAGGAAGTAGAAGGTGAAGTGTCAATACTGTTGATGGGAAGGTCTGTGGAAAATAAAGTGGAAAGATCAGTGAGAAAAGGAGTGGAAATGGCAAGTGAAATTCAAGAGAATACAATTAACGGAAAGGCATCTGGAGAATTCAGTTGGAGCAGAAGTCAGTGAGACAATGAGTGGAAATGGCCGATGGAGTGTCAACATAATATGTTTTTACATTATTGGAACTCATTCCAATAAAGAGTATGGTTCACAAAACGGATTCTGGGCACTGTTTTTTGTGTCCATATAATGTGTGTCCCAAATGACTATCACTCACATCTTCTCAAATACGGCAACACGCATAGGTTCCGTTTTCTGTCATTCCATAGCCTACAGTAGACCCACGAAACGTTGTTTCTGAATAAGCATAAATATCTGTTTTTGCTCAGTTATTAGGATTTCCGTCGTCTATTTTACAACAGTTAGGGGTCTCGAAATTTTGAGCTGTGCGTCGGGCTATTGATTTATACCCTGTAGATAGCCTATAGATTTTACTGAGAACAATGCCTATCTTGGGATCAAACTAGGCCAATATAATCTTAAGAAACCACCAGAATGAGAATTTAAAACTGGGGAAAGCTTACAAATGTTTTGCTCTTGAGACCAAATCTATCATGATATAGATAGAAAAGATGAATGGAGGTACCCAGAGGGAGTTATCCTTCCTATTGTTACTCTGGGGACTATCCGACCTGAGGATAGCGGGGCTGCGCGAAATGCCCCAGACTTTAAGCATTAAATTGCACAGCGAAACCCAAGTCTCCGACCGTCTGGGCATGGCTGGGGTAGATCCCCTAGACATGCCCAGAACCCCTTATCGGGAGAGCGAAGGAAAACGCTCTCCATAGCTCACCATGCCCTATCACCCCCACCCTCACATCATCATCTGTACATCATAATCATCTCATCAATTGACTACAACGTTTTTATCGCATTACAATGTCACTTAAAAGACCTTTTGTGCCGAAAAGTAACGTGAAACAACATAGCCGTAATTAGTCTATACTGGTTGGACGTCGGCTATTATATATGGTGAATTGAATAACAGCTGGCATATATGGCTCAATACAGAAATTTGTTAATAAGTTGGGAGCTCCACTGTTGCTGTGGATAATTAAGGAGCTGACTCTCTGAGCTCCGCCGACATTATACAACTTTTCTTGTCTTAGAATAGAATAGTATCGACTCGCTGTGAGCTAATTCCGCAGCTGTCTGTGGTGACCTGCTCCGCAGAGCTACAGCAACTCCAAGTCTCCATGGGCCTGGAGAAGCGAGCATCCACCTATTTCCCCACTCCCGTACCCCCTCCCACTTTCTAATTTATATATACTTTACCCCCCCCCCCGCTTACATTGCGTAATAAGGTCCACACCCTTGGCTCAGTCCCTCTCCCTCTTCGTTGTTTCTTCTCATATTTAGCTCCCGCCGTCACCGTAGGTGAGCGAAGGGAGCTATGGATTCTACCTCCGTTTTTTTTGGCCTCTTCTTTTGCCTATAACTTTGTGAGAAAATAAGCTAGGATAACAATTTTTGGTATGTGGGTTACTTCCAGGTGGCTAATGGACGGGTTAAAATATTTTTAATCTGAATTTAATACACAAGGTTGCAGAGGAGAAAATGATGATGTGACGGCGTTGGGCCGTTGGGCCGTTGGGCCGTCCGTAAACAATTCGTTTCCGGAGCATATCTCTGAAAGTACTTGTCCGATTGTCTTCAAATTTTACACACAACACCCCTAGGGGGTCTAGTTGTGGCTTTTGGGGTATTTGAACTTTGACCTACTTCTGGTTCAGAACTATGACCTATTTAGACGTTTTGACGCGCACTTCGTTTCCGGAGCAGATCTCGAAAAGTACTGGGCCGATGACAGTCATATTGCACATACATGTTCTCTAAGGTCCCTAGTTGTGCCTTTTCAGGTTTTTGGACCTTGACCTTGAAGTTGACCCAGCACTTTGACCTAATTTATAACATCGGTAAATCCGACTGAAAGATTTTGCGGAATATCATGAAAACCGCTCAAGATAGCTACACCATTACTATAAAACAAATTGTGAGGTTTCAGGAGAGGATGCATCTTGAAAAATTTCAAGTTGATAAAATTAAAAATGGCCGCCTATCGGCCATTATTCACCTCGACAGGCCTGATATTGCGGAATATCATGAAAACCGCTCAAGATAGCTACAACATTAATATCAAATAAATTGTAAGGTTTCAGGAGAGGATGCATCCTGAAAAATTTGAAGTTGATAAAATTCAAAATGGCCGCCTATCAGCCATTATTCACTTCGACAGGCCTGATATTGTGGAATATCATGAAAACCGCTCAAGATATCTACACCATTACTATAAAACAAATTTTAAGGCTTCAGGAGAGGATGTATTTTGAAAAAAATCTTTTTGTCAAAGTTCAAAATGGCCGCCAATCAGCCATTATTCACTTTCACATGGCCGTTATTTGGTAAACCGTGCTAGATGGCTAGACCATTACTATAAAACAAAATGTGTGATTTCAGGAGAGGATGCATCTTGAAAAAATTCGACTCTATAAAATTCAAAATGGCCGCTTATCGGCCATTATTCACTTTCACATGGCCGTTATTTGGTCAACCGTGCTAGATGGCTAGACCATTACTGTAAAACGAAATGTGAGATTTCAGATGAGGATGCATCTTGAAAAAAATTGACTTGATCAAATTTAAAATGGCCGCCTTTTCGGCCATTATTCATTTTCACATGGCTGATATTTGGTAAACCGTGCTAGATGGCTAGACCATTACCTGATTACTATAAAACAAAGTGTGAGTTTTCGGGGGAGGATGCACCCTGAAAATTTTTAACTTACGAATTCAAAATGGCCGACAATCAGCATTATTTACCTCGATAGGCCTGATATCAGGTAAACCGTGCTAGATAGCTAGACCATTACTTTAAAACAAAATGTGACGTTTCGAGAGAGGATGCCTTTTAAAAACTTTCGACTCAATCGAATTCAAAGTGGCCGCCTATCGGCCACTATTTACTTTCACATTGCTGATATTTGGTAAACCGTGTTAGATAGCTGTACCATTACTATAAAACAAAATGTGAGATTACAAGAGAGGATGCATCTTGAAAAAAATTGACTCGATCAAATTCAAAATGGCCGCCTATCGGCCATTATTCACTTTCACATAGCCAGTTTTTAGTAACCGTACTAGATGGCTAGACCATTACTATAAAACAAAATGTGAGATTTCAGGAGAGGATGCATCTTGAAAAATTTTGACTTGATCAAATTCAAAATGGCCTCCTATCGGGCATTATTCACTTTCACATGGGCGATATTTGGTAAACCGTGCTAGATGGCTAGACCATTACTATAGAATGAAATGTGAGATTTCAGCTGAGGATGCATCTTGGAAAATTTTGACTTGATCAAATTCAAAATGGCCGCCTTTAGGCCATTATTCACTTTCACATGGCCGATATTTGGTAAACCATGCTAGATAGCTAGACGATTACTATAGAATGAAATGTGAGATTTCAGCTGAGGATGCATCCTGAAAAATTCTGACTCGATCAAATTCAAAATGGCCCCCTATCTGCCATTATTTACTTTCACATGCCCAATATTTTGCAAACTGTGTTAGATGTTAGTCCATTACTATAAAACAAAATTTGAGGTTTCGGGGGAGGATGCATCCTAAGTTTTTAACTAATTTATATCAAATTCAAAATGACCCTAAATCAGCTATTAGTTAACTCGATTGGCCTGATATCGGGTAAACCATGCCAGATAGGTAGACCATTACTGGGATACTGATTAGGATCATTAATTTCAATGGAGGTTTGCAATCTCTGACAGACTGTCTAGTTCTTATCTTACTCTTAGACTGGGCTTCTTAGACCTAGTTGTCTTGCGTCGTGATTTTTGACCTAGACTAGGACTACATTAATAACCCTATACAAAATTGCTTAAAGCAAATTCTAATTAATTCGGAGCGGGAGCTCCTGGACTTATGTAGTCTTGTTTATTTCCAGTCTCTGAGGGTTTAAGGGGTTTAAACCTATACATTCGCGTAAAAATTTTGAATATAATATTGCACTTGAAGATATATTGTCATAATATTGGGAGCTAGATAAAACACTCTCATCACCTTTAATGTATACAATATGATTTAAAAAGGTGTGTTAAATATCTTTCATAATAAAATGACGCCACCCGTTTTTTTCTTGAACATTCTAGCTGACCGATTTTTTTGTAAATTATCGTCCTATTATCGTCCACCTTTCACCAATCTTCTTTATGGTTTTACAGGCCTATGCACAGGACAGATTTATTTATTGTGAGTGGTGGTGATGTAGAATATACAAAAAAATACTTTTACAATTTCATGGTGACTGATGCTGTATTGGAGTATATTAAAAATTGCAGAAATTAAGGACATGAAAAAATCAATCATCACAGTAAGAAGGTCAGCTAGAATATCAGATAAACTATTTTCTGAGTGGAATTTTTCAAATTAATATTCATGTTTATCTATTTTTTAGGTAGAAAACTTTGTAAATTTAGTGTTCTTCTAGCTCCCAACATTATGATAGGTCCCACTATACATGCTATAGCTTCAGGTGTAATATTGAATCCAAACATTTTAGGCTAGAATATACTTTTAGGGGGTAGACTTATTAGACACCAAATTACAAACTCATTATGTGGTGGAGGAGGGCCTCATAAATAATTCCGCAGGAGCTAGCTCCTCTATTTCGGCTGCCTCTTAAATAATTATAAAGAATCTATGATACTACTGCTATGCACATGATACAGTGCAATTTATTATCAATGGGCAGACCAGCGTCCAGCGTATGTATTATCAATACTAGTTCAGCTTCACCGAAAAGACGCCTAAAGACGGCAGGATTATACGGTATCGCATTATTTCATATTATGGCGCATTTATTACATGATGATCACATTTTCTACGAAATATGAAAGAAAATAATAAAGATAAGTAGCCGAATTCAGCCATTTAAAATCCGTGAAAGAGCTCCATGCATTGCAATGTATTATCAATACAAATTCAGCTTCACCGAAAAGACGCCTAAAAAAGGCAGGATACGGGATCTCATTATTTCTTATTCTAGCTCATTTAATACATGATGATCACACTGTATACCAAATATAAAACTAAAATATTAAAGATAAGAAGCCGAATTTTGTCAATGAGCGCTATGCATTGCAATGTTTAAAGTTCTGTAACTTAGCGGAACCTATCCCCACAATAAGACAAACAGTAGAGCCGATTCATCAACCTTCATTTATGTCCATATTTCAATCAGTTGTCAGGATGTCGTCCAAATAGTGCTGTGCTTAACATTCATACGTGCAGTGCTCCATACATAGCAGTGCGTTGACTTCGCAAACGTTCACCTAGCTGCCATTCGCACCGTTGTGTTGTGTTCAGGACCGTCGGCCCACTCCGAGCCGGCGATTCTGATCACGACCAATTCTCGTCCGAACAACAAATAAGTCCGCATGACAGCGATTCTGGACAGTCGGTCAGTCAGAAGCATGTGCAGAGCACGGTCAGCACAGGCGCAATATCAAATACTCCCCCATGATGAAATGACCCAGGTCATGCTGTTACACAATAGATCCAACAGAAATCTCATAAGGAGACAACTAGTGGAACTCTAGTAATACTCTGTTAAACAGAAGACAATGAACATAAAATCCGTGAGGACAACGAAATCATCCAGACGGAAGTAACACCTCAACCAAGTAATGAGGAAATAAAGCAAACACAGCAAACAACTCTAAACATTATGTGACATACTTTTAACAAAACCAGATATTTAAGTAATTAACACGTTTAACAATGATTATAACAAAGTATTAAAGCCAATAGTTAAATACGGTAAACTGTTTAACAACAAGAACTAGAGCAAATTATTAAACGTGATATGGTTAAACACATTTTCAAATTAGACACCAGATCTAACAAATATTAAAGCAAAGCCGAGTATCGGGTTTAATCAGGCGACCGTAACGGGCCCGAAGAGGGCCTTTAACAGGAACCCGTTTAACTTTGGGGATATGTGGCAATGTAGGAGTGACAGGGTCTAAACTCAAAGAAGGAGGAGCGGTCACAGCTTCTTTAGAACTCTAGGAGCTGCTGAATCGACTGAGTATAAATTCCTTTCCTAATTCTTACTTCCACTGAACGCTCATGTCCATCTTTATTTGGATAAACTCGTTCAACCAGACCTAAAAGCCACAAAGCGCGAGAAGACCCCTCCTCACGAAGAAGGACAATAGATCCCACTGCGAGGGAGGGTGGTCTCTCCCCCCCGTGCGACCAGCGCCCATAGGCAAACTACGTAAATACTCGGTACGCCAAAGCTCCTAAAAATAGTCCATCAATTCATTTTTAACAATAAGCCCCTTCCGGTAATGGCGAAACGCCAACGTCTAAACCTAATGAGAATAGCAGCTAGATTAGAAACAAGGTTAGGTTAAGTTTCAAGACAATCATTTAAAGTTACTCCATTATATCCCTGAGCAGATGCATCAAATATAGGGCGAATCCGCGCAGAGAGACTACTCTCACGCATAACAGCGTGATGAGGAAGGTAAAATACAGGGGGTACATCGGAGGTGACTTCAGTTATAATATTCAAATCTCGTAATTCAGTAAAGACAGAGTGATATTGAACAGCAAGATCGGGCGTCATTGAAAGGCGCCGATTTAAACTTAAAAGACGTGTGTGTGCCTCTAAAGTAAAGTATATTTCACTCTAGTCACCTTCCAAGGCAGTGAAACCACATAACGGCCTTCAAAAAAGAGGGTACAATCATTAAACTTGTTCAAAATCTTATCATCAACATCGATCTCTGTTGAGGCCAAACCAACTGAGTCCAGATGCCATAGGGATTCAACCAAATCATCACTGATTATAGAATTAAGAGGACGCGAATGACACAGCAACTGATAGCCGATGGGAAAATATGTTCACCCCTGGCCATCACCAGGAGTGCCGCCCGTGCACCCAGATAATAACCAGCCAATTAAAGTCTCCTGAGCTACCAGACCTTGTCCTAAGGACATGGCGGCTGGGAGCACAATAGACCAATGATAATCTAGACCTACTAACAAATCGATTGTCAAATTGTCAATAGGAGAGGTTACGAGAGGTACATGAGATAACTGTTCAATTAAACAAGATGGAATAGCTGTTGAGCACACAGGAGCACAAATTTGTTCAATTTCAATGACATCATCAGTGACACATAGTGTTATATCAGAGAAAAGGTCCACATTATAGATACCACGAATTTGTGAGGCAACAGGTCGCGAGCTATCAAATGCCGGGAATGCCACAGATTCAACACCAGTACAACACGGTGAAAGATGATTAATCACTTCTTGACGCACATAAGAACAATCTGTGGTGCGCCGGCCCGTCGTGCACAAGTTCAGCGTCCCCGAAAAGACAGCAGGATTATATACGGGATCGCATTATTTTTTATTGTAGCGTATTTTAATAAATACATGATCATCAGACTCTATACGAAATATGAGATACAAATATAAGATAAGTAGCCGAATTCTGCAACTTAAAGTCCGTCAATGAGAGTTATACATTGCAAAGTAATACGAGTTCAGCGTCCCCGAAAAGACGCGTAAGGATGGCAGGATTATACGGGATCGCTTTATAATGTCTGACCGGTCACACCAACTCGATCAATTTCAAAGAGCTGCGGATATTTTCTCATCAGTTTAATATGACAGATGACCCTAATGGCAAGTTCTATGACATTAAATTAATAAAATTATTGGTATATTATGTTTTACATACATGCTCTAACATCCCATTTATTCGCGTTTTATGTGTTTTAGGTAATTTATTTACACCCATAAAATATATTTACCTACTATCTCCACCTAAAAAGACTCATCAGACAGCTTTTATTTGTCACAATGTGATTATCAGCTGAGAACTATTAAGTTTTATAGTGCGAGTTTTTGGGGAACGATCAGATAATTCATAACTGACGTTAGGTTGATATCTTACAATTACACGCAGAATTTGATACTTGTATCCCGAAGGGGAACATATTTTAGGCTTGTCGACTCCACTATGGTCTGTGAGGGCTAACATATCGTTGCTCTCCTGTTGAACGATGAAAACGAATGAGCCCGTTGAACCCCTGAACGTTGTTCACCGGCAGAAAATCAAAGGCTGATATAGATGGTTTAACTTCAGGGTGCAATTTTTGAATTATAATCACTGCCTTTTATATAAGGTGGGAACAATGTAGGCCAACACGTACCACAGAGAATGAACCACTGGCGGTTCCCACAATGCGCTGAAGGATTCTGGGTGAGCCTTGAATTTTTTTTGATGTTGTTGTATTAGATTCGAACCCTCAAAGAAAACCAGAGGTATACTGGCCGATTTTTGGGGGGATTTATCTCAAATAATCGATGACAGACAAAAATTCTAACCAGAGGGTGGAATTATGAGATGAGTCAATGAATTTGACGTTGTAGATCTATATAACCAATAAACTCTCCAGGACAGTTTAATAAAATAACAAGCAGCGACGGATAATCTTAATAAAGATAGTACAAGAAACCAATATGATGTTGATCCGGTAGTAATTGAAGCGCACAGGAGTCCATCTGCAAGGTTATCAAGTGTAGTCCCGTGTATTAACCTCTGTGGCCGGACGGCGCTACAGCCAAAGCACATGGTTCTCCCATCTGCATGGTGTCCATATTTAAACATGCAAGGACCCGGGACAAGGACTAAATGGTTAATGAATGTTCTCGGGTATAGTGTACAAAACTAGGCTTCTGTTACCAGGTGAATGATGTGAAAATCCCAGATTGCTCTTGCATTATGGGTGGGCTTTTGTCGATCTCAAAGGTCTAAAGATGCCATCCTCTTCCCTTTCAATGTCAGTGGCAAATGTGTCGATGCAGAAGGTTTTAACACTGACACTGCAGGGGGATCACTGCTGCGATACTGGACTGTGAAGCCAGACGTATCATTACCCTGCTGTTAAAGAGTGAAAAAGAATGAGCTGAAAAATCTCCACAGGGTGAGTGGGGGAAGGTCACCCATAATATCCAATGTGAATGATCGTCATCAAATTTCTGGGGGGAGAAGTGATGTAAGTCGGAAATAACTAAGCCCAAAGTCGTTTATTCCATTCTCTCAATCATCCATACAGATGTTGTGTGTGGTGACTCGACATGAACTTATCAATCATCTGAGTGACGTCACAAAGCAACAGCCAGCTATATCAATGCCCATCTCGTCAGCAAATGAGGATCGGTATAGCCGTTGGTATAGATGACGATATCTTTAGCAGCGAGACAGTAGGAGCTAGAATTAAGAATGAACATTGACCACTGTTAAGCCAGAGCCAAGACAAGACCAACCTTTGCGTCGCCGTCCAAGAAAGCAACGTCCAGCTGCACACCTCTGCCCTGGCCGATCCCACCATGTGTATGCTAATGGCCAGCCCACACACGATTGAGAACAACGATGGACCAATGCCAGCCCGCGCCCAGTCCTCGGAACCCCGCCACACATACACAAGATGTACAATACCACAACAGGCGATTATTCTTCAACCAGGACCAGAACAAACCACCCTGAATTAAACACCATTAAATCGAATTGCCGCAGAAAGTGATGAATAAAACACTGGGCCAGAGTCCGCCTTGATCATCCTCACTTCAGATTAAACATGAGCCTATTGAAGCCCTGAACAGTGTTCACTGGCAGAAAATTATAAAAACAGGCTGATTGTGTAGAGCACTTTAGTCATCAGGGTACAGTTTGTTTATGATAATCACTGGAAGATATGTACATGTGAAGTGTTAACCACCAGTGGTTCATAATGAACCACCAATTCTCCGTGAATCATCATACAGGAAGTTAACTTATTTACAGATAATACATATTTAAAAATCCAAGCTGGAGTCTTTCAAGTACTGTATGTCTCATTTTTTGCTGCCCCATACTTTAGCTCCACACAACACTACTGGTTTAACAAGTACCCGGTACAGTATAACATTTTAACATTATAACCATGATAACCAGCAACAATCCACCATACCCTATACCACTATCACCCCACCCTCACATCATCATCTGTTCATCATTCATTTCACCGAAGGACTGCACTGTTTTTATCGTATTACAATGTCACATATATGGCCATCAGTGCCGAAAAGTGACGCAAAGCAGCAATTTACCACTACTACATATTATATCCAGCGAGAGACCTCGATTTCTAGCCTTTTTAAGTAGATGAACATAACTCTGCATACTTTCTGATATAAATGAGAGTTTGCTATTTTAAATGTGGCATTGTTGCAAACTAATCCTAATTAGGCTGGTGGTATTGCTCCACAAGAATAAGTATATATATTCTCCGAAGTAAAAAGTATTATGGTGTCTTCAATCTTAATTTTCCTTTGGAATAAAATAGGATTTTAGTTTTATATGTATGTTCAGGTCGAAAGTATCATAATAATATTTCATTCAATGATGATTGTAGGTCCTTAGGCTTTTCAGTTAGTTTTACTGTATCATCAGCTTACAAAAGTATAGGCCCTATACAGTTTAAAGCATGTTACAATTTCTTAATGAAATTTTTGCATGTTTTCTATTTCTTTTAATCCCTTACATTTACGCAATCTGGATGATTTCAGGTTGTGTAGTTGGAGAAGACAAGCGGAGAGATATTTTCTTAATCTGCCTCTCGTACGTCGATGGAACAGGTATATCTGACTGTGCCTCTGTTGTTAACAAGTTAATGCTCAGCTGGATTTTGCCTTTTCATACATGTTTTTTTGTGACATTAACTATTTTTCCTGAAATTCCAGAGGTTACCATTTTTAACCTGCTAACCACAAAGTTGTTCTATTTATTGTCTCAAACGGTTTTTTTATAATCCACAAAATAACAGCATCGTAGGTAGTAAAAGCTTAGCCTACTGATGTAAAATGCAGCTCTAGTGATTTTAGAACACATGAGGGATCAATTGTTGGGAGATCCGATTTGAAGCATGCTTGTTCTGCTTGTACAATATTGTTATCAGATCTGAGAGATATACACTTTTCAATGTTCAGTCGCCCAGCAAACTTGACTCAATGTGGATTTATGTTGACTGGACATATCAGACTGTTGGGCAACGCTAAATTAGCTGTGGGACAATGTTACATGTTTGCTGAAGGGTGTGAGGAGCACACAATGCACACAATTGATGACAGGCTAATTAGTCAGAGGGCATCAGGAATCATGTGTGTGCAATTCGTGAAAGCAAACAAAACCACTTAGTTCGTTCAAATATCCTGTTGGAAATCTGAAATCCTGTTGGTATAGTTTTGAAAGTGTTAAGGAAAACAGATTTATCTTTCATATTTAATTTACTCTCCTGTCCACCATGGTTACTTATTTGTAGGCACGAAAACAGCCAGTTATTCTCATTCTTCTACCGGAAGTTTACATTTATGAACGTCATTAACGTTTTAAACACTGGTGTTATTCGTGTAGGCCTACATATTCATTACGTTATCGAGGAAGTGACAAAAACAAACAGATGGAGTAATCAGGTAATGTCAACATGGTTAAAGTAGATGAGTCATCACGATTCGCTGAGAACACTCATTTGGTCCACCCGTAAGCGCAGCGTGGTCAACGTCCCGAGGGGTGGGTCCATCGCAAGATATATATTGTTGATCAATGAAGGAAAATTATTCACCTGCTTTAATAATTGAGTATAGTTTTAATTTAGCAAAATAAACTGATTGAAGCATATATTCTGCATTAAGTCCACTGACATGACTGAACACATATTACATGTATGTAAAATCATAGCCCATATTTATACAATTGAGAAGTATGAAATCCTATTCGTTATGGTGTTAATCATCATTTAGACCACAGATGATAATGAGCAAAATAGGCTTGGAGACTTTTTAAAGCTGCCCCTTGGGATGACACATTTTCATTTTTGTCAATTTTGAAAGTTTAATTTATATGAAGCTATGTAGCCTACTGATCTTAACTTAAAAATACAAAAAAGTCAAAAAACAATTTTAAAGCACCGAAAAAGAGTGAAATGGTTATTTTTCCAGGTCCTATATTGCCATGTAAACAAAACAAGTCTGCAATATACAGCACTTTACACATTTTCCCACGCTTTGGACGGTGAGATCAGAGCAATCTCCGCTAATTGGTGTCTTGTAGTCAGGACATGGGGTGATACACCTGCAACACTGATTGTCTGCCCAACGCTGGGCCGACGACATCAACATGTGGCCCAATGCTGTAGGAACATTCAATCGTCCTTTAGCAAGTGTTCAGGTGTACAAAACGTTTTTGGGGTTTTAAGCGGTTTCATAGAACTGTTGATATAAAATCCTTTTAAAAATCTAAAAACTCTGAAAAAAATAAAATCATAATCTGGGGGATACACTACTTCATTACAAAACTAAAAACGAAAATCGATGTCATCCCAAGGAGCTGCTTTAATTGCAATGAGTAAAGTAGAATAATTTAGATACGGTTAATTGCGGCAATAGTTCTCCATTTATCAACTATCTTGTTATGGAGTAGCTGCCAGGCAGGGCATACACAAATAATATTGTTTCCATCACTGTCCTCATTCATCACAATCCGTCGCATCGTTTTCTACGGCATGCTAATTAGCTAAATAATTCGATGCACTGTTTGAAAATGCTGAAAATAATGTGAAAATATATATATTCTGTCGCAGGTGAAATGGTAGATACAAGTGTTTATTAGGCATTAAAGTGAAAAACATGTCGCTTCCGATCCTACCTGAGGGAACTAAGCCACTAAGTCATCAGGTGGCTGGTCATATATTTGGCAAAGGAAAACATAAATATGGTATGTATTACGTTTGTGAAATGAAATATTAGATATGTTGAAAAACATGAACCACTGCAATGATACCAATGTAATTTACTAGATAAGCTGTCTCTCACCATAATTTTGTATATCTTAGACACCTTTTTGTGTGTGGCCTACGTGAATGTCATCATGTCCGCCCATATTGTGCCTTTACCATGTTTATAGCAGATAATATTTGTAGGTCATAAGTACTTTTTATCCCCCCGCCCACGAAGTAGGGGTGTGGGATATTGTCATCACCATGTCTGGCTGTGTGGCCGTGTTTTATTTCCGGACCATAGCCGGATCGCTTTCATATTGTATGCACACATCCCTAAGGGGCTGTAGATGTGCCTTTTCGGGTCATGACCTTTGCCCTAATTTTTGACCTTTGACTTTGAGGCGATTATTGACTTTAATTGATTGCAGATGATAGGTTAAGTTTCCGGACGATATCTGGCAAAGCGTTTGCTGGATTGTTTTCATATTGCACACACACATCCCTTAGGGGGTTGTAGATGTGCCTTTTGGGGGCTATGACTTTTGACCTAATTTTTTACCTTCGATTTGCGGCCATCATTGACTTTAATTGATGGCGGATGATATGTTCAGTTTCCAGACGATATCTCGGAAAACGTTTGCTGGATTGTTTTCATATTGCTTACACACATCTCTCAGGGGTGTAGATGTGCCTTTTGGGGGTGTTGACCTTTGATGTAATTTTTTACCTTCAATTTTGAGGCCTTAATTGATGGCGGATGATAAGTTGAGTTTCCGGATGATATCTCGGAAAGCTATTGCTGGATTGTTTTCATATTGCACACACACATCCCTTAGGGGGGTGTAGATGTACCTCTTTAGTTTGTCGACTCGACAAACTTTTAAGTTGGTTTTCCACACAAACGTCTGTCGTTAACTTCCGTTACTATCTGTTCTGTCTGTGCAATTT
This sequence comes from Flabesymbios commensalis, assembly GCA_964017125.1. Lineage (NCBI taxonomy): Eukaryota > Metazoa > Annelida > Polychaeta > Terebellida > Flabelligeridae > Flabesymbios > Flabesymbios commensalis. The sequence continues at coordinate 71,643,921 of OZ024904.1, forward strand.
CAGAAGGCAATATCTGCTCCCTGGTATACTAGGCATTTACTGCTTTTTAACTGGCGTCCCGTCTCTTCCTGTCATAGCGCTGCCAAAAGGCCGTATTTGTTCACTTGTCAATGACTCGAGTTTTGCTGATCAGCTGTGACCGCAACCCAACAGACACAAGGCATTGACCCAATGTTGTTATAATGCTGGCCCGCCGTCTTCGACGTCGGCACAACATTAAAACAACATTGGGTCAATGCCTCGTGATAGCTGGGTAGGTGTTCATGAATGCCAGTAGTCTGTCGCGGAGGGCTAGCCACCTTCTTCAACCCCTCTCTGCCTCACTTGACACAACTGTGTTATGTTACGCAATATAACAATTAGGTCTTGGCTAAGATATTTATCTCCAAAAATTACAAATTTTATATTATTAAAATTAAATTTTTGGACTCGCAGTAAAAGGCATTGCACATCGATATAATTTATACACTTCTGGTGTGAAAAATGACCGAATAATGTAATTTATTGCAATGCCCGATCATGTGGTAAGTTAACCCTTTCATTACGACCATCTAACATGAAAAGGGGACAAACTATGGTGAAATATACAATTTTATTTATTAAGTTTATTTTGTCTGAGTTTGTGTCCTATTTAGGGGAAATAGGGGTGCTGTGTGTGAGAAACGGTTGACATTTCTGTACACCAGTCCTTGTGAATATGTCCAATATAACGTTTGGGGTCCCTAGGTTAGGTAGGCCTACTTTCGTCTTCAAGAAGTGTTCAGATAAAATATATGTTCATGATTAAATATAGTGATTAGACCGTAAAGGGTTTTGATTGGAATAATATTGGCCAAGCTTCGCAGACAGTGGCCCAGCATTACATCAGCATTAGGCCAATGTATCGTGTTATCTGGTGTTTCTGGCGACTGATGTAAAGAATACCGAGTGCCTGACTCAAGAGTAGGCCTAAAGAGTAGGCCTAATTGTGGGATTCCCACAAAAAATAAAACTGGCCCAACATCATTCTATCGCTGCGCCACACTTTGAGCAATGTCTTTGTTTTTGACGCAACAAGTTAATTTTAGTGGGCCATAGGATTTTTGAAGATGAGGCCCTGCCTTCTGAATTAAAGGGTCTGGCTCAGGCTAAAATCATAAAAAAATCAGTGATTCTATTTTGGCTTATTAATATGACCATATAATGTAAACATGTCCATATAGAATAGGACTGCAAAAGTTTTTTTTAATTTTTGTGCTGTGCATTTACCAGTTAGGCTAGATATAGAGACGAAATTCCCGTATTTCTTATTTTTGACATGGTAGTGCTGCCAATAAATGCCCATTACTGCCCACACTGTCAAATTGTGAGCTGTGTATCGCTGTATTAGTTTCAGTATTAGTATTCAGCGTTGTTAGAACAGAGTAAAGGTTCGGCATCCCATGATCCAAAACATAGGCCTATATGCTTACCAATACAATTTAAATGAAGTATGGCAGAAAACGAGCTACTGAAACCAAAATGTAGTTCAAATGTTGCTGATTCCAACGAAATATTGGACTGTCACCTGTAACCTGACTGTAACCTCGCCACAAGGTAACCTCGCCACAGGTAATTTTGCCACAGATTTGGTAACCTCGCCACAGAAGGCTGAGTAACCTCGCCACCGCTTTTGTAATCTCGCCACATGGGGCTAAGTAACCTCGCCACAACTTCGCCACACCTGTTGTAACCGCATTTATCAATGTATTTTCAAAAGGAAATCTCTACCTTGAACGTGGTGTGGATGTCTATATAGACTTAGACTATGTGTGCCATTAAAATCAAAAGCAAAAAAATTCTCAAAAAATGGACCAATATATAACGAATAATAATAGGCCTACAAATTTATTTTGTACAGCAAATATTGTAAAGAATTTGTTCGTTGTGACTAATAATAATAATATATGAACCCTTAAACCGCTGAATAAAATAATTTAAATTTGCACACACTTGGTGTCGTGTCTCACTACCTTGACCCACAACTTTAAGTGAGAGAGAACAACTCGTATTTGATTAATTTGTAATTTAAGACTAAGCAATTTACAAATCTTGATGTTTAAATGGCTAATAAAACGGATTAAAGGTGAATAGGTGTAGGCCTAGCGGCAACAACAGAGGAAGTTGAATACACTGCCCCAAAAAGAGATCCGACAGCACCCGAGGAAGACAATGAGTAGCACTCAAGCTATGTGATCGACTCCAATAACACCCGATATTGTTGATGCAATTGATTGACACAAGTGATATTAACTCATGTGAGTGCGTGGTGACGACGATACTTGCAAACGCTGAATGTTAAACCATTTTTTCTTCTTCCGGTTTTAATAATAGCATAACCGCCAATATGAAACTTTGATATTTCTATCAGCATGAACACCTGATGAACGTTTAATATGGAATATGAGGTGATATGAATGACCCTTAAGTGTTTTATTTGTTGTTGGGAAAATGCCCCCCTTTTGAAATAATAATGGGCCACATGCCCCATCGTCTAAGGCCAATGCCCCCCCCCCCCTCCGAAAAATATCATGGGCTCCTTGGCCCCCTTTTTCCAATTTATAAATCGGGCACTGAATATGTAATAGTACCAATCTCATACATATAATTTTAACTATTTATATTGCCGTATATTAACCGTCTGCGTACCTATGTTTGGGCTATGTTAAAAAAAGCTATATTCAAGTTAAACTGAACGTAGATTTTAGTCTATGCTAAAAACACAAATAGTAGGCCTAATTTATGTTCTTGTATTATGGACCCTATCGATGAAAGCTGATATTCAACATCACATTGTAATAAAGGCCTAAATATAACGCTAATAGGGATCTAATTAGAAGTTACTAAAATGTGTGGTACCAAAGCCATACCTTTATTTTGAATTGAATTTACAAATAGTAATATTATTAATAAATGATGTTCCTTTAATGCTGGGTACACGATGTAGAGGGCGGCACAAAAATAAACTAAATATCCAGTTATCCCTGGTTTAATGCTAGTCCACCGTCTGCACTGCTGGCCCAACATTAAACAAACATTAAGTCGATGTAGCTTCTGTAGAAAGTATAGCGTATATAGCCAGTGTAATATATTAATATCAGACTATGCTTTGTACGCATCGCGTTGACTACTACAATGATGCAATACCGCTGGAGTACAATCACACGTGTCTTGCCATAGAGTTAACTCTATACAAACCCAAAAATAACTTCTTGTTTTGTCTTGTTATATGAGCGGACACACTCGTTAATAGAATGCACTCCATACCGTGTGAGTCAGGTGCTGGAGTAATGTCGATTCAGTGTCTATAAAGCAGCTGGGCCAATAGTGTTTTTTTAATGACACAGCATCATAGTTGAATTTACGCTTTCCCATTCATTGATTGTTTTCTACCAATTACTGGCCAACCGTCAATGATGAAGACGAGGACCAGCCGTGCATGTGGATTGTGCCTGCTAGGAAAGTCAGAGATCGCGGATTCGTCTCCTGCTCTGGCATTCAAGTTTCAAAGAAACAAAATGTTTCCTCCCTGTTCAATCGTAAATATTGAATATTGTGAGCAGCCTCCGTGAACGAGAGTTAGTGTGCTCGGCCGTAGACCAACAGGGCTCAATTTCGAATCCTGTGTCCGGAGGCAGTGACACCTCATTCATCTCACCATCCTCAGGAGGTTCTCCTTACCCAGTTTAGCCTATATGTGTACAAATGTGGTGTAGAACCCCATTTATTTCATTTCATAGCATTTGATACAGCCAACTAATACCTGACTCAACGTTGGCCTGACAACATTACAGCAACATTTCAGCAAAGATCGTGTGAGTTGAGAAAGCCTTCATGGGTCTTTATCCTTAGGTCTACTGTGTGTATTGTGATTTCGATAATTGGCATTACGTAAGAGGGTGCAGTGAAAGTGCATTACGTCCATGATAATGATGGATTAGGGCTACTGTCTATTTCACGGCTGAGTAAGAAACATTAAAAGCTGATAATTTACAACTTTGTTAGGCCTATTTTAGACAGAAGAATTAAAATTGAAAATTAAAGATTTCGTGAAAATTCCTGGCTAACTGGGGCATTATAAAAGTCCCAGAAGAAGTAATAATTGCACTTTTGTAATATTAACATTGTAGTCATTTGAAATGATTCTTTGTCAAGCATATTTCATTAGGTGCAGTGCTTCAGAACGTGTGTAAAATCAGCAAAATGTATTATGGGAACCGTACATAATAATATAAATGCCAATGATCAATATAAAGGATATACATTTTGTCATGATAATGCATCTTAGAGTATAGATATACATTCCCTGACACATTTATAGCTGATTTTTTCAAGGCCCCTGGGCCTCTTGTTACATTATTGGAACTCATTCCAATAATGTTTTAATATGGTTCACAAAACGGATTCTGGGAACTGTTTTGTGTGTCCATTTTGTGTGTCCAGATAGCACAAATGTCTTGTGTTTACTGGAATGGGATAAATCATAGTAGTAAATAACTAAAATGTAGTCAGTGTTGATATATAATGTATGTATTTTTTGTAGTGAAGAATCAGATCTATATATTTTTACAACTTTTTGGTAAGATTTCAAATGTTTAAATTATTATATTGTGCACTATGTACTATGTACATACTAGTCTACATGTATATTATTGATACAACAGACTAGAATTCCGCAAATTACTGGATCATAACTTTTACATACATGTAGTTATGTATTTTATTGTAGGTTTCTTGGAAAGTAACGATGGTGATCTATTAAAGCCAGTGCAATCACCTCCGCGTGGACCTCGGGAACTCACCTTTTACCAGAAAGTTTTTGACGCAGAATGTGATGATCCTGTATTACTAGAACTTCGCACATTACTACCCAGGTACCTTGGTACATGGACAACTGCTGCTCACCCAGGAGGTTAATATGAAGCTATATGATGAATCCATACTCTCACTACTATAATCATCGTTACCATGTTTACTGAATTCGAAAAAAGCATCTAGTCAACCATGTTAATTGAAACTCACAATTTTTATTACTGAGGTTGTCATTTTCAAATTATCTCAATGTGCGACGTTGGCCAGTGCATCAGTCCTAAAAGTGAAACTGTTTTCGTAGCGTTTGGCAATTAGTCTGTGGGCGTCAGCCACAGAACATACATTACATTAGTATATTTCTATGGCGTCAGCCACCAAGATCGAATGTTTGCACTAGGTTGAACTGGCATTATTTATTTGCCTTGACTACTATCACCCTGGTCTGATCCGAAGATAGCAGTAATTTTAGTCGTAGATGGAGAAACCAGACAATATGTGTGCTCATCGGGAGAATCATACCGGAAAGCCCCTTTAGAATACACCCCATTATCGATGTGAGTGAAGGAAAACATTCTAAAGTAAGAAGTAGGCCTATCCTTGTCCAGTTATTACACGTTTTAGGAAAGTGGATGTATTCATGTGATACAGCTTCACTTGATAATTGAGCAATGGGTGGTTATGAGGGATTTTAAATCTCTAAATTATTTCATGAATAATAGTGATTCGCCTTACACAATCAGGCTGAAATCATAAAAAAATCGGTAATTTTATTTTGGCTTTTTAATATGACCATATTATGTGAACATGTCCATAGACTACCGGGTAGAAATGCAAAAGTTTTTTATTTTTTGTTTTGCACATTTACCTGTTTAGCGAGATATAGAGACAAAATTCCCGTATTTCTTATTTTTGACATGCAGTTCTAGTCTATGGACATATGTTTACATCATATAGTCATATTAAGAAGCCAAAATAAAATTACCGATTTTTTATTGATTTTAGCGTGATTGTGTCGCTTTAATGGTGTGAGCATTATGGGCATGTTGTACACGCGCCTTGCATACAAGCTCCTTGTACAAACTTCTTGATATGTATACATCTGTCGTCTGCCCACATTCTCTTTTCCAGTGTATATCTCGGAAACCCCTTGGGGTTTTCTGTAGTATTACGCACACAGCACCCCAGACAAGCCATGTCTTGTGGGGTTTATGACCTGTGAGCTACTTTTTGACCTACATATCTGAGCCGAAATGTTGTTTTTTTCATGTTGTTAATTTTGTTCCTGCTGCTGCTGTTGTTGTTTTTGCTGTTTGTAATATTTTCATAATTAAAAAGTGTGCTTGTTTTTAGTTCAGTATTTCAGGTTAGAAGATATTACAAAGCAATTCAAAAATCCTAATATTCTGGACGTCAAGGTTGGACCAATCACATACGACCCAGATGCTACACCAGAAAAGATAGCACAAGAAAAATCGAAATATCCACCTCTGCCATTAGTTCGCTTTCAACTTATTGGAATGAGAGTGAGTGCTCTTCATTTTTTTCCAGGCTTACATATATTGTAAATTGTAGTTATATTGTAAATTGAAGGTGATATTGATAAGAATATGGTTTGTTTATCTACAGTGACAGTCAGTCGGTGTTCTGCACTGTTTTAAATATTACAAATATTAACGTAACAGTTGGAATAAAAATAAATTTCACGACTATAATGTTTTATCAGATTTACTATATTTGGCAGATATATGATGCAGAGAGTGGACAAAACCATAAAATTGACAGAAAGATACTGAGATCTCTCGACGAAAATGAAATACTTTGGCAAGGTAAGTGTAATAAATGATTTATTAGCAATGACACACTAATTGATATAGTTCGGGGTGGTTTGCTCACTATTGAATAGTAATAAATATAGTAAAAATAATCAATTATCCCTACGACTACGTTCACATATGCCCAAATACGAGTACAAACACACATCAGAATACAGCAACGACGCCACACGCGGCAAACCTGACACAGTGTTCACATACACACGATTATTAAGTGTGACATCTCTACAGAAATAAAAATAATAAATTATTTCAAATTAAGAAAAAATATATTAAAGGGGCTCCTCGGGATAACATCAATTTTGGTATTTAGTTTTGTAATGAAGTGGTGTGTTCCACAGCTAATGATTTCATTTTTTACAAAATTTTCAGATTTTCTAAACCTTTTTAAAAATATTTCTAAGAATACAGAGAAAACCCAAACAATTTATTTATACACCTAATGGATAATTGCATGTTAGCACATCATTTGGCCACATGTTGATGTCGTCGGATTTGAAGTGTCACGAATCCCACTGTCTAAAATGTGTGGGTATTTGTATTATAGGCATAAAGTGTTGTATAATACACACAGTTTTGTTTTGCATGGCAATATACGACTTGGAAATAAAACTGGAGTTTAGTCTTTTTCAGTATAGATTTATATATTTTTTTCAAAATTGCTTTGTCAGCATAAATATGGAGCTGCTTCAAATTTGTTTTTTGCATTTTAAAGTTAATTTAAAAATTAATTTTCAATTCAGAAAAAATATAAAACAAATTCTAAATTATTTTGAAATTAATTATAAAATAACGAAAAATAGAATATTTCACAAGTTGTGCTACAATTATGACTTCATCCATGGAATTCATAGTGCGGCATCGCTCACGGAATCGACATGAATCGCGACATAGTGTGATCCAAATAAACGTATTCCTGCTGGTATTTGCGTATATGTGAACACCCATAGCAAAATAGTGTAAAGAGTGGTTTTTGCCGTTCGTGTTGAGCAGTTCGTACATGTGAACGTAGTTTTTAATAAAATTTCAAGTGGGTAAAATTACTTATATTTGTACAATTTGAATCAGCCCACATAAAATAGCTAATCCTATTATTATTATATAAAGGTGGAAAATATACTTTATTTTTTTTGACAAAATGTTTAACACAATTAAAAAAAGAATCAAAATATAATATCACTAAATACTTATTATAATTCTGATGACAAACATAGTTTGTGCACATTTTAGTAAAATATAACCACATATCTCTTCACATCCGGAAATTTACAAATGTTCGTTGTAATAATCTTGATTGAAAATATAAGTATAGTTTGAGGATTAGGATTTACGGTATTGTAAATTACATAAACGGGTGGAAGGTTCTCATTTTAAATGTAACACAATCATAAGCCCCACTATTCTATGACCCTCACGATAGGGGTAATTTTTAACGAGTACTTTGTCACGATCGCATAAGTTTAGATTTAGCTCTGACATATTAATTATTATCTTTGACCAAATCACAGTGCATGTATCTAGCAGAGAAGAATCACAATTCAGCAGTTAAAGCGAGACAATCAGGCCAAAAATCATCCAAAAGTTAACATTGTATTCTCGCTTCTTGCTATGTCCATAATTAATATGTGAACATGTCCATAGACTAGAATTGAGGAGGTCTTTTAAATTTTGGGTTGCTGTGGCAACCTAGCAACAGTGCTGAAAGCCCCATTTATCAGTTATTACTGTATTTTCTTATTTTAGTCCTAATTAAATCTTGTATTCCAATGAATTATTTTTGTGTTCTGATTGAAAAATAAATCGATGTTAATCATTCAACACATCTTAATGATTTCTCTTTCAGGACTGGCACGATATGTCAATTATACAAAAGACTCACAGAGACACATTCCAGTAGTTGAAAGCTTGTTAAGACGATTACGAGAAATAAAACATTGGTTTGAAACACAAAAAGAGCTCTGTTTTTTTGCGAGCTCCCTACTACTTGTGCACGAGGGTTCCATGCAATGTTCAGAATCAGAGAATCGCCAATCATTCTCTACGAACTGTCAAGATACGTCAACTTCAAATGCCACATATTGTGAGGAAATAGAAAAAGTTAATGGCGCGAGACCAGGAACTGCTGATGATGTAGACAAGGTATCAGACATCAGAATGATTGACTTTGCACATGTTTTCCCAACAGATACCACTGACGAAAATTACCTCTCTGGTCTGAATAGTTTGATAAAATACTTTGAGCGACTACTATGACAAAATAACAATTGAATAATGTTTAATAACAATAAAATTGTCTGCGAATTAATGAAAAAATGTAACCACTTATGTTTGTCATACTTGCATAGAATACAATTGAGCTAACACATGTGTTAACCCTTACAGCGCGGGGGTCAGATTCTGACGACTAAAGTCGACCCCCGCACTGTAAGAGTAAAAATATGTCTAATGGCCGTAGACCCATAACATAGCTATTCGAATGAATCAGAAAAAGCTAACGAAGACATTTATGATGATTTCGAATTGGAAAAAAACCCATTTAGTTGCGATGTTTTTTTTACAAATTAATTCAGCGCTTTAAAGGTTAAACCCAGCCATAATTGCCTCATTATAATTTTGAGAATAACACCCGTAACCTTGAACAGTTGTGGGTCGCGGTATCGAGACCACTATGTATAGTCTCATCACGTGGTTTTAGGGATGTACACTGTTGCATGACCACTTCCTGTAGACATTAATATTAGACGAAGATTGTTAAAGTTGTTTTTTACAAATAAATAGTAAATTTTGCGTTTTGTTGTTTAATCATTTAATATAATTTTACATATATAATAGTAGCCTACTATACCATCCAGTTGATGTGAGGTGCCTCTGGAAAACGGTGAATCACGTTTATTTACGACTTTTTATCGTGAATGCATTAAATTGTAACAAATCTTCTTTTATTCTAATCTGAAGTGATATAATTCTAACGTCCTAGAAAAACAATAAAATGTCAAATATTGCCGGTAATGTATTCCTTACATGTCCAAATATTGTTATGATCGTAATCGTTAACATGCTCAACATATTTTAGACGAAAGCCCGAACGTATGTTATTACTTATATTATACAATTTCATGAGATATCATAAGGATCTACACGAGTGTTCTGTCCGATAACAAATCAATAGTCAAAAATGCAGCTAAAGTACCTAAAGCTAAACAGTGTTTACCATCGCCCAGTGGTTCCCGCGATGAAGTACAGAATATTTAACAGATGGATAAAGTAGTACGAAAATGACATAAGCGTGATGTTCTACGGTACAAGGCTTTACTTCAGTAATTGGAGGGGGGGGGGGTAGTACATGTAGACGACGGTATTTTTTGTATGATAGTTGGTCGGAAAGTCGTCCACTAAATTAATGAGCCCGAAGTTATAAAATTCCGTTGCTTTTTAGATATATACGATAAGAAATGTTTTGTCAGGGTCTGTGATCATTCGAACTTATGCGTAATGGGGATATATAATTTGTGTGTCGCCTGCGCATAGAGATGTTGACTGACGTATTACATACCTGTACTTTATTTTTTTGCGCACTCACAATTTATGAAATTCCATACTTTAGTAACCTCATTACTAGCCCTACCGGTGGTTATTTCTAGGCAGCTCAATACAACGGTCAAAAATCCAATCCAAACGCTCATATCAACCCCCGCTTAATCTCCGCTTCAGAATTGATCAAAGTATGATCAATTGATTAAAATATCATAATAGTGCGATAAATAAGGCTGATGTGGGAATACAAATTTAGAACTGATTATTATATTGTAATATAGGCCTATAGGGTTTGCGTCCGCCCCCCCCCCCCCCCCCTTGTTGGCAAAGAAAATGAAAATGTATTCCAGATTTTGCTGTCATTTCAGTTTAAATAGGCCATTTAATACACTCAAATCTGAAACTCTGAATTTTTTTCTCCGACGGAGAATAAGTTAGAATAAGTTATTCATTCATTTCAGTTAAAATAGGCCATATTAAGCACACAAATTTAAAACTCTGATTTTTTTTCTCTGACCGAGAATAAGTTAGAATAAGTTATGAAATTATGTACGAATGCCAGCAACCTTGTGGTTTGATCAGTCTCAACACTAATATTTTCTTTATATTGGTTCAAACAGAGCTTAAATATGTTTCATTTTGTATAAAGTGTCCAATTTTTGTTTGATTTAAATTTGGTATACATATGTTATAAAGGCAAGATGACATATGAAATAAACGTAAACATTATATAATCATGCATGTGGAAGATAATCTCCTAAAAATATTTGATTAACATGTATGTATACACAGATTAAATTATGTGCATGTGTTCACTTGTCAGTGCTTATTACATGAATGCGGCGTTGTAGGCCTACTCCGCGTCGTTCTGGTGCTCATCTGGCCGATTTTACAAAAGTGGTCACGATATCAGCATTTTTGGGGCAAGAAATCGACAGTTGAATAACAGAAACACTTATTACTCTTATCTTCCTAATGTTTTTACTATTTAAAAATTTAGATACGTGACAGACACCAAAGTCACTATCATAGAGATTGCAATAGCCTTTTCACACATAAAATAATACCTCAAAAAATCATTTTTCAGGACAGAAAGTTTTCCCAAAGAATTTACATGTGTTTGTCAAATTTAATTTACAAATACATGCAATGGATTGACAAATGAAGTAATAAATTATAATTAAAGAAAAATTATTGATTTTTATTTTGACATGCTGCTTTATATGCTCATTCCATTTAAAAAATAGGATTTGTTTACATAAAAAATACTGCTACCGTGACCTTAACATCTTATAAGATAAAGCAACATTCAATGTTTCTTCAGTTAAATTTTCAGGTGACTGATGATAATTTAAACGCTAAAAAAATAAAGTCCTTAATTAGGGCACCCTATTGGTCAAGTTAACTTTCTGTCCGATTTTTGAGACAATATCACAATTTTAAAATGGCCACTTCGGGAGGGATAATTACTTAAACATGTCTTATAAATGACCACTTCGGGCGGGTTAATTATTAGAATCAGCAGAAAAATTTGTACCAGGAGGTTTAGTTCAGAACAATCATTTCATGCAAAGTATTTCATGGCGAAGAACTAAGTATTTCTTAGGAATTTTATTTTTTAATGTCACAATATCCGCAATTATGTCACGATAGCAAGCAAATATATGTCACGTTAGCAAACAAACAACTACATAAGTCCAGGAGTTGTGGGATTCATATTATTTTTGTAAATCAGCTTATACAATTGCAAACTATTACATTTTTTAGAGCTATAAGGTAAATTAATTTATTTTGTTTTTATGGTCGTTGACTTCATCCAGGCTGTATCATCTATACATTAATATGCAGTAAATGTTTTCATTGAATTTACTGCTATGCCGCATGTGTTTTGTCCACAAATTGTGTGTCATTATACTCATTATACATCATTATACAGGTTTGCTTTAATAAGCATATGTCCGTCACTTTCATATATAGTAATTACCAATTATTAAGCTTTAAACATTTCACAGCGAAGCACATGCACTCCGAATCTCCACCCAGCGAGTGCGCGTCATTGATACCGTGTTGGTTAAATGATGGACCAGTGTCGTAGGCCTACACAGCAAACACGACCAAAGTTTCATGCAAATCTGTGAGATCCAGATCAGATCCGGATTATGATCTGGATCACAATCTAGAATATCTCCAAAATCTAACCGGTTGTTCCTTGCCTTGAGACACACCTAGATTTCATGCAAATCCGTTTGTTACTTTGTAAGTAATCTGGAGGAAAGTCAGAAAGACAACAAACCAACTCGACCAAAAACATAACCTGTTATGGAGTAATGGTCTAGATAACTACCACATATATTATGCATATTAGTACCAATAATGGCAGAAAGTCAGCCATTTTGAATTTGATCAGGTTGAATTTTTTCAGGGCATATCCCTTCCTGACATTTTACTGCATAGTAGTGGTTTGGCTATCTAGCATGTTATGATTTACCAGATATAAGACATGTTAAAGTAAATAATGGACAGAAGTAGGCCATTTTGAAGTTTATCAAGCTGAAATTTTTAAGGGTACATCCTCCCCTTAACACATTTGTATAGTAATGGGTCAGCCATCTAGCACGGTTTACTAAATATCGAGCATTTTAAAGTAAAAAATGGCCGATAGGCAGCCATTTTAATTTTAAACCAGTTTTCAGGGTGCATTCTCCCATGTTTTATAGTAGTGTGCTAGCCATCTAGCTCGGTTTACTAGAACTTAGGCATAGGAAAATAAATAATAGCAGACATGCGGCCATTTTGAATTTGATAAATTTAGTTGATTTATTTTATATTGCATTCTTACTGAAACCTCTCGTTGAATTTTATACTTCATGATTTGGCTACCTAGCATGTTATGATTTACCAGATATAGACATGCTAAAGTAAATAATGGCCAAAAGTAGGCCATTTTGAAGTTTATCAAGTCGAAATTATAAGGGTGCATCCTCCCCTTAACACATTTGTCTAGTAATGGGTCAGCCATCTAGCACGGTTTACTAAATATCGAGCATCTTAAAGTTAAAAAAAAATATAGAGACGGGATTCCCGTATTTCTTATTTTTGACATGGTTGTCCAAAATTAGAATTCAGGAATTTCGTCTCTATATCACCGATTTTTGCATGATTTGAGCCTGGGCCTGTCCCTTCAAGGTTGATTTGAAATATATTTCAATATTGTTGCATGGTGTTATGGAGCGCGAATGGCAACGTGGAATATTATTTAAACCAAAACTGAGAAACTATATTACTTACTTTCAATAAGGCCCGTCGGCGACAGGAATAGGCCTCAGCCTTTAATCATTGTTTAAAAGTGAAAATCATTTGAAACAAGAGCATAATCACCAATAGCCCGCCGCCATTATTAAAATTGTCCGAAAACTGGCTATTATCAGCATGCGGTACAAATTTCAACAGAAAAACTTTTGAAGTTATCGTGCCCACAAGGTAAAATTATTGACATAAAATGTGAAAAATCACAATAAATCAGCCACTTTGAATTGTTTTCAGCTATTTTTGAACTTTTCCGGGAACTGGTTATGAGTAACATGCATGTCACAAATTTGAGCAGGATACATGGAAAACTTTTGAAGTTATCGCGCTCATAAAGTAAAATTATTAACGTACAATTTGAAAAACCGAAATAAATCGACCATTTTGAATATTTTTTCTGCCATTACTGAACTGGTCCGAGAACTGGTTACTGGCAAGATGCAGAACAAATTTGTGAAGGATAGGCCTCCATGAAAAAAGTTATCGTGCCCACAAGGAAATGTAAACGCTACCTGGTACGGTTTTCCAGATATTACACATTTTTAAGTCGATAATTGCAGCATGTCAGCCATTTTTAATTTAATCGAGTCTTTAAGGACACATCTTCACCTGAGTATTATACTATTCTATCTGCAACCAGAGTAGCTGGAATAATGTGACGATATCCCTCCGTGAAACGGCACCTTTTGTTCAATAGTAATTGTCTGACGATCTGGCGCGATTTTCCAGTTATTAAACATAATAAAGTCAAAAGTGGCCGCAGGTCGGCCATCTTGCATTTGATCAGGTTGACATTTACCTGAAATCGCACAGTTTGTTCAATAGTAATGTTCTAGCTATCTGGCAAGTTTTTCCAGTTATTACGCATATTAAAAAAATAATTGCCGATAATCAGCCATTTTGTCTGCCATGACCTATAGTTTCTGTCCGAATCTTGCCGAATTTCCAACTCATCTGAGCTATTACTAGTAAAATGGATATATGGTATAAATTTTGGAACGATACATAAAACCAATGACACAGAAGCTCATCCTTAATTAGGGCAAGTTGATCACGAATTGAAATTTCTGCTATGCACATGCACGAGCTCTATCAAATAAACTAAACAAAATTGAAATCGGATAAGAATTGAGGGAGGAGAATTTCTTGTGAATTGTGGACAAAGTGCCCTAATTGGGTCTTAATTAGCTCATAAATTAATTAAAAATTCAAATTTCTGAAATCCGTGAGGAAGTTTAATGCACAGGCCAGAGCTCTTTGAAACAAACCAAACATAATTGAAATCGGATAAGAATTGGGGGAGAAGCATTACTTGTGAATTGTGGACAGTGTCCTAATTGGGTCTTAATTAGGTCATAAGTTAATTTATATTTAAAATTTCTGAAAACCGTTTGGAAGGTCTATGCACAGGCCCGAGCTCTTTCAAACAAACCAAACAGAATTGACCTCTGATAAGAATTGAGGGATGAGAAGCATTTCTTGTGAATTGTGGACAGAATGCGCTAACTGGGTCTTAATTCGGTCATAAGTAAGTTATATGCACAGATCCGAGCTCTTTCAAACAAACCAAACAGAATTGAAATCGGGTGAGAATTGAGAGAGAAGCATTTCTTGTGAATTGTGGACAGACGACAGACGCAACACGATGACATAAGCTCATCTTAGGCCTCATAAGAGCTAATGAGTAAATCGCGTTAACGAGAAATTTGTCGATCAGAAAAAAGTCAAGGTCATAGAAAAATCAAATGTGAAATTAGTAAAGATTTAGTCATGATTAACCTGTATGTGAAGTTTATGTGCATTCCATTACGCGACACAAGTTATAGTGCTAAAAGTGCGGACGCACCTGGTGACGACAATGGGCATCCGCCAAGTTTTGGCTGAGGCCTTAAAACTCATTTAAAAAAAAATAATTATCTAAAATTATGTTGAGGAAAGCACGTTCACTAATTTCACAAATACGACTGGGAATTTTACCATTAGAAATTGAAGCAGAGGGGCTAGCCTTGAAGACAGAATATATGTCAAAATTGCAATATGGGTGTGGTAGAAAGCGAGGCTCACTTTATATGTGAATGCCCTTTATATAATGATTTGAGACACGTTATTAAGAATAAATAGTTTTCCTGTAAATGCCACAATGGCTGATAAATTTGAACTGATAATGTCAACTAATTGCAGATTTCTAAGTACTTTTATTTGTCAGGCATGGGAGAAGCGTACTGATAATATGTATAACAGGTGATATATGTAACCTGTATTAACAACACATAACGTAATTTTGTATTATATTATTACTCGTTGTGGCATTGGGGTCATATCTGTCACTAGATGCGACACTTTAGTACCTAATGACGATAAAATTTGGTTCGGGTGCCCAGTGTTGGGCCAGCATTGTTCCGGCGTTGGGCGGGTGTCCCGTGTTTGCTGGGAGGGTATCCACTCCGTGCTAGTTCAGTGTTGGGGACAGGTCCATCGTCGTCGACGTTGTCCCAGCACTGCCGCGACAGTGGGTCGATCATGGTGTTTGCTAGGATGATTATTAAATTATTGTGTAATAATGTTACTTTTTTCGTTCAGCATATTTTATTAATACTTATATTTTTTTGGAGTGACTATAAGCTAAATGGGCTGGGTACTATATTGTGATCATATTTATATTGCCATTCATCTGTACTATCTATTTTGTTCCATAATTTGAAAGTACGCTATTATTTCAATATCTTCCAATATAAAAGTTTATGTAAGCTCATGAACAAAATAATTGTGCAAGAAGTATACTCCATGCATATGACTGGTCATTTTAAGGTGCTATAGGACATACTTCAATACCGATTTAAACATTGAATATTTTTCTTTGTAACAACGTTTGCCAACATGAATCAGTATATCAACATATTATTATTAATGAAAGCATTTATATTGTGCCTTATCTCAATTGATTCCAAGGCACATATCCCTTTACTAGCTTTAAATCCTCGAAGTAATACAATAGAACCACATTGTGTAGCCAGCTACATACAAATGTTTATTTTGCGGTAATATATATATACATATATAAATATATACATTGTTCACAACATTCATAACCTTTTGTCTTTAGAGAACGAGCACAACATCATAACAAATTCAACTTTTACTCAAATAAATAGGTTTTTTTGTTATGTGGCATATGATAATAATATGTTCAATTTGCCCGGGTAGTCTCTTATCCCTTGTCCTGCTATGCCCGGATATATACGGGGTTAAGGATGTTTTAGATCAATACAAATATCACCTAATTTTGATAAAATAGTTTTTAGTAGATGCTTAGTTGATCCAATAATTTAATTTTAGACATGTCTATTTTTCATAAATAGTACTATTTTTCGTCATTTGAAGCTGAAATTGCGTTAGCAATTCCAGCTTCAAATGACGATAAATACAATTGAAGCAATTCAGCAGGACAAGAATGTTAGTGATCGAAAAAAGTATTTTTAAGATAAAAAACTAAATGGAAAAGACATTTGCTAAGAAAAATAATTGAACAAAACTATTAATTTTACAAATTCAGATGCAAGAATATTTAATTTAATCATCATAAATATCATAACTTGTAATATGTAGAGACGAAAGCTCAGTGCGAACTGTGTTACACTTAATGACAACATGCAAACAAGTAGGGGTCATGTTCAGAGATTAAATTATGAGATAAGCTGAGATAAGTCACCACATGAATGTATTGGACCTAGCAATCACTTTAAACCTAAAGAACGTCTCAGCACACGTCCCCTGACCACATATTTCACACTAAATATGTTGTAGTGTATTGGAGGTGTACTTAGAATTGCCTAATATTTAGAAACACATAGTTCAAATTCTACAGGGAAAACCAACATTTCAGTTTCTATATTATATGTTACATCACATGTACTATGGCTGCAGAATAATGATATGAGTTGATATCCAGAAAATAAACCAAATCTGACATATGATTATAATTGTGACATCCTTACAGACAAGAAGGCCATAATTAACAGTTTCTTTAGTTCAGAACAACAACGTTGGAACATCATCAACACCAGAAGTCAGCGATATTATATCGAAAACTAAGAAGAACCTTTTACTGCACTGGCTGCTCAGTATTCAGTACCTTAGCATTTTTTTTTAGCAATTTCTAAAGATGTCTGAATTATTTGGTATGAAACATATGAAGACCTCTAGATACCACTTATTTTCAACAAGGCTGTCACTAAAGATGACACTATCCATCGGATGTAGTTTTGTTAGCAACATGCAGTCCCGTACTCAGGAATTTTTGAAATTAGACCCCTATAAAAAACTGCTTGAATTGATTTTAGGTGTTGCGCGAAGCAAGACGCAGACGCATTTGTTAGCTGCAAATTGCCGCAAATTGGTACAATATGGTGGATTCTGGAGGATGTTGCTGGGGTAAATTTTCAGCTTTGTGGTCATGAGGCATGTCGTGCGACCACCTCGACCCCCCCCCCCCCCCCTCCCTCCCCCCCCCCATCCAAATGACAGGCTTGACATGCAGAGAAAGAAGAAAGCTATATGTTATATTTGTATGGCAACTATTGCGGACAATAAAAGTGTATTACAAAAAGCATTGTGCATTAACAATGGGGAATATATCAAAAGTGCCATGGCGGACATTTTATATATTTAAATTAGATAATTGTCAAAATTAAACCTGTGGTGTACCGTGGAAGCCGCATGCGCTAACATTCGGTAAACTGAGTAATTGTCCAAGGTATCATCATATATATTTATGTGTAAAAACATTTTCTGAAGAACGATTTTTTAGAACGAGAGCTATACAATTTGTGATATCATACCCCTTCCGTTTTCAATCTTTCATTTCGAAATTAAAAACAATAACAGGAGCTACCAACTGAAAAATGTTTAGGCATAGTATCATAAATTGTATAGTTCTGATGGTATAAGTCGTTCTGTAGAAACTGTTAGTACATATGTATACAAATGTATAGTATATGATAATACCTTGCAAAATTACCGCCTGTAGTTTGTGCTGTCTATGGTGCGTTGCTTTGTGGGACCCGCTTGTCCCTCGTATTAGTCTATCCTTTTAACCAGTTTAATCCAGGTGTTCAGAATTTTCTTGTGAGGCTCGGATGAATATTGGTGACTGTAGAGCGCCTACGTCGTTGGATAATAATACATGTAACAACAATAGACAGCACTAAAACAACAGTCTCCAACACTTAGCGGGTGGCGACTAATAAGAAATATTTCACGCAATCAATGATCATAGTACATACAACCGTAGCCTTCACTCGAATATGTTTTTAAAATTAATCTTCCGGTCGACATCAGCATTGGAGCAACACCAAATATATTAGGTAACAGTAACGTAGGTGATACTGTTCCAACCCAGAGTAAATAGCAACCTACATTTGAATCAGCTCAAGAAATTGAAAGAGCAATTAAATCAGGTAGGTACCTTAATTTAGGCTTAATTTCTTTTTAATTCCATCTCTTATGCTTGCAAGAAAAAAAAACTTTTTAAACTCATTCCAGACGAAGTGCAGTCTCGAATGAGTTAAAGAGGTGGGAGTGTTTCCTAAATCAGTTTTGAGTTGTAAATGTACCCATATATCAAATGTTAAATAATTATCTTCTTAAGAAATCAGATTACAGTCGGACGCCCCATAGTATGATATGGGAAACTACTTCAGAGGATAATCTAGACGGGGTCACAAAAAAACAAAAGTTTGTTTGCAAGAAACGCCGCAGTCAACAGTAATTCAAATTCGGATTCTATTGTGGCTCAAACAATGCAAGTGAATGAGAAAAACTTGGTTTTAATACATTGGGACAAAATAACCATTGTGGTTATTGAAGGAAAGCCCACGTTTACCACTCGGCGGCAGTCAAATGAACACATGCGTAGTCCTCTACCAGGGGATACATAATCTACCTCATATGAATAATATAAACAATTTCAAAGAACTTTGCCTGCGCATGTGTGATCCCTCTTCTTTACTCAGCTCATAGTTTACTTGGAAATATTCAGGAATTAATGTGCATTGATGTGATATAATAATCACATTCATTTGAAACAGGCAAGTGTCATCAAATGAATGAAGAATGTCACATAACTTTTGTGAACATAGAACAAACAGTAGTGTGTTAATAAAAGTGATAGTTAGTGACAGCATTTTACACGTGTTAGGACGGCTTGACTCAATTTGATTTTGCAACCGGCTTCCTAGTATATGAACAGATCTGACTTATTCTAAACACAAAACCTTCGCCATAAAAAAATGACTTTTTATAGCCGTGTTATTGCTAAATTATTGTTTTGAAAAACTATTGGTGTATAATATTATAACGAATTGTTTTTAAAAAACTAGCTGTGATATCGAAGATTTATAAAACTTGGTAATACATCCAATTTGAGTAGGCCTATAGGAGAGTAAATAGCATTATTTAAATATATTGTGCTATTTAAGTTGAGTTGATGAATCTAAAAGCAAACAATTCCGCTATGATGATAATCATAGTTACCAATACATGTGATCTTTTTGCTTGAACAAAAACTACCCAAGTAAGGGATAGTTCACCTGCTGAACCCTTTAACTGCCAACTTATTCAATCTGAATTTTCACCCACTTGAAGTAGTGTCTCGCTGACGCGATCCACAACTTCAAGTGAGTGAAAATTATTCAGAGTTGACAAAATGGAGGTTAACTGTTTTCAAATCTTGCTGATTGATGTCACATTTTATCTTTTAACATGTCTAAAAGGTGGTACTTAATGTGCTAATAAAAACCCGAATATATGCGGCACCGGCGGTTAAAGGTTTAAACAAGTTAAGATTTAACAAGTCAAGATCCATCAGATAGTATATGGAAGTATTATATCAACAACAACATAGAAGACACCGCTCAAATAAATGGAGACACAATGTCATTTTCCTATAAAAAATACATTAATAGATGAAATAGCTTTGAATCAGTTCATTTAAAATAACGCTGTGGTCATTGGGCCCCAATCCCTGAAAACGCTACATATTGGCTCACTGTTGGGCTAGAGGCAACACATTTTGTTGGGAATAACTGTTACACTATTTTCAATACTCTGCCAAAAATATTGAACTGGCAAACTGTATGGAAATGTGAAGAAAATTTCCCAAATTCTGATAACAAATTTAAACAATCAAAATATAGTTTTTCTACCCTGCCCTGAATTCCAGCTACCTCCTCCTCCTCCTCCTCGTCCTCCGCCTCTTGGCATGCTATTAAAATTACCCCTGTTATTATAACCACCTCTGTAACCACCACTCATTTGACCATGCTGACCATGACCACCTTGATTCTGGTATCCATTTGATTGACCACCTCTATAAGAACCTCTGAAGCCACCACCTCTACCCCAGGACCCACTGCCACGACCACCGTATGTACTGTTATTGCCACGGGCGTATGAGTTGTAATATACAGGTGCCAGGTTGGGTAGTTCTGTGGTTTTATTCAGTTGGTAAGATTCATCATCTTGCCATCTCTCAGCAATGCGTTTGTCAAAGCGTGAAGGTACATCGAAAACACAACCCTAAAATGAAATAAAGCTGTTATTACAACATGATGATCAATGTATGTGTTAATATAAACAAGTACAATCACTATAAATGTGTACGCGCCCTACAAGATAATTAATCACATGACATCATGTTTCAATCCCATTTTAAGGTAAAGTGATAGACAGCATCACCATATCAAGAAAAACATGAATAAACAATGTTACTAACACCAATCAGAACATTTTAAATAGTTTACCAAATTAAATAATTTTGAAGTAAAGATGAAGACTAATTTGCTAGGCCATAGTGATTTAGTTTTTGAAATAAAAATGTATGATCAAATGTGTCAAAAGCTTTAGAGTAAAGAATGAAAATTCTATCTACTATTAGTTCAAGTTCTTCAAGGCCACAAAAAAATAAAATTCCAAGCTCTCTTTTCTTATACAAGTTTTTCAATGCCATAAAACAAATTCGAGGCACTCTCCCAACAATTTATTGTATTCTGTATACTTCCTAGCACAGAACTCAAACAAGAGGACAGCCGGCCATCATAATCCCCGCCGCCCACATGATAGAAAGTTTACAGGGTGCATCTTTCTGTGAACTCTCACATTTTTTTTTACAGTAAATGGTCTACCTATCTAGTATAGTTTGCCATGTTATTTCAGATATCGAAGTCAATTATGGGTTTTCGGTTGAAGCGGATAAAAATGCAGCTTTATCAAATGTTTAATTACTGGGTAATTATGTCAAACTCCTCCATAATTGTTGCGAATTAAATTTTAACTGAAAAGTGAGTGTACCCCCACACCCCATCCAATGCACAATAAACTGTGGATGACATTAATAATTGAACTGTGACACTTGCATCATTACATGTGCATGCCAAAAAACCACCCATACAGTAGGACACAAGTGGAGTTAGATTTTTGGTATTAGTGTTGAGACTTACCTTTTTGTCAGCACACATTTGCATTGATGTAACTTCTCTGCTCAGTTCTGATGTTAAGCGTGACTGCAGTAAACCTTTTGCATAGTATTCATCCATCTCTGCTGTACATTTAAGTGTGTAAGTAGTTTTATCCTAAAAAAAAGATGCAAAATTGTACATCTTGATTTCTAGAGATCATAGCTATATGGTACTACATGTAGCAAGTACCCCAAGGCAAGTACCCCAAAATGTTGACTAACTGATTGGGCCTTCCCAATCAGTTAGTGTCTAGCCCTGTTAAATTAATCAGGGTTTGATAACAGTTAACCATCACGACACAGGCTCTGCTCCAGTATAAAAAGCTGTACTTAACCGAATTAATAAACGAGATACTCTGCTGAAATCACTTATGTTTTTATTGTCCTTATCATGAGGAAATGTAAACAATTTTTTTTTAAACATCAGAGATTACTGCAGAAAGTTTGGAAGTAAATCGATTAACTATTCTGTGTGCCATCTTACATGTTTTGTTCAAAAAACCATAATCATATCACAATACAGCATTCTTGTGCAATTATTGACAAACTGGACGGCCTACATCTACTCACAAACAGTACTTACATGTATTAGTGCATAAATTGTTACCTGTTGACAAGTGATTAATGATCTGTGTGGCAGTTGAGTAGTACCAGATAGTAAGACCAGCGCAGCCGCTACGCATTCTACACCACCTTTCTCTTCTATTAACAGCTTAGCTCGTTCTTCAAAACATTCACGCATATCAGCAGATACACCTTCTAAAGCCCTGAAAAATATAAAATATTTTTTACAAAGTTGTGCATGGATAGTTTTTCCCAGCTGCACAATGAGAGGAAAATGGAGCATAAAGCATGGCGCTTAAGGCATTGGAGAAAAACATAGTATTACTGGGGTGGTATCCCAAAATTTCATTGATACCATTTACCACATACAACAGATAAATCGTTACTTTTGGTAACAATTTTTCAAAAAAAGAACATCAGTAGCGGCTTGTTGATACTATTTATACTTTTATTGTGCTTCAGATCAGTATATATTACTATATTACAATTAGAAATACTTAGGGTGTACATATGTCAGGGCTTAACAGAAACTTGTAATCGTTGGGGAAGTGGCCCAGGACTTGACTCGAGTTGCCCCAAAAATGCAAGGTTGTTAAAAAAGTCACTTTATTGGACATCAGTGTATTGTTTTTTTATATATGAGTCACTATATTGTACAAAATCGACTTTGTACCTATTTTAGGACTATATAATCATTGATACATGTACACAAGTAATACAGTGAGGAGAGTGTCATATTTTCATCAGAGAAATATTTACATGGTTTCTTATCCTTGCCCATCAGACTTGGTAAGAGTCACAGACAGTGGCACTGGGCCATTTCTATATTGGGCAACACTATGTCACGACATGGGGCTGCATGGAAAGGTCGTAAATGCGATATTGTGAAAATTAAGCAAGTTTACTCACTCAGCAGCAGTATCTTCCGATAATGACAAAATTGTTTTTGCTGTGGGAGGTCCAATTCTTTTAAACGTGATTTTCTAAAAAAAAAAAATGTCAAATCAATTATATAATATCACAGTAATCACCCTAGTGTAAAAAATTGAGGGAGAAATTAGCATTAAAAATGATAGATTGGCATGTGTTTTGATTCAAAAGCGAGACACAACTTCAAGTGGGTAAAAATTGTAATTATTTAGCGATTAAAGGGTTAATTGGTTTGAAACTAGCTTGATTGAACCGTAAATCATGGATGTGATTGTCTGGGATCAGTTTGGGATGAGCCCTAGCGCCATTGGAATTGCAATTGATGCATCTGTGTTGTGTTACAAGGCCACATAGCCTTAGGCTAGACCACCGCCCAAGTTGTCGGTATTTGCACTCGGTATTTTGGGGATATTTCTGAACAAGAGCTGTTTTTTTGTTCTGGGTCTAAGTGCTTAAATGTTTTCTTTTTCAATTTCCATCATATTTTCATCACGTTTTTATGGACCCATGACAAGTTGCTATGGGCTCTAATGCATAATTTCATTGAAAATGGACCACCTTATAAATGCCGATATAGACCAGGGGGTTTGTCAAACTTATTCAAAGATGCTGTTTATTTCTGAGCCACGGTCTTTTCAAATCTGATTTGTGCGCTCTTCGAACTAGTCCGGCAGATTAGTACGATGAACCCATTGTAAAAGTTTCAGAACAATCAAATAAAAACATGCGAGTCAATCCCGCTCAAAAGGAAAAGCTGTTATGTCTGAGCGGCAGCCATTTTAAATCGATCCAGCCCATTCCGAAACTTATACGCTAGGTTTAAATGACAATTGGTCAAGTTTTTAAACATCAAATAACGAGAGGCCACTTTAAAACTCAGCTTTCCTTGGGTGATTTTTTTAGGGCCCATCATGATCATTCTCTGAATTCTCACATTTTGTTTTACAGTAATGGTCTACATATCTAGCAGTGTGCCATATATTACACATTAAAGTCAATGATCGCAGCAAATCAGCCATTTTGAATTCGATAAGTCATCCAGTTGAAATTTTTTGGGGCATATCTCTCCCTGAAACCGCACTTTCTGTTTTATAGTAATGGGCTAGCTTTCTGACACAGTACCAGGCAGATTAATGTAAATAATGGCAGATAGTCTGCCATTTTGAAATTGATAAGAGATGAGATTTGTCAGGGTGCATGACATACTTCCATGAAACTGCACACTTTGTTTTGTAGGATGTGTGATGGTCATGGTTTTCTAGATGTATGCACATTTTGTTCTGTAGTAATAGTCTAGCTATCTGGCATGGTTTTCCAGATATTGTGCATATTAAAAAAATAATTGCAGACAGTCTGCTGTTTTTGGCCACCGTGACCTACTTTTGCCCGCTGCACGCCCATTTTTGAACTCATCCGAGCTATTGGTTGAAATAGATATACATGTATGATATAAATATTGGAGCGTTACTTAGAAAATTATTGAGTGAATCATGTTAATGGGATAATTTGCTGATCAGAAAAAAATCAAGGTCGTAGAGGACACGCAAAGGTCTAATGTGAAATCAATCAAGCATTAGTTATTAACTTGAATGTGAATTTTAATGTACATTCCAGTAGCGCAAAACAAATTATAGTGCTAAAAGTGGTGGACAGATGGACTGGCCGCATTAAGACAATATTTAGGCAGGGATCGACACTAACACTGGAGGAATCAGTAAGGGCCAGTAAATCACATAAGATACTGGCCCTGGGGGCCAATAAAAAATAACAGGTGTGCCGCTTTATTTAATTTTAACACCCCTTTATTTATGGCTATGCTTTGAAGAAAAGTCAAAATTTACAAATGAGCCTGCGGCTGAGTATTAAATGTTGATTTAAATTTTGTACCATACCGTTACATCAATTTTTTTGTGATAGAGTGTACGTTAAGGACTATCAGATACGACTAAGGGCCAGTAATTATCTGAAGCCACTGGCCCTTTGGCCACTACCTCAGAGCAGTTAGTGTCGATCCCTGTTTAGGCATCCACAAAATTTTATTATTTTGGTCAAGAGTAGATCCCTCAAAAGGCAAATCTACACACTGCTACGGAAAGATAAATCAGATTTTATCAGTAGCACGGGTAATGGTAGATATATTAGCAAATGAATAGTTTAATACTTACTGCCGTCCTCTCAACATTCTTTAATGACCTAATTTCATTGGGTGTATAAAAACAGATACAGCGTCCTGTTCTTCCAGCTCTGCCAGTTCTCCCTGAGCGATGTATATAGGAGTCAATATCCTGCAAGAAAAGAAACTAAAGTAGAAATGTGTTTCCGCAAAATGGCGGACATGAAAGCATCCCCTTAGAATTGTTAATAAGAAATGTTTTCAAAAATCTGAAGATTTTGAAAAAATTAAAATCATGATCTGCAGGATGCACTGCCTCATACAGAACAAAATAAAAAAAATATGTCACCTTGAGTGATAAACAGTAATGTCCAAGTTAGAAAGGTGACAGGTCAAAAGTTAAATTTATAAGATAGTAAACTTTTCAGGTATGGCGATCTGAAAATGACAAAATTTCCCTCTCGCTCCACCCGAGAACCGCTACTTATTTCACTTGAACGATTAAAGCTCAAGCTCCACTGTCACAATAAATGTGCACATCCTATATTTTTTTATGCACCTCCTATTCTCCTCATCCTGGCTAATAATGTGGTGCTGAGTGTAAACAAGTTTCTTTCTTAAGAATAATCAATCTCTAATTTCTAAGAAGTCATGGTTCATCAGTTATTCAAAACAAGACTACATAAGTCCAGGAGCTCCCGCTCTGAATTAGAAATTGATTTAAGCAATTTTGTATAGGGTTATTAATGTAGTCCTAGTTTAGGTCAAAAATCAAGACGCAAGACAACTAGGTCTAAGAAGCCCAGTCTAAGAGTAAGATAAGAACTAGACAGTCTGTCAGAGATTGCAAACCTCCCTTGAAATGAATGATCCTAATCAGTATCCCAGTAATGGTCTACCTATCTGGCACGGTTTACCCGATATCAGGCCAATCGAGTTAACTAATAGCTGATTTACAGTCATTTTGAATTCGATATAAATTAGTTAAAAACTTAGGGTGCATTCTCCCCCGAAACCTCAAATTTTGTTTTATAGTAATGAACTAACATCTAACACAGTTTGCAAAATATTGGGCATGTGAAAGTAAATAATGGCCGATAGGGGGCCATTTTGAATTTGATCGAGTCAGAATTTTTCAAGATGCATCCTCAGCTGAAATCTCACATTTCATTCTATAGTAATCGTCTAGCTATCTAGCACGGTTTACCAAATATCTGGCATGTGAAAGTGAATAATGGCCTAAAGGCTGCCATTTTGAAATTGATCAAGTCAAAATTTTCCAAGATGCATCCTCAGCTGAAATCTCACATTTCATTCTATAGTAATGGTCTAGCCATCTAGCACGGTTTACCAAATATCGCCTATGTGAAAGTGAATAATGGCCGATAGGAGGCCATTTTCAATTTGATCAAGTCAAAATTTTTCAAGATGCATCCTCTCCTGAAATCTCACATTTTGTTTTATAGTAATGGTCTAGCCATCTAGTACGGTTACCAAAAACCGGCTATGTGAAAGTGAATAATGGCCGATAGGCGGCCATTTTGAATTTGATCGAGTCAATTTTTTTCAAGATGCATCCTCTCTTGTAATCTCACATTTTTTTTATAGTAATGGTCCAGCTATCTAACACGGTTTACCAAATATCAGCAATGTGAAAGTAAATAGTGGCCGATAGGCGGCCATTTTGAATTCGATTGAGTCGAAAGTTTTTAAAAGGCATCCTCTCTCATTTTGTTTTATAGTAATGGTCTAGCTATCTGGCACGGTTTACCTGATATCAGGCCTATCGAGGTAAATAATGCTGATTGTCGGCCATTTTGAATTCGTAAGTTAAAAATTTTCACGGTGCATCCTCCCCCGAAAACTCACACTTTGTTTTATAGTAATCAGGTAATGGTCTAGCCATCTAGCACGGTTTACCAAATATCAGCCATGTGAAAATGAATAATGGCCGAAAAGGCGGCCATTTTAAATTTGATCAAGTCAAATTTTTTCAAGATGCATCCTCATCTGAAATCTCACATTTTGTTTTACAGTAATGGTCTAGCCATCTAGCACGGTTTACCAAATATCAGCCATGTGAAAATGAATAATGGCCGAAAAGGCGGCCATTTTAAATTTGATCAAGTCGAATTTTTTCAAGATGCATCCTCTCCTGAAATCACACATTTTGTTTTATAGTAATGGTCTAGCCATCTAGCACGGTTTACCAAATAACGGCTATGTGAAAGTGAATAATGGCCGATTCGCGGCCATTTTGAACTCGGACGAGTTGAATTTTTTCAAAATGCATCCTCTCCTGAAGCCTTACAATTTGTTTTATAGTAATGGTGTAGATATTTGAGCGGTTTTCATGATATTCCACAATATCAGGCCTGCCGAGGTGAATAATGGCTGATAGGCGGCCATTTTGAATTTTATCAACATCAAATATTTCAAGATGCATCCTCTCCTGAAACCTTACAATTTATTTGATATTAATGGTGTAGCTATCTTGAGCGGTTTTCATGATATTCCGCGATATCAGGCCTGTCGAGGTGAATATTGGCCGATAGGCGGCCATTTTTAATTTTATCGACCTGAAATTTTTCAAGATGCATCCTCTCCTGAAACCTCACAATTTGTTTTATAGTAATGGTGTAGCTATCTTGAGCGGTTTTCATGATATTCCGCAGAATCTTTCAGTCGGATTTACCGATGTTATAAATTAGGTCAAAGTGCTGGGTCAACTTCAAGGTCAAGGTCCAAAAACCTGAAAAGGCACAACTAGGGACCTTAGAGAACATGTATGTGCAATATGACTGTCATCGGCCCAGTACTTTTCGAGATCTGCTCCGGAAACGAAGTGCGCGTCAAAACGTCTAAATAGGTCATAGTTCTGAACCAGAAGTAGGTCAAAGTTCAAATACCCAAAAAGGCACAACTAGACCCCCTAGGGGTGTTGTGTGTGAAATTTGAAGACAATCGGACAAGTACTTTCAGAGATATGCTCCGGAAACGAATTGTTTACGGACGGCGTTGGGCCGTCACATCATCATTTTCTCCTCTGCAACCTTTCGTATTGAATTCAGATTAAAAATATTTTAACCTGTCCATTAGCCACCTGGAAGTAACCCACATACCAAAAATTGTTATCCTAGCTTATTTTCTTACAAAGTTATAGGCAAAAGAAGAGGCCAAAAAAAAACGGAGTTAGAATCCATAGCTCCCTCCGTCTCACCTACGGTGACGGCGGGAGCTAATAAAACAAGTTGTATACCTTTGGGGGTGTGCACTGTATAACTAAATCAACTTCTGGAATGTCTAATCCTCGAGCTGCAACATCGGTAGCCACCAAGATACGACACTGTCCCTTCCGGAAACCCTTGAAAATGTGATTTAACAAAATAATCAATATAATAGATGAAACTAGATGGTAATGTTATATTTGTATGGCAAATCCGAAAGTCTTCACCTTCCACAATTAAAAGTTGAATGGCAAATGCAGTAGCTATGGGGATATATATTGCCAATTGTAAAGCATTTACATAAAATTGTAAGGAAGTGCTGCGATAGCCATCTTGGATGTACCAATAAGCCAGTTTTTAAACTTTACCAGGGTGATCTATCAGAAAAAATTGATGGAGATTAGATCAATATTGGTTGGTGACTGTAGACGATTTGTATTAGTGGTCATCTTGGATACTTGAGCATTAATCATAACAAAATGTTGGACACTATCAAGGGGTTTAATCTACCAGAATATTAGAATTGTTGCTCAAGGTGAATAAAAATATGCTGACGTTACAAAAAAAATTTCATTGTCCCTATTGAGATGATTTATACAATCTTCACTTGATAAATTTTATTTAAAATCTGTAATTAGTTATTCATTTATTGAACGCCAGGCGAATATAATATGCTTGTTTAAATGTATGTTTGTGGTAGGGAAAGACGGCTTTAAAGTTGAAATGATCATTTATATTTGCTGAAGTTACCAATCCTGCTAATTGTTTAGTAGCATTGTCTTGTTCGATACTCACTTTGAGAACTTGTTCACGCCTCTGTTGAGCTATGTCACCATGTAGCACTTGCACTCGACCTTTCATCAGTGGTGCACGACCTAGTGTATCAGCTTCAAGCTTTGTTTGTGTAAAAATTAATGTGTTGCCATCTCGACCACTGTAAACTTGAACGATGTCATTGATCACAGCCATTCTGTTTGCTTCTTCACATTGAATAGCCAGGTGCTAGTGGAAAAAACAATCAAAATATTTAAATATTTACCGTCTATCTTTAACATCCATACATTAACCCTTTCAAACCTGAATTTACCATAGTTGTCTTCATCCACAAGCCGCAAATTGCTGTTGCAATTCTCGACTTGTAGCGAATGAAGATGACTTGATGTGGTTTAAAAATTAAAAATTACCATGCATTGGTAAACTAGTTTCATGAAATTTTCGTTCTAAAAACCTTAGTTGTAGGAAAATCAAGTATGTTTTCGGGGATGTAAAATGATGTTTTAATGCATCGTGAGGGTTTAA
This sequence comes from Flabesymbios commensalis, assembly GCA_964017125.1. Taxonomy (NCBI): domain Eukaryota; kingdom Metazoa; phylum Annelida; class Polychaeta; order Terebellida; family Flabelligeridae; genus Flabesymbios; species Flabesymbios commensalis. Next base: position 71,674,068 of record OZ024904.1, read on the forward strand.
AGGGTTAATTGTTGTGATATATGGGAGATAAAAAGCTCACCTGTACAGTTGTAGCTGTGCGAGTACGGTCCCGACCCACAAGATTGATGTGCTGGTAGTCTTTTGCTAAGTATTTGCTGGCTGATTTATGAACCCAGTCAGGGACAGTCGCAGAAAATAGCAGTGTCTGTGGTTTATTGGAAACATTTTCTGAAATTAAATAGTTGATATAATACAGTTGATATAATATAGTTGATATAAAATCAACTAAATTAGAGATATAATTAACATCAAACCACAGTAGAAACTCTGCCAGAAAAGCACTGAGAAATGATATATTTATTGTATATCAAGCACATACATGTATAAATATCAAGACAAACATCACTGTTTAATATAAATAATTTCAACAAACACTGTATGATCCATCACACCTTTTTTAAACCTGGGCCACCATGTGATTCGCAGCAACTTCTCATAAATAATTTATTATTGAGGTACTATGATCTGGCTTCGCGAGGTAGAAAAACATTATCAATCCCATAAAGTCATTTACACAGAGCCTTTACAATCTTACAATTATTACATGAGATCTACTGAATCCAGGTATGTGGTGGATAAAAACATTATTCAGATATTCAAATAGTAGAATTACCTGAACTGTAACTGTGCTCCAAAATTTTGTTAATTGTTTCTTCAAACCCCATGTCCAACATCCTATCCATTTCATCCAGAACAACGTGTTTTAGCTGACTCAGGTTTAAATTTTTCTTCTCGAGGAGATCCATAATGCGGCCAGGAGTTCCAACAACCAAGTCTACCCCTTTCTTCAATGCCCACACTAAAAATATTATTTGGTAAGCAATTACAAAACTTGTCATTGTTCAACATTGAAGTAGGCATGTGTAAAACTACATACATGTAGTTTTACATACATGTATAAACTTTGTATATATACGTGTACATTTACATGTACCTGCAAGCTTTTATATTCAAGCAATAAAAGTGTTCCACTATTTATTTTCTAGATTGCTTACAAATAGTAACGGTGTTAATGATTGTATACTAAATTAATTATTAACCCGTTTTTTTAAATATTATCATTGAATACCAAGGCAAATAAATTTGTATTGTACATGTGCAAAAAAATAATACCAACAGCTGCTGCTTGTTCACTATCCATATACACTACATGACTAAACTATCTGCTACATGGTTATTGATCAAAATGTGGTACTCTATACATTGTAGCGACATATTAGAGTCAATTGAGTAAACTGAACCAAAAAATTCAGTATTTTTATTAAAAAAATGTATTTGTTTTTAATTTTTTTTAATTAGAGCAATTACGCAAATACATGTACCCAACTTATCTATAGCACTGTCGTAACCTTACACAACCTTCTTGCCAAGTGCTGTATTTACATGACATACAATGTAAACATAGTACCTGTACTCTAATAGTAAAACAAAAGTATACTGATTTAACTAAGGTTGTATGACATACAGCATTATTTTACTTGACCTGTATATATATATTATGTGATTCCAGGCATGTTTCAAACAACATAAAAGTTCACTGAAATGGCTGAACGACTATGCGGCAGATCCTTAAATTAATTAATAAAAAAATTTATTTTGGAAGATGCCTATATTTCATAAAACATTTTTAGTCATTTGTACTAAACAGATTTTTTCTTTACCCTTTGCCCTCTAATTGTGACAATAGTCGTTTTTTAATCAGTTTTATTAGCTGAAGCAATCACTGTTATTAGCAATTAAATTAGCGTTTAAACATCCAAAGATTTGTAAATGATTGGTCTCTGATCAAACAGATGAGTAATTTTCAACCACTTGAGGCTGTGGATCGCGGTCGCGATCCACAGCCTCAAGTGGTTGAAAATTTAAATAAAATTTAAAATAAAAGAACAAGGGAAACAAACAATTGAGCAGCACAATGGTCTAATTAATCTCACCCTGTGGTCCATAAGGTGTGCCTCCATACACACAGCATGTGGATAACCCGTGCCCGATTCCTTCAAAATCCTCACAAACCTGACGAGCAAGTTCTCTTGTGGGAGCCATAACCAATACCTATAAAAAAGAGAAAGTCAGATGACTCGGGATGCATTCAGTATTTACGGTCCCAAATACAGCGAAAGCGAATATTTTGCTTGGCTCCATATCTGAACTGAACTTGGAACAAATACATGTCTGTGTCAAAGTTTTTTCATTTGTAATCCAAAATACACAGTCGCTCCATAAATCCAAACAAATCAGCAGGACTAACAGTCATGTCAGGGTACGAAATGAGGATTGTTGGCCTGGTTGTCAGCCGGACCACCAGGTCAACTTTTCAGGTTGTCTGCAAGATTTTTTAGTTGTCCGAATTTTGAGACCTAAAAAACAATATTTATTTTTCAAAATAACTACATTTTCAAACTACCTGGTGATTCCTTGTGATTCCCGCTTATTTCAATTGTTAAAGGTTTAATGTGTTTTTGTAATTTTTTATCAATTTTTGACTGGTTGACTGGGATTGATACTGGGTTGTCTGACGGCAAAATAGGTTGTCTCGGACGCCCGGAATGACCTTATTTCTTGCCCTGATGTCGGTTATGATCATACAAGATTCTGCAGGCCTTCAGATTTGAAAGTCGGTGGCGAGTGAAAAAAAGCTCACCTAAAAGTGGTGAGGGGAGTGATCGCTCACCACAATTTACCACAATGCCAAACGGGTTAATGAAATTTTAAAAAGGGATTTGCAGTTCAACATCTGAGGCCAGAACATATCAATGTGTGTTGCCGATTCATTTTTTACTTATTTATTTTAATTTTATTTTGTGTCACTTTAACCAATCGGAGATTTATTTTATTTGAAGCAACATTCACTTCTATGTATGTCTTGTATGTATATATTGTAGGGCCTAAATGTTGTATCCTATTGTATTGTAAACATTTTTATTTCAATTGGATGACCCAATAAGATGCGAAAATACAACCTCCTAAAGCTATTATTTTGACATACCGCATTTTTTCAATTTAAAATATTAGCACACTGCATAGTCTAGAACTTTGTGGATCTTAGCTTATTTAAGTATAGATATGACATTAATTCTAGTGTTGATCGGCATAAGACTACAGGGGTTTGCTCTCTGAAACTTACTGTCAAAGCGACATTCATACAAACTAAGCTAAATGCCTGGTTTTGCACATCCTGTCATTAGCAGGTGTCTTTCCCACTACACCTGCTAATTTAGTAGGAACTACACCTGCCAATGACAGGATGGATTATGCACAGACAAATGTTTCACCCTGGCTTGATACTCCAATTGGAGGACTGTTGGCTTATAATTTCAAAGTCAAAATTTGTGCTGCAGAATGATACAATCAAATAAACATGAGACTTTAATCCAATGGTGGATTAATGTTGCCCGCCGTTTGCGAATCTGGCCTAACATCAAATCAACATGGGGCACCGTCAACGCCTCGCGTTTGCCGAGAATACGTTGTTCTAAAAATAACCATTCACACACATGTAGCTTACACCACAAGCAGTCAGACGTAAACAATAGCACGTGCGCATGCGTGCAATGCATCAATGTAATACTGGGACTTCTAAACACAGGACAATGGAATGGCTGTTTGCCTCATTGGCGCTTTAGCGTTGTTTTGCTATGACACAGACAATCGTCATTAATAGGTCCCATTTTCATCCATTGTTCAGATAGATTTTTTTAAGCCAAAAAAAGTTGTTTGACCATGAAGTTGACACAAAAGGATCGACAACGGAAACACGCCTTCGAATGGGCCTATAAAAATGTATTTGGGAGGTCAGAGCAAAGAATTTAGTTTCCACGTTCTTTGGTTAGAACGCCTGGTCAGGCAGCCAGCTTCCAGGGCTAGCTATATCAAACAGACCTGCAGTGGGATCGCTGGAGCTTGATAAAGTGAAAGATAAATCTAATAAACGTCACCTATGCCGGGAGCAAAGCTTTAAAAAAGTTTAGGTCACATATGTTTTGATAGGATCAGTCGGAATTAAACAATATTTTACTTCAGGAAATCATCAAAATAAGTTTGAATGGCATATGTTTTGAACGGGTTTGTCAGAAATCAGAAAAAAACAATACTTGTTTTTAGCCTGACGACGTGAGGTGGGCTGTATTTCACTCGCCTGACTTCACCTTTGCATGAGTTATGGTGCGCGTGCGCGATCGCGCAAGCTAAATCTGAAGGCCTGATTCTGGGAAATGACAATTTACCTCCAAGTCAAAGTCCAATAAATGTTAGAAGCTAAAAAAATAGTTTTTTAAAGAAAATACATGGTATTTACAGGGACTAGCCCACCACCTAGTTTCACTCATGGTTGTTAAAAAGTCTAACCATGCCTTGTGCATTGGAAGTGCGTTCATTTTATTTTCTCTTGCAAAGAGATCATTGTTTAATTATATTTTAACAACAAAAGTTTAAATTCAATGCCTGTTTATGCTCCTGGCAAGGTTTGAATTAAATCACAAGCAAGACTAAAACTAGGCAATGCGCCAGTCCCTTTTATGTTTCAGAGGAAATAAAATGACACTAGAAATCCATAAAATAGCTTGTGATAGATGCTCGGTTAATCAAAATATTAATTTTCACAAATGCTCATTTTCCATAAATAGTCATATTTTTCGCCATTTGAAGCTGGAAATTGCTTTAGCAATTCCAGCTTCAAATGACGAAAAGTACAATTGAAACAATTCAGCAGGACAAGGGTTAAAATTAGCCATGCCCCTGACAAACAACCAGCTCTCTCAGTCTGATAGAGATAGTTTTCATTTGGCAGTAACTGGGGTCAAATAACAGCAATAGCACACATGTAGATGATGAGTTTATATACATGTATAAATCATCAATTGCTGAAAACATTCTCAAATCCTTTTGAACTTAAAATACTCACTCGTGGTGTTCTTCCATATTGGGTAGACCTGCTTTGAAGTAATCTTTCCACAAGGGGAATTGAAAATGATAACTGTAAAAATATGAAAGTAATGCACATGATTCAATATATACAGTTTGTTTTAAAACAAACATAATAGCAGTATTTTGATGATATTAAATTTTATATGTGAAACTGTCATGGGTTCATGAAATACATGCTATGTATAACAGGACAAGTTTATTTGATACTAGACTCAACTTAGGCCTAAAATTGTATGTTTCCGGTAACAGACTTTTTAGAAATAGGGTAGGTAGGTCGAATTGTTGTTTTTTTTTCTACACCCTATTAGGTGATGCACATGTCGTGTTATTTTTGTGCAACCAAGCACAATAAACAAATTCTGCATAAACAGTACCGTTTTTTATACTGTGCGCCGATCAGAATGCTATTAAAACAAACAAGTTTAGCTCTGTTATTTATTGATAAAAAGAATTAGGGTCGGCAGATCTTGAAAAAAATTAGGGTCAGTCGGGTTACCGGAAACATACAATTTTTTTTTGCCTTATCATGCAAGGTGCAGTGTTCAGCACAGGCCGCGATATCGCGTCAATTACGCACTTAGAGATCAAATGTCTCCTTTTTTTCAAAAGTAGTGAGACAAATGTCCCCACCTATTTCTTGTCTGTGCTGAACACTGGGCGTCAATTATGCACTTAGAGGTCAAATGTCCCCTTTTTTTCCAGGGTATTGAGACAAATGTCCCCACCTATTTCTTGTCTGTGCTGAACACTGAAGGTGTCCTGAGACATGAGCAAAATTGAAAAAATGGCAGGACCCCTCAGCTGTAGCTTATGCCTATCAACATCAACAATCAGAAATTTTGGTCTGTTTTTGTGAAATTAGGTCAAGTAACTGTAAACAGAGTATTAAACTAAGGCATGAAATTATCAATTGCACAGGCGCCAGCTGTTTCAAATAAACTGAACAAAATTGAAATCGGCTAAGAACTGAGAGAGAAGCATTTCCTGTGAATGGTCCTAATTCGGCTCAAGGTAAATATGAATTAACATTTCTGAAATCTGTAAGGAAGTTCTATACACAGACATTCAGCTCTTTCAAAAGAAGTAAACAAAATTGAAATCAGATAAGAATTGAGGGAGGAGAAGCATTTCTTGTGAATTGTTGATAGTGTACTAATTAGGTCCTCAGTTGATAAAAAATTAAAATTTCTGTAATCTGTGAAGAAGTTTTAAGCACAGGCATGAGTTCTCTCAAACAAACCAAACAAAATTGAAATCGGATAAGAATTGAGGGATAAACCTTTCTTGTGAATTACGGACAGCCGACAGAAGACACAATGGCATAAGCTCAGTCTAGACCTAAAGGCCGGATGAGCTTTAACAAATACCCAGGGATATGATGTGGACGAGGGCTTTTTAATTATGAATTTATCAAAATACTGCTTAACCATCAAAATTTTATAAACATGGGCAAATCACATTGAAATAGGTAACAAGGTTTATACTAACTGTTTTTCCAGTGCCAGTTCCTGCAAAAAGAAATCGAGATATTTAATACAATATATGCAAAAGTGAATGCAGTAAAAAGTGATCAAAATGTAAATCATAAGATGTGCCATACTTATTTTTCCAGTTTCTCATCTAAACATAACTTTCTTGAATTTAGAAAGCTACCTTTCTGTACAAAAACTAAGGATACAGTAGTTATATAATAATCAAAAAGCATAACTAAAATAATTTAACAGTTAATCAGAGACTGAAAAAGTGAGCATTTTTTTTTTTAAATAATAGCTCTACTTACCCAAGGCTATAACCCCTTTATTACAAAATAAATATCTAGATATGTTAAAAAAAGCTGTGGTGACCCCAATTATAATGGAACAGTTCTCGTCACGGTGATGGTCACGAAACATCATTTAAATGCACAAAGCCTAAAATAATTTTAACAATACTTACTAGCTTGTGCTATCACATCTTTGCCTTCATAAATGGCATTGAAAGTTTGAGACTGGATAGGGAATAAATATGTCACACCACGTTCTGAAATAACAAAAATAATGAATAATGTCATAAATAGCGGGTTTGCATCCCTTTCTTCCACATTGGCAATTTTTTTAATCTAGCATGCAGCTCAGCAGTAAACCACTATTCAGAGAAATAGAGTTTTGTCCACAAGAGAAGCACGGTATTAATCAATGCACAGTAGATATTTTGACAGGCTACCATGAATAACCTATTATTATAACCTATTCACTAACATATTAATCAAACCAATCACATTATGATTATTTGTATCCAAAAAAGCCAAGGGCTCCACGTTCAAAGTGATATAGAAAAATTGATTTCTGTGAGAATGGGAAAATTTATGGAAAAGTCATGTTTCTTATTTTTAGAAATATCCCAGCAGCAGCTTCATCCGCTAGGAATTAATATATAGAGCCTGCAAAAGAATTCAATGTTTTTCGGGGTCACATAGCTGAATTTCAGAATTTTAAAGCCCTTGAATATCATTGCTCAAATTCATTAAGGTCCCCATATATATATGGACCCTGCTTATAAGCCATTTTAGCTCAAGAGATGTAAGCTGGAAAGTAGGTCAAACCCCAGAAGTCACATCTGTACTTCACAAGGAATAAGCATGTGAGCAATATGTAAAAAATCCCCACAAAATATCTACACAAACGAAAATGCAGACAGAAGAATGCAGTAACCCTCCCCTCACAATGTTCGGCTATCGCAAAAGCAGAAATAAAGGCCTGATAGGTCACATAACGGCAACAATGCCCCGGATGTAGCTACTGGCATTAAAAGTTTCTGTAGAAAATATGTGCCAGACAGATGTATCGACAAACAAACATTAGCTTCAGCCGAACATTGAATAAACTTTTTAAAATTTTACTTTGCAAGGTGTTGATAGTTGCTTTAGAAATGGCAAATTTGCTGAAGTCTCCAGCTTCTTCCTCTTCGGTTTTTACTTTTGGTTCTTCGTCAGTCACGCAGTCATCAGATTCTTTTGTTTTCAGTTTTTTCTTTGTTGACTTTGTAAGATCTTCTTCGTGACTCTTCCTTTTCTTTCCCAGTTCAGTGGGACTTCTCCTGTCAGTCATAACTTTCTTTGGCTGCAGAGAAAATACAATATAAAATTTATCGATTAGAATGAGTTGCTCGAAAAGTTCGACGAAAAATTTCTGTTGCCATTGTGGATTAAATATATGTCCATTAAATGGGGTAGCATTGTGCAGGGTTCCCATCAGGGGGGGTCCGGAACCCCCACTCAGTACCAAAGGGGGTATATCCCCCCCTTGGGTGGCAAAGAAAAAACATTATTTTCCATATTTTGCTGACATTTCAGTTAAAATAGGCCATTTTAAGCACTAAATCTGAAAAATCTGCTTTTTTTTCTCCTGGGAGAGGACTCCCAGACCCCCACCCCTTTTGGATCCCCCCACTCAAACATTCCTGGCGGAAACCCTGTTGTGTAAAACCGGTTATTTAACAGTTTACACAGGACAGTGTATTATTGCAATATAGCTACCATCAGTGCACAATTTTGCTGCGAGTCTGTGTGACGATCTGAGGTTTTAAGCATGCAGGGTATGCTGATTAATTAACCCTGTGTGGCCTGTAGTCAGTCTGGCTTTTCTGAATATGGGGGGGGGGGGGGCAATGAAAAATAGCAAGTGTGCCGCTTTATTTTATTTTAACACCCTTTCATTTATAGCTAAATTATCAAAACAAAAATTTACAAATGAGCCTGTACAAGTACCAGTGTTGGTGAAGTGTTATACGCCTACAGTTATGCTACATGCACATCAATTTTTTTGGTCATACGTATACAGTAAGGACTATCAGTTACGGCTGAGGGCCATTAATTATCTGAGTTATTAGCCTGAAAAGCCAGTAACTTTAGATAATTAATGTTGTTGTCAACATTGTAATTTACTGCAGGAATCACCCTGGGGAGTGGGACAAAAAAGTGTGCCTCTAGGCACGTGGGATAAAAATCTGATCATCAGGGCTCGACACTAACGGTTGCCTGATTGCCGGGGCAACCGATTTTAGGTGAGGGCAAGTAAAAAATTACAGACAGTGGCCCCAGTGGCAATAGCTCCAATTTGCAGCATTTTAAATTTCAACGACTGTCACAACAGACAACACATGTCAGTGGCAAATCGGGTAAGTGATAAATTAGGGGGCAAGTACCCCAAAAATTTTCTTGCCCTTCGGGCAATAAGTTCCAATCAGTTAGTGTCTAGCCCTGGATCATTATGTGCCTCTTTGAAAACTTTTGTGCCCACTGGTTGGGGAAAATCATGTGAAACCACTACTTTTTCTCTCTCAAGCATCTAAGCTATTTAACTCTGTATCATGTTTCTGAAATAAGCGATGGGAATGTCCTTTAGACGTCAGATTCTGAAGTCTTAAGACGATCCCCGCACTGGAAGAATAAAAAAATTATAATGGCCGCTGCCGGTAACCCATAACATAGGTAGGTCTATTGAAATGAAGCAGAAAGAGAGCTCTGCTTACACATGGGGAAAACGTATACATGTCTGTGTCGCCATCTGGCAACCAGCAGTCTGTAACCACCTGGTAACTAGTGTTAAAATGTAAAAGCTGTCAACATTAGCATTGTACTATTTGTAGTGTTTTGAGTCGGTAGACACTCACTGCTCTGAAACCTAGACACGAGACTAAGAGTAGGTACATTCAAACAGTCATTACGATGAGTATTTTCGTGTTTTTTAGGATTTATGTGAATTTGTGATACACTGCAATAAAAGACATATTTTTCTCTGTTTGTTCTTTTTGCTCACTATTACTGGTGGAAATGAAGCCATCATTGTAGAATTTAAAAAGTAATTTGTTTTGAATGGCACTTTTATGACCTTTTCCGGGGGTTCACATCATTAGATTTCTGGCAATTACGAAAACTGGTGCCAGCTGTCTCCTTTAATTCCGTAATTGTTGCAACAAGTGCTTGAAGAGGTAAGTGGAACAGGCATGCTGTGGCACGTTCCGATAATTTTTTTTACGCAGGTGCCATTTTTTATAATTTTTGTAAAAAAATGCAAAAAATGAAAATAGACTATGTCCACTGCCCAATGAGGAAGTTCTGGAGGACATCATGAAGACCGTTTGGACAGAACAATGTGGGAATCTCGAAGAATTGAGATACCTGAGGAAGGCTGCACTAGTTTGCCCTGGCATGGTAAAACCTGGGTGAAGTTTTGTTTGCCTACCCTGCACTTCCTCATGGGCCGCACCGAGGGTAAAAATGGAAGTTTCATGGCTATAGATAAGGATGAGAATCCATCAAAATTTTTCTTCTTCCATGACCCCCTTAGGCTCTTGGGGAAAAAATAAATAAATAACTTGGGCCGGAGCCTATGCCCAAATTTCTGATTGTTATGTGGTATATTTGCTCCAGATGTTACAGTATTGCGGGGCACTCATTGGGTGCCCTGATTTATCTTTAAACCTAATATATACAGATAGCACATCAGCTGCTTTAAAAAGTTCAAGTGTCTGGGTGATGTTTTGGCTTCTGTATCCCTGCCGGAATTTGCAAAATTAAGGTCGTGCATCTTTTGGACTATTTATAATTAGCTTAGATTTTGATCTAGCACAGCATTTGTCTTGCTCAGTGAAAACTGTGGAATGTGGTCAAATATTTCTTTTAGCATGTCAACAGTCACGCAAAAAAGCTCAGCATAATTTTATTGGAGAATTTCAAAATTTATTGAATCTACCTAATCAGAGCTACAAACATCAGATCCCTGAGTATCAGTCTAGACAAGCCACACTTCGAAGTCCCCCGACCTCGACCCCCAGCTCTCCTTCAGTTTTCCCTAACCATAGGCTAACGACTACTCAAGGTAGCAGCCTGGGCACTGTTGCCTGTTGGCGAATAGGGAGAACAGACCAACGAACAAGACATGAATACTGAGCTTGCGAGACACTTATATAGTTGCAGTCAACTTTCACCAGCGCTGGGTGTTTTTCGCTGATTTCTCACTCAATTCTTGATCAATTTACATGAAATTTTGCAAGCACTCTTTGCAACTATTCAGGCGTCCACCCAAAAAAATTCGTGAAATTTGAGTCTGTATTTCAAAAGTTAGACCATTTGACATGTAGTAGAATTTCGAGATTAAAGCTGAATGAAATTAATGGGTTCATAGAGGAGCGTCATAATTCAAAATTACTACATGTCAAATGGTCTAACTTTTAAACTTCATAATATATTTTTTTGAAATTTTCATGGAAGTTGCCGTAAAACTAGAAAATAATGCTTGCTAAATTTCATGACAATCGGATGAGAAATGCGTGAGTAATTAGCGGAAAGCATGCAACGCAAAAGTGACATATTTAAAGTGACTTTTACTTTAGTCTATAGATGCAATATCCAGCACTCTGATCAACTAGATCTACCAGAGCTGCCAAAAAAGATAGCATCCCGTTGTTTCATTTAGCTCTTTCTAACATGTAACAATACCGGGTAACACAATTCTGAGAATAAACCCATTAAACTGGTTAAATTTTCCGTTAAGTCCGTTTTTAGCCCTGAATTGCATTACATTATTATTATTATTATTGATAGTGTACTTATAAAGCGCATTATTATATACATTTCTATGCGCTGACAATTATGAAATTTATATCATATAAATGTTGGAAAAAGTTCATGATCCCAAATGAAGATTGAAAAAGTGAGTTTTGAGTTTTCTTTTAAAAGTTGTTTGTGACTGGGTCTACCTGAGTAAAAGAGGTAGATAGCCGAGGGCCACAAACGCTGAAAGCATTGTCACCAGCTGCAAGGCACAGGTGAGTAGATGGTTCAGATAAAAGCATACCATCAGTGACAGACCGAAGAGCTCTCGGAGGTGCATAGTGAGTGACTAGTTCCTGTATATATGATGGGCACGCGTCACTGTGCATGGCTGAATGGACAATGAAGAGCACTTTGAAAATGATACGTGACTTGACTGGCAGCCAATGCAGGTCTTTCAGGACAGGTGTGATGTGGTGGTATTTCTTCGATTTCTTTACTAGCCTGGCAGCATTGTTCTGTGCAAGCTGTAGTTTCTTCAGAAGATAGTCTGTAACACCATACAAGGCTGAGTTGGCATAGTCCAGGCGTGATATTACAAGTGCCATCACCACCTTCACAAGTGTGGTATCATCAAGGTGGTGCCTTATTCTGCTAATGTGCCTCATATGCATACATGTACATGCTGCGGATAATGTTTCCCACGTGAGTGGAGAGGGACATTTCTCCACCCAGGTCACGTACTGCCTGACTAGGAAATACTGGTGTGCATCTAACTCGCAGACAGGGGCTCAGGGCAGCGAATTTGGCCTTGTAATGACGAGGGACTATAATTTGAAACTCAGACTTTCCATCATTAAACATCAGTCTGTTACGCACCATCCACGCATGGACCTCCTTGATGCATTCTTCCAGGGCCAGTAGAGCTTTCAGGAAAGACGACACATCCTGGAGGTCAAATTCCACATATAGCTGAGTGTCATCAGCGTAGATGTGAAATTTTATTCCGTTCCGACGGAGGATCTTACCTAAAGGTAAAAGGTAGATAGAGAATAATTGGGGCCCGAAGACAAGAGCCCTGAGGGACTCCCACAGAAAGACTGATAGGGTCGGAGCTTGATTCGTTTACCACAACATGTTGGGTACGTCCGCTGAGATACGATTTGAACCACTCATGGACACGGTCAGACACGCCCAGGTAGGTTGTCATACGTCTGAGCAGGATGGAGTGGTCAACCATGTCAAAGGCAGCTGACAGATCAAGCAAAACCAGAAGCACACCTTTCCTGTTGCCAAGAGCATGGTCGATGTTGTTATTCACTCTCAAAATAGCAGTTTCAGTAGAATGTCCAGGCTTATAGGCAGACTGTAGTGGCTCGTGTAAATCGTTCAGGGACATATACTCTAGCATCTGAGCAGACACAATCTTCTCCAACACCTTGGCAATGAAAGGTAATTGCGAATTTGTTCGGTAGTTTTTCAGATCGTTTTGGCTTTTTAAAGAGTGTCGTGACAGCAGCAGATTTTAGGCAGATGGGGACACAGCCCGACAGCAAAGAGTCATTTATTGCTTTTGACAGTACAGGCAACAATGTATCTAGTATCTTTGGGATTTTTAACACAGATGTAGGTATTGGATCCATGGTTGATGATTTTGTTGGTGATTTTAGTATTACTTTTCGAACACTCGCTTCCGACACTGCCTGGAAGGTGGTCAGTGAGCAGGACACCTCAGGTAAGATAATCCTGGGTTCCTCTATAGTCATGTTATCCAAGGCATCGCGGATCTTTGTGACCTTGCTGCAGAAAAAGGCAGACACCTTGTTAGCAAGCACAGTGTCGCTGTCACATGTAGGCAGAATCTTCTGAAGATCTGATGTCAACGTAACTACAAGCTTAAACATGTCCTTAGTTGATGCTGACGCGAGTTTAGATCTGTAATAGGTGTGTTTTGAATCATCAATGAGATGTACCACTTTGACACAATGTTCCCTATAGATTTGTCTGTCAATAGTCAAACCAGATTTCATAGCTTTTCTTTCTAGCTTTCTCCGTGTTACTCTTGCACTGTGGATGTCAGCAGTGTACCAAGGTTTGCCAGCACGTGATTTGACCTTGCAGAGCGTAAAGGGGCGAACTTGCCAGATGGCCCAACTTTTCAGCTCGTCTATAGAATATTTTTAGATGAAAATTTCACGCTATTCGGCGGGCGACTCGAAAATTGTCCTTGCAAAATTTATTGACAATCAATCGAGAATTGACTGAGAAATTGGCAAAAAAAAATGTGATACAACGTAGCCTACAAGAACAAGGTAATCTAACGGCTGGTAGCCTAGACCTATAATTATAAGAAAGGCAGTGGCTAATCGTACGTGATTCTTTATGATGTAACTCTATGGGCAGCCTCCCTTACGAAATGACGGGCTCCCATTGACTCTCATTATAACTACGATTAGCCACTCCGTATAAGATAGGTCTACAGTACAATATTTTTTCAGGATAGGGGTCTAGACTCCAGACCATTATGATTTAAGTTAACGGCATTTTGGATCTAGATCTTACTCTAATGACTTGTTGACTGAGTAGATACCGAAAAGCTAACTTTCATTTTGGACAGGTTCCACAGTCGGACAGACTACATAGTATAACGTCAGTAAGTAGGCCTAGATCTAGACATGATGCGATCATGGACAAGCCACGAGGGTCACACACTGTCACTGTCTGTGTTAGCGCAGTGTCAGATTCACAATTTCGGAATTTGTATGGAATTCGGAAAGAAAACAAAAGTCAAAACACGTCGATCCTTTAAAATTAAATTGATAACTTGGTATTATATGATATCACCTTTTGTATCAGTTCGTTATTATCAAAGTTATCTAACACTGCTGATACTAGCTTTACCATGGCCTTTATTAATTTGGATTTAACAAAGTAATTTTGTAACACTTCTGTTCACTAGATTTCACAATGGACGAATAGAATCACACAACCATGCTCGTGTCACACGTGGATCCGGGTAACTCCTGACTTTGTTGCCACCTAGCGATTTAATTTTGTCCTAAATGCTCACTAGGTGCTACTCATACTCCAATGTGATGTTGCTGATTTCGAATATGTTATTTCCAATATCAAATTTTCACAAAATTGTTTAAAAATGATAATTTTATGATCCACAGAATTTAAGAGTACAAAACTATGTCAATTCATACAGAATATATCAAAATCAATCAAATAGAAGCATGCAATAGGCCTATACACACACATTAATAGGATAAATAAATTATTACCATGGTATTTATAAACTTTTCTATATGTCCTGAGGTCTGAGGAGTATACAAGATTTCATAATTGCAGGAGAAATACCCCGAGCCTCATATTCATTTGAGCCTTGTGTTCTACTTTTTAGTTCAGAAACGGTTGTGACGAGGATAAATCACCCTCATGTGCTCTAGGTTCCCCATGCCACGTCAAGGGGGGTAGCCTGGTAAATGGTCAGGTCTGAGCGACGCTCTGCAGCGTCATAAATGCTAGGTTTGATCTCTGCTCAGACTTAGACAGCTATGGGATGAACGGGAACAAACAGGCGTTATTTGGTGATGCAGATGCATTAAAGGTCAACAAAAAGGGGTTAAAGGGCAAAGGAATCGCGTTAAATGTTGATGGAGAGGTGGTAATGGCCAATGGGGAGGCGGTGAAGGGCGACGAAAATGTGATGAAGGGTTGCAGAGAGGAGTCGAAGAGGGACGCCGATACTTTAAATTGCGGCGATGAGGCACTAAGGGGTGACGAAGATGTGTTAAAACTCGATGGAGAGATGCTGAAGGGCGACGGAAAGGCATTCATGTGCGATTGGTCATTTTAAAAGTTGAAGGGGAGGAAATACAGGGTGATAGGCAGGCATAACAGGGTGACGAGGAAGCATTAAATGCCAATAATGAAGCATTAAATGGCCATGTGAAGGCATAAAAGGGCGAAAAATGTCAATAACTTTTAACTAACTTTGCAGAAACTAAGCTCCACATGCGATCTCATAGCTGAAATGTTATTGATTCTAAAATACACTATTTTCGACCTGATTATTCAAGGCCAAGTCTTAGATATGACCGTCCAAAGAAAATGTCCCACGATTTTGTATAGGGTCAATCTGTGGGTGAAACCTTCAGCCACGCTAGGGCTGTTAATCAGGGCTAAGTGCCGCAACCGCCTTTGGCTGATTGCCAAATTTCAATGCTTTAGAATTCATCTCAGAGCAGCTAGTATCCACAAAATTACCTGACCCCTCGCTGATTTTCCGAGTCTTGGCTGGCGCCTCCAACCTATACGCTGACATTTCAGGATGGTTAGAACCCTGTGGGGAAGTGTTAAATGGTGACCGTGAGGCTTTAAAGAGAACGTTTAGGAGCAATGGGAATGTGTTAAAGGGTGACGAACCAGGTGCTAAAGGGAGATGAAGAGACGCTAAAGGGCGGCAAAGAGGCGTTCAAGGGCAACGGAGAGGCGTTAAAGGTCAATCTTAAGGCATTAATAGGTGATGTAGAGGCATTATTAGGCAATAGGAAGGCATTAAAATGTGATGGAGAAGCGTTATAGTACGACAGAGCAGCGTTAAATGGCAGAAAAGAGGTGTTAAATGTCGTTGAAGATACACTAAAAGACGACAAAAAGGGGTTAAAGGGAGATGGAGAAGAGTTAAAGGGCAATGGTGTATTATTGTTTTACTGTATCTATATACATGTCAAAGTAGATAGTTTCCTGTATATTTTATCTAGATGATAACAGATGTATTGTGATATTTGCTTGTTATAAAAAATTAATGGTTCGTGTTAACATTGACCAAAACATTTGTATTACTTTTAGTTAAAAATAGCATTTTCGATAGGCATAATTACAGGTATCGGCTGTAATCTTTGTGGTCATCTTTGATCTTGAACAATACTTTGGAATTGTTTGTCTGTCTAAAATAATATCCAATTATTTTTTTAGCTTTGCAGACAAGGCGACCATCTTAGATTTTACCAACAATGCATTGTCTAAAGTAGTTTCTGGTTACACCACTAGGACGGGCTTACCCGAAAACCCTATGGTACACACTGAAATCATGAATTTGCTTTCATTCTGTAGAATTTGATATCAATTTATTGTTTGACTTTAAATAGATAGCGACCATATTTGTTATTATCAATAATGCAATGTCTAATGTACTTTCCGGCCACACTACCATCACTACATGAAAACCATACGTTAGACACCAAAATCATGAATATTATGCTTATGTTCTGTTGAAAATTATATCAATTTATTGTTTAACCTTGCACAAATGGGGGCCATTTTGGATTTTACCCAGAAGGCAATGTCCAAACATATTTATTTCAGTATATTCACAGGTATCGGTCTCAATCTTAACGTTTTTCCTGTTTCACGGCGATTGGCGGCTATTTTGAAAAATGCTTATTATGTTAAGACAAGTATGTAAAACAATATTATTTTTTTGTAAATTGAAATCAGCTCATTATTACCTTTAATTTGAGTTTATTTGTAGGTTTCTATCTCGCTTTTGACTTTTTTACTGTTATCACCTTGTGATTGGCGGCCATTTTGGAAATATGCAAATTAGGTTATGAAAATGATGTATAACAATAATATTAATTTGACATTTGTAATCAGCATATTATTACCTTCAATTTGAGCCTATTTGCAGGTCTCTATCTCGATTTTGACATTTCCACTCTATTTACCCCTATCAGATGGCGGCCATTTTGGAAATATGCATATTAGAAGGTCAAAACGAGGTCAAATTCCACTGCCCTATATCAGAATTCGAAAAGGGTATATTGGAGGTCATCTGTGCAAAATTTCATGATTTTTTCACAAAGTGCACACTACATTGACTTATTCCATAGACTATTCTCCTTAATTGAAGAATTAAACAAACTTACCCTGTAAGTTGAAGATTGGTGTGAAGTGGAGATTCTACAGTAGCATATGCCGGACCAAGGGAATTACATGAGATTGTCGTGTGGTAAGAAAACAATTTTGTCAACAACATTGTTCCCTCCAAATACATGCATATTCTGCAACAAAAAACGCCATGGTCGAATCTCCTGTTGGTCTAAAAAATAAGCCTAATTAACTTACTGGAAAAATGTGTAGGTTAACTAGAACCATTTGAAACATAGACAGATAGATAGATCGTTTATTTCATCTCAGCATAGGCCCATCGGCCTGTGTGCAAATACATAATATAGTGAAATATATACAATATGTGCGGTGTATGAGCGAGGAGATATTTCGATACAATAATAAGAAACATCTGCAAATAATGACAGTTATTTTTTTTTTTTCAAAGATTTGCAAACACTCCAAGTCCAGAATAAACAAATATAGCTAGATTATTAATAGTTTTACTGTGTTCTGAGGATAATAGTTCAATAAATTTATTCATAGATGGTTTGGTCCAGAAATAACGTGAAATGTATTTTGATCTCAAAGCTTTTAAACGTTTACACAGAAACAAAAAATGATATTCGTCACCTAATAGTTCACATTCTTCATATAGACGCTGGTGATAGGGGCGTGGCCGTTGCCATTTACCAGAAACTACAGGTATGTTATTGTTTTTTGTAATGAATTTAACCATGGCTTGTCTATATTTAGAAACTTTGATGACATTGAAATAGGAACTGTAATGTAGCGTCAATTTAAATGATCTATACATAATACCATCAGTACTGCTGTGTATTTTCTCATTCCATTGTGTTATATACACGTCGTTTAATCTCTGTTTAAGTAGCCTTAGAAATGGCCCAACATTATCACAACCCTGACTTAGCCATATATAATTAAAGCCAAGTTGACATAAAAGCCTTTTAACAGAAAATGCCCAGTTTTCACACGTATTTTCACATTCACACTTTTTATACAACATATTGTAAGCCTTACTGACTAATCTGTTACATTTACCGTTTACAACATTCAACCAGTATTTTATAATACAATAGTGTCGGTTTAATTTTAACGGATACCTACCTAATTCACCATAAATAAAATAATCAGCTGTTCTAGAGTTCAGTTTTAATATCTTTTTACAAAACAACAAGTGTGTCCTCTAAACTTCCCGAGCTGCATGGAAACCCCATATTTCACAATTGTAATGAACGACAGGCAAAATCAATTTATCATATAATGAACACATAAACTTGAGGTCTGGATCGTACAAATCGTGTGTGTCTTTCAACAATTTATAAACAGCTTTTAATCCTCTATCTGCCAAATTCCTTTGAGTCAGTAAAAATTTCCCACGGCTGCTTAAAGTCAGACCAAGATATGAAACTGATTCGGAAACTTTTGAAAGATCATGTCCGTAAAAAAAGTGGTCATGGAAGGATAAGTTACCACCTTTCCTAAAAATCACAACGGTTGTTTTATCAATGTTAAAATAGAGTCGCCAACGTGTACAGTAATCATATAACAAATCAAGTCCGAGTTGTAAATCTTCTCTTGTGCTAGACAACAAAAGAAGATCATCGGCGTATAATAATAATTTTAAAGGTGTACCTTCCATGTCTATACCTTGAAAATTGCCAGTCTGTAAAAAAGTTTCCAAATCATTTAAAAATATGCTGAATAAAAATGGTGACAATGACTCACCCTGCCTGACTCCAATTCGACATTCGAAAGGTTCACTTATACATCCTTGATGTTTTACTGTTGAAAAATTATTTGAATACATACTATTTATAATATTATACATGTTCCCCCGGATTCCACTCTTAAGGAGTTTATACCATAGACAATCTCTGTTTATAAAATCAAAAGCTTTTTTAAAATCAACCGTTGCACAATATACCTTATTGTTGTTTCCCAGAGATGAATCAATAATAGATTGCAAAATGAACAAGTTATCTAAAGTGGAGCGCCCTTTGCAAAAACCAGATTGAACATCTGAAATTATGTGGTAGGTACTTGACCAAAATGTTAACCTATTGTTTAATATTCTAGTAAACAATTTGCCGAGAGTGCTTAATAAAGTTATGCCACGATAATTGTTTACATCATCTGTATCACCTTCTTTATGCAACGGAACAATTAAATGACCATCTTCGAGCTCATATCCCCATTCGTTAGGGTTAAGAGTGATGTTGTCGAGCCAAGCCTGCACTTGGAGAAAGACTCTGACAGAATGTAGCTTTGCTGATGCTTCTGTTAGGGGTAGATTTTCTGGAGGGAGATACTCACTACGTTTAGCAACCTTACTACTAAACTTTGTCGCCCTCTCCAAAGCAAGACTAACCCCTACAGCTATTTTGTACAGGACTGAAAGTGACGTTAGTCCGGCTTCTTCAATAGCTTCTCTATCAGACAAGTAGTTCATAAACACTTATGCGTGTTCATGCAAGTTTGCAGCCTTATCCTTGGCAGATGTTTTACCTATGCCATAGGGTCTAGATGTAGTGTCACATCCACTGATGGCATGAATAAATAATAGGTGCCAATGATGAGTATACATCACTGAGACTAAGAAGATCCTTCCTAATTTGAAAATATATATCATTGTGTTTATCAACCTTGAAGTAGTGCAAGAGAAGGACAAATACATCAGTATCTTCTGCTACAACTACAACTGAGTTCTGCTAGCCCAATAGCTGTCTGAGCTATTAATAAATCGGCATCAGCTGGACTCTGCACCACTTTACATTTTGATTCAGCCAGCCATTTTCCAAGCCCTGCCAAAAAATTACTCTTGTTCCTTGTATTAGCATTATCAACCAGGATGCGGGAACGAGCGGCACGTGAGATTGCTTTGCCGGTCAGCATCCTATCCACACTTCCTTCAGCATAGACAGTTGTGATGGCTTCTTTGAGGCCAGCTCCATCCATTATAGATCCTATGGTTCCAAGAAAACTGGTACTGGCTTCTGCACGGAACCCTCCAAGTAATAATACGATTTGCTGGAGGGGGTGTGTGGATGGCTTTGACTCTATGATCATATACGCCATACACCAGAGTTGTTGATCAAATGTTATAAGTATAGAAGTATTATACTTGCGAGCTTGTTCAATTAGATATTCCAGTGTAGATCTAATACACACAGGGTCAGTGGGTTTCAGGTCCAGCATTGGGAGACAATATTCTGAGGAACGCCCTGGATTGGATGTATTTATGTGGAGCATCTGCAGACCATGATGGTTGGCGAACACAAGTAAAGTGCCGTGATATTTAGTAGATGGTGTTGACTTTGGCCTCATCCCCGGCACTTTTGAACTTGCCTAAGCTGGCGTAAAAAACTCTTGGGTATACAGATTTTGGATCAATTTGATAGTGCACTATGTCGATCTTCCCTATTTCAAGAATCTCATTGTCACTTATACGTCTTCTTTTCAGAGTGTGATTAGTGCGAACACCGGGAGTAACTGTTCCCATTATCCCCATCATGTGAACAGTATTGTTGCCATCCAGGGTTTCGCTACTATGATCAACATTGTCGGCAATCCATTGTAAAAAAGAATCAACGTTGTCGTTCAGGTCAAGATCAACCCCTTGTGTGCCAGCTGCTACACGTCTAACTTTTGAAGCTTCCGTGTACGAGATGGCAAAGCCAAACTTGTTCAGCAAATCCCCCAGTGATCGATGACCATACTTGTGTGGAATTGTGATGGCTAATCTCAGAAGTATGGGTGGCAAGGATGAGCGTGGACATGTTGCGAGCATAATAGCCTGTCCAATTTCAGATAATTAATTTCAGATCTTAATATTTTCCAAACTGTCTCAATCAAATCTTGTGCAGTGAATTATTCTTTTTGTGATTTAACATGCATCTCTCGTGGAATATCATCTTCACATTGACCTTAAGGGTTACAACATTTGGTTTTGAGCCGACTGTTGTGATAGAAATGTTATCACCATAGTGATTTTCGGGTTCAGTTTTCATTTGTTTTTGACTGTATGTTTTTTCGTTGTCACCCCATTCATGTATCATAAGTTTGTGCAAATCTTTTAATGTAATTCTTTCATCGTCAAACCTTTCCAAATATTTGGTTACTATTCTGAATGCGTCCTGCTTTTATGTATCTTTGGGTCTTCCTGCATGTTTCGGAGGTGAGCTGAAAACAGCAGACTTGCTGTACTGGTCAGGGATCCGTCTGTTACATTGGAAATGACTTTTACACACATGGTGATAAATCGCCTCCTCTGCTGGAAGATCATTACAATCCAATCGAGATCGAACCACATTGCTCAAATCATCATTACCACGCCTTTTCATGATTTCTTCATGCCCACTGCTCAGGGTCGTGACAGAGCTCCATTTGAGCATGGGATCATTTCTTTTTTTTTGGCTATATCTTTGTCAACAAAACAGCCACAATAGAAACAGTCAAGTTTATAGTTGAACGTGGTCTTTGTTCTAGTAGCCATCTCTGGTTGACAATAATCTTTTGACTTTGAAACGCTTTTGTAAACATGTTTATTGCGACATGAGTTGTGCACATATTGCGGATTATCAGGTGAATATTCGATTTTGTCATAGGTATATCGGACCTCATTTAATACCCTTCTCTCTCCAGCTGTATTCAGTGCATTTACTCCTTTTTCTCTGAGTTGACAATACGATCCCTGTGCTGAAAGTTCTACACTACACAATACACATTTTTGCTCACCTTATGTCGCTATCACGGTGGATTTATTTTACAACTTCAGCCAAACTTCCGCCCAATCATTCATTCGCCCTAGGCCTACTGACTGTTCTGGATTAGACCCTAGACTGACACACACGGGGATACTATGACGGGGTGATATTATGCTAATTCATGTGGGGATTAGGGTTAAGCTCAGGTTGATCCTGGTGCATAATTATGTAGGCCTAGGACTATTAACTTGACAATGGGACTCTCTGATTGCTCCCCTTTGCGGATCTGAGAGAATATAAGGCCCTAGTGTCCATTGGAGTGCAACATAGCTAAGCACCATTACCATATCATATATACAACGAAGTAGGCCTATTGTTTTTTTACAACAAAACAGTAAGCGACAGAAAGTTTTATATATAATATCCAGTGGGAAGAAAGTCAAAGGCCTATTTTGTTTTCATTTTTTTGGCGCGGCCATCTTGGTTTAGAAAGCAGGATTAAATTAGGTTCAAAAATTGATTTTTTGACCCAAAATCTATTAGAAATGTGCTATCACATATAATTTTGGGCCAAAAAGTGAATAAGTTAATTTTTATTATGTAAAGTGAGGACGCTTGGCGGCCATCTTGAATTTCGGGTAGATTACATGGATGGATATAAATGCCTATAAATGCCTATAAATACTCAAAATCCACTGAGAAACCTTTTATATCATTTTTTTCCAGTTTCACATAGAACAGGATTTTAGGATGATCGTACTACTATGCTTCCACGTGGTGTTGACGGTATGAACCAGCAATCTATAGGCTACACTTTTCCACAAGCTCAATTTAACACGAGGAGGGTGAGTAGAGTAAATTTACATTTTTACAAATATATATATAGAACTTTAAACTATCAGACGTTTTATAAGGTGCGCAATATGAAGTGAAATAATCATAATAGTTCATTAAACGTCTTTAGTAAACACCAAAAATCTTATTATAGCTATAATAATATTAAAAAAAACTGGTGAAAATAGGCAAAAACGTCTTGTTTTTTCCATCCACAGAAATAAGGGCGCCCTCAATAATACTATCGTTAGACGACATAACCGATGTTATAGGTAGGCCTAAGGGCGCTAGTATTAATACTATCGCCATCTAAAAAGGGGTTGCTCTCCTACCTTGTTATATCCCAAGCCACTTGATATGCCACTTACAACATACACCTATTTAATGTGACGGAATCACCAAAATCAGCGCGACGTAATCACGTTTCCGAAGTTCTGCATTCCAGTTTTGCTAAAAATCACCGTAGGCATTGGATCAATGCGATTGATTAAAAAATAAGAAATATATGAGAACATTACAAATTGTGAAGAACACGAAGACATGCAGTTTCAAAGCGAAGCCTGAATATGTACATGTTAGATAAATGGTTGTGATTCCGTCACGCAAGATACTTTTGTTTGCATTGTTGTTGTATCACGTCCCCGAAATATAGTTGAAAAATAATAATTGAAGAATTTTGAGATTATTTAAACTGGTAACAATTACTATAAATGTAGGTTAAAGGGACCCACCTAGAAATATATTCTAGTATATGCCCCTATAGAGTTTTCAAAACATGACTTTCAGTTTAATTATGATACAAAATGCCGCGTATAGGCTATGTGACCATACTGCATCATTCAGGACTCTCATATAACATGTTTTAATGATTGTATCGCGGGATCATATTCAAACTGTTCGCATTTGAATTTGTGTAAACACGCCATATGCTAATTTTAGTCACGTGTAGGCCTATGTGGCGTACGCAAGCCGAGCGAGCAGGACACAGCAGAGTTTAGGTAAAAACACATCATCCACATGTCATTTTTATGGAAGACCGAAACCGCCATATTAAAGAAAACATTGCAATACTCCTGTTTCATTGCAATACTTTGTATTTTTATTGCACTGCTTTGCATTTCCATTGCAATGTTTTTCAAAAGCATTGCAATGCTTTTGTAAATGCATTGCATTTTCATTGCAATGATTTGCGTTTACATTGCAATGCTTTCCATTTTCATCGCATTTTTTTCATTTTCATCACAATGCTTTGATAAGCATTGCAATGCTTTTTATTTCCATTGCAATGCATTGAAAAAGCATTGCTATGCTTTGCATTTCTATTGCAATGCATTTCATTTATATTGCAATGCGTTGCAAATCCATTGCAATACTTTTCAAAAGCATTGCGAACCCAGTCAACACGTGATATCACGCCAGTATCACAGTGACATCACAAAGAACTCATACGTATGATGACTTAATAGTGATATCATAGTGATGTCAGCTGGACATCACAGAGTGAGCATCATCCTGTGACAACACTGTGACCTCATGGTGATGTGGTCATCTTGTGTATCTGTGACATCATACTGTGACAACGCTATGACCTCATGGTGATGTGGTCAACTCGTGTCACTGGGACCTCACAAACAACTCATACATGTGATGTCATAATTTCGATATCATAGAGACATCATAATGACGTCGGGTGATGTAGTCATCTCATGTTTCTGTGACATCATACTGTGACAAAACTATGACCTCATAGTGATGTGGTAAACTCATATCACAGTGACCTCACACACAAGTCACACATGTGATGTCATAATTTCGATATCATAGAGACATAATAATTGCCTCACATGGTGAACATCATTCTGTGACAACACTATGACCTCATGGTGATGTGGTCATCTGGTGTATCTGTGACATCACAATGTGACAACACTGTGACTTCATAATGATGTGGTCATCTTGTGTCTCTGTGACATCATACTATGACAACACTGTGCCCTCACAGTGATGTGGTAAACTTTTGTCACTTTGACCTAACAAACATCTCACACAGGTGATGTCATAATTTTGCTATCATGAGGACATCATAATGACCTCACAAGGTGGGCATCGTCCTGTTACAGTACAGTGACCTCATGATGATGTGGTCATCTTGTGTATCTGTGACATAATACTGTGACAACACTGTGACCTCATGGTTATGTCATAAACATTTGTCACTGTGACGTAACAAACATCTCACACATGTGATGTCATAATTTTGATATCATTAGTACATCATAGTGACCTCATAAGGTGAGCATCGTCATGTGATAGCACTGTGACCTCATGGTGATATGGTCACCTTGAGTACATGTGACATCATACTGTGACAGCACTGTGACCTCAAGGTGATGTGCTCAACATCTATCACTGTGACCTCACAAAAATCTCACACTGGTGATGTCATAATTTTGCTATCATAATGATCTCACATGGTGAGCATCGTCCTGTGACAACACTGTGACCTCATGATGATGTGGTCATCTCATGTATCTGTGACATCACACTCTGACGACACTGTGACCTCATGGTGACGTAGTCATCTTGTGTATCTGTGACATCATATTGTCACAATATTGTGACATCATGGTGATGTGCTCAACTTGTATCACTGTGCCCTCACACAAATCTCACAATAATGATGTCATAATTTTGATATCATAATGATCTCACATGGTGAGCAGCGTCCTGTGACAACACTGTGACCTCATGATGATGTGGTCATCTCGTATATCTGTGACATCACACTGATCACACTCATCTCCATTACCTCTGACATCATACTGTGACACCACTGTGTCCTCAAGGTGATGTGGTCATCTTGTGTATCTGTGACATTATACTGTGACAACACTGTGACCTCATGCTGATGTGCTCAACTTGTATCACTGTGACCTCACAAACATCTCAAACTTGTGATGTCATAATTTTGCTATCATAAGGCCATTATAATGATCTCACATGGTGAGCATCGTCCTGTGACAACACTGTGACCTCATGATGATGTGGTCATCTAATATATCTGTGACATCACACTGTGACGACACAGTGACCTCATGGTGATGTAGTCATCTCATGTATCTGTGACATCATACTGTGACAACACTATGCCCTCATGGTGATGTGGTAAATTCATATCACAGTGACCTCACAAACAAGTCACACATGTGATGGTTATAATTTCGATATCAGAAAGACATCATAATTACATCACATGGTGAACATCAATCTGTGACAACACTGTAACCTCATGGTGATGTGGTCATCTCGTGTATCTGTGACATCACAATGTGAAAACATTGTGACAACATAATGATGTGGCCATCTTAATTGTGTCTCTGCGACATCATACTATGACAACACTGTGCCCTCACAGTAATGTGGTAATCTTTTGTCACTGTGACCTGACAAACATCTCACACATGTGATGTCATAATTTTGATATCATGAGGACATCATAATAACCTCACAAGGTGGGCATCGTCTTGTGCCAGCACTGTGACTTCATGATGATTTGGTCATCTCGTGTACCTGTGACATCATACTGTGACAACACTGTGACCTCATAGTGATGCGGTAATCTCGTGTATTTTTGAAATCATACTGTGACAACACTGTGACCTCACATTGATGTATTCAACTTGTGTCACTGTGACCTCACACACAACTCACACATGTGATGTCATAATTGGGATAACATAGTGACATCATAATGACCTCACAGTGTGAGCAAATACCTGTGACAACACTGTGTCCTCACTGTGATATGACCAAGTGGTGTGTTCTGCGACATCATTGTCTACATCATACTGTGACAACACAGTGACCTCATGGTGATGGGGTCAACTCGTGCTATCTGTGTGGAGAGGGAAGATTGTAGTGTGTGAGGCTTTTGGAAGAGCAGGATCGAGAAAAATACATTTTAAGTATATTTTCATCACTTATTGCACTATATGATAATGTTACCAAGATCACAAAGGTAGGTAGATCACACATTTGAGCCTATATTTACACAAATAAACTGTTAACAGATACAATTATGTACAATTGAAATGCATGGACGATAATTAAGGTTTTAATGTATTGATATTTTCTGGCTATGGTAAGCCAATTGTGCCATACATGTACACTATTTGTAGGCCTACCCAGTAAATTGAGGTTTATTTTTCTAACATGAAGGGATAAATTGTATGATATATAGGCACTATAATGGAGACGTTTGTTACACAATTGGGGGACATAGCTATATTATTTTTTTTCAATGAAAGTGTATTTTTTTACTAGTAGGCCTATTTCTCAGAACCATCTGATATGTGTTGACCTAAGGCTAAGGCTTATTCCAATATCCAGAGCTCTAAAACTAGTTATATGTCATGTAGTCTGTGATACTTGATGGCTGTGTGAACTTTCAAGTAAAAAAAACAAGTATAAGTGTGTTGTTAACGTTATTCTTATATCCAGAATGCCCTCCATTCGCCGTGTATCTGTACAAGGCCCCTATGCCTATGTAACATTTTACGTCAATTGAATGGTGTGTTTTTTTATCTCAATGGATACGTCCATGTAAGATCCATGCAGGCAAGGTGACATGTGCACCCTTTCATCCATGGGTCCATTTATTTATTTGTCAATGACAGTAACTTTTTAGTGTAATTCTCATATCCATCTCAGATGTGTGGACATTATTCAAATGTCCAGAGCTCTGAAGCTGTTCTTTAATATTTTCATTTTTTATATAATCATGCTTATTGCCTCACTATTTCAGGTTGAGATAATAAATTCAATACAAATGTATGCGTAACGAAAATTGTAATGCTCCGGTTTTTATGGGGGTACTCAATTAAGTTTAAAAATGAGGAGCAATAAAGCTTATCTGTAACACTGTTGTTACTATTTGGTATTATTTCAGAATGGCTTTCACTAGTTACCACTGGTCTTAATAAATCTCACAGTTTTTTTTAATTGTATGGTATATGGTATGTAGGCCCGCTATATAATAAAATATAGATTTGTATGTAAAATATATTGCCCATAGTTTTGATTCTGACAACGTAGGGTACGGAAGTACAATAAGTGTGACAACACATTTCAGCAGGATGGCAGTGAAGGGGTTGACATGTAGCCTCACTTTCTCCTCAGTCGGGGATCCAGCCGGTGTTTTACAGGTGGGCTGTGGGACAAAATCATTCTTTAAACAGTACAAATCTATTACAAAATTGAATCCTCATAGGGGCCTACTCAAAACCACCTCCACCCTGGGCCATAACCCGCAGACCACTTTAACAATGTAAAATTATTTCAAATTCTTTCTGATTTTTTTGCTCTGTTGTGATGTGGATGCCATAGCATTAGGTGAACAAAAAAGTGTATGTTTTTGCTGATTATTAAATTTTAGAAATAAATATATAACCAAAAAAATTGTCAATTTGTTAAGATTTTTTTATGCGGTAGTGTCAACTGTCTACAATGGCCTTTTTTATTACGCCTTAAGTGCACAAAACAGTCCGTATGTTTTTTACTTTTGCTTTTTTTAATGCACAATATGAATGAAAAATTACACAGGTATATTTGTTAAGATTGTTTTGTATGACAATGACTGAAAATATAGAAAAATATGGAAAACGTTCAGAATTTCACATTCATTGAGCTCCGCATCACTCAAGCCGCGCTTACTCTATTATCTTTTTTTTCAGATGTGAGCTAGCGTGTTTTGACCAAGTTGGAAGAACTGGCTCAAAGCCAAACAGTGATTTTAGATGACTTGGCAAGAGTGAAGGCTGTGCTATTGCTAATTAGAACCTTCTTGCCTGAAGATGACGCTGCCCAACTGTTCCGGCCCCAGATTTTCGATGAAAGAACAGACTTTTACAACATAATTTTACAACAAAGCTGGATACTGATTTGCATTTTAAATAACTTCTGTAAGGATACTATATTTTTCCACTACTTTGCTAATTCCATCTTTATGTTAGCTTGTAAGCATCAGTCAAATTTTGGCTGTAGCCTTTTAACATTACACTCTTAGCTCTATAACTCCTTTCGCGTTACATGCAGGATAGTCATGCCTGATTCCTGCTTGAGTTCATATTTGACCTTTCTATGAACTCTTGTGACCTTGATTTTTTCGATTGGCAATTTTTCTTGTAAATGTGATACACAATTTTGGAAGTATCCATATCATGAATGCGTGTATTTCATACATGTATTTCACTAATAGCTCAGATAAGTTAGAACATGGGCAAAATACGAAAAAAATGAGGTCACGACAGGGAATATTTTGTTTGAAAATGATTAATTAACGATTTTCCCCGTCAAACTTTGACTGACATTACAACCTTATCATTGATGTATAAATATTTCCATAATCAAATTTGATTAGTGTAGGCCTATAGGCAAAATTGCATAGCTTTTCACTACGCGATACTGAACAAAATGTTCCCTGCAGGGCAGCAATTTTAAATTTTTCCGCTATAAAAAAAAAATAATCACTTTAACGTCAACAATTTTTTTAAAACCATTTTATGTGTGTTCAGACTGTGAACTATTATGTTTACGTGTTAAAAAATACACTGATATGAGTTGGAATAGCCGACTATCGTCCGTTTTTGGGCAAAGACATTAGTTCAAATTTTCTCTCTGATCGTCTGTCCAACAGGGATGGATAGGGTCCTGGAGAACAGTAGAGTCAACATTTTTAAAATCATGGTGTGATCTTTAAATGAATAATCCAACGTGTTATCACACTTGTGCCGTCAACCACATATCTTTGGATTAAAAGAGTTATTCTCTAGAACTATTGGCCCAATTATATTTTATTTATGTGTTTATCGGTCGAATGGTTAGAGAGATATAAGGGGAAACCCATCCGTACACTGAAATGATGATGTTAGAGTTGTAGATTTCTTGTTTTATGCATTTCTGATATCATGCACTGTGCCTAAACAGAGAGGAGGTAAATTAAGTCATTGTCATTGATACATACCAGGCTTTAAACTTGACCTTTGTTTTTTTATATTTAAGTTTCTTCTCTAAACATAACTGTGTCATATTATCATGCTTATTATCTCACTATTTCAGGTTAATCATTGCATTCAAGCCTATTGGAGAGGCTGTAAGGGACATGCTCAGGAACACCATGGATGATGCACTGCTGGTTTAATACACCAGGACTGGTGGTAACGAAAAACCTGCCTTGCAAAAGGCCTTCCAGAGGTCTATCCATAGTAAGTTGCATAAATAATCTTAACCCTTTGGCTGCTGAATTGTTTGTTCTTATTTTTCAATCATTCGATGTTGGAATTGCTAACACAATTTCCCGCTTCAAATAACGAAAAAAAAATTCAATTTATGAAAAATAGACACCTCCCAGATCTAATTATTGGATTGACTAATCATCTACCAAAAAATATTTAAACAAATTTTGTGATATTTCTATTGATCTAAAACCGTATATATAGGGCCTACCATTCCAGCAGCACAAGGGTTAATAATCAGTTTTGCTTATTTGGACGCTTTTATGCACAACTGAGCCAACCCCAAAAAATTCGAAAATGAATTAAGTGTGCAAGTGATAGACATTTATAGCCTTTATTTAAAAATTAACCGGAAGTCCAAATTAAACCCATTACGCCACCTGGCGGCGGTGAACCAAACCAACACATGTAAAATCTTCAGATTGATTAATTTTATGCACAACTGGACCAACCCACACATTCATTTCTTCCATCAGTCTCACAGTCCCTGTGATTTCACCTAAGCTTTATAAGTTACACGTATTGTACTAAAGACATTCCACAGCTAGATTTAAAGAAGATGTAGATAAACTGTAATATGCTTATTGCTGTTTTTTACTTAACATTTGTTAAATTAACAATAATTTTGGCTTGGTCCACTTGTGCGTAAATAAAAATCTTAATATTGATTTATGCACAAATGGACCAGCCCACACCATTATTTTTCCGATCATCCGCGCAGTCTCCATTTCACACAAACTATAGAAAGTAACACGTATTTTTATGATGGACACTTCTGAATAGATCTACAGACGACGCAGATAGTCTGCAATGTGCTTATTATTGTAAATTTTCTACATATATTTGTATTTGTTGAATTTACAAGAAATGTGGGTTGGTCCGGTTGTGCACAACTGGACCACAGTTTATTTGAGGCGGCGAGGCTTGAAACCGGAAGATGTGGGTATGTTCCATGAATTGAGAATGTGGATGCCGTGTGTTAGTTCAACTAAATATTTTGCTCATTTGCTTTCTTGAATTTACAGTAGACCATACACTTTAACTGCATTTATCTCAAGACGAACTTTTGGAGGTTGGTCCAGTTGTGCATAAAGGCGTCCATTTCATATTCGTCACAAAAAAGGGCGGTAAATACAAAATCAAGAGTATGTTGTATTTTGGACAATGCTAATTTCCGTGGTAATGCTTTTCTTCACTTCAGCTGCACTACAATATTTCCACAGTGAGCCAAATGTAAAGAACCCCGTAAAAAATGTAAAAATTTGGCTTAAGATTCATTTGCAGTACTCACTTCCAGAGGGTATGTAATAGCAATAGTGAAGTATTGATTATTGTAACGAAGTTTGTAATAATTTAACGGTAGTAGTAGTAAATTACTGCTTTACGTCACTTTTCGGCACAAATGGTCATTTAAGCGACATTGTAATACAATAAAACGTTGTAGTCAATTGATAAGATGGATGATGTACAGATGATGATGAAAGGGTGGGGGTGATAGGGCATGGTGGGTTATTTAGAGTGTTTTCCTTCGCTCGCCCAATAAGGGGTTCTGGACATGTCTATGGGATTTACTCGCGGACATGCCCAGACGGCCGTAGACTTGGGTTTCGCTATGCAAATTAATGCTGAAACTGGCATTTTGCACAACTCCGCTATCCTCGGGTCGGATAGTCCCCAGAGTAACAATAGGAAGGATCACTCCCTCTGGGTAACTCCATTCATCCCACGTGAGAGACCTAATGTCAAACACGCTATTGCCGGTTAGTTAAGGCTACCACAGCCTTCACCAGCGCCTGCACTGATGCGAGAGCTGCATTGGCACCGCTGTTGAGCAAAGGAACCAGGGTATACCACTGGCAATTCGCCCGAAGATTATGGCCAGATATGAGGAGGCTGCAGCTTCCCTTTGATGATTACTGTAACAGGAACTTGATGGTAGGCTGAGCAAACTGGACGATTATTGTAATAAAGTTCTTACAAATGTAACAAAAAATGATAAAATGATAGTTTTAGGATCACCAATACTTCATTCTCGCATGGTACACCATTAAGATCATCAATACTGTACTCTCGCTGTTGCATACCCAACTAGGTGTGGTACTACTGAAAGCATAAGTGACGCTAATTTGGAATGCAGTTCCTTTATGGTTCCACATCAGTGTCCGAAATAAGCGTCAAAGTACCCTGTACCCGGCCAATAGCCAAGTCACAACTTTAAGTTGTTTGTCAGAATTGTTGGTTGCACGAAGAAAAATATATCCCATAAATTGGTTAAACTGTAATGCAGCAATACACACTTCCTGGCCAATCACTTAGACAAACTGATAGATTACTAAGGAATGATTGAAGCGCCGCTTGGTTTCCATCCGCTGCGGCATTTTGTTCTTGACAATACTTGTTATTCGGACCATTTTGCTTATATTTTCATGTGTCGGTATATATACTAATGAGAGACAATACCCCCCTCCCCTTAAATCACTGGGCAGGCAATTTCCAAAAAGGCAGCTAACTATCATGTGGACTCGTTAACTTGTGGAGTATACTTTGTTGGCGTATCAATTAGGTTTGCATTTGTTAGCTTTAAAAGTGAAATATGTGTATCTGTTTTCAGAGTGCTGCAGACATAAACAAAAGGAGTTGGAGGTAAAGCGAGGAACCGAAATTCACAATACTATGGTCAAGGTGGAGATTAATCGAGAAATTGAGATATATATTTCTAATTCCAGAACTCACCTCAAGAGGAGACTGTTGAAGGCTGTGTAAATGCTTTGAAAATAAATTTTTGAAATGTTATTAAGTATAGTCCTGCTTTTAAAAGGTTGATACATGTGAATAAAACTCACAGGCTGGTCAGATTATTGTCGTACGAGTTATAATGTTTATAAAAAGTAGATTTCTCGCTTTAGATGCAATATTTTTTTATGGACAACTGATAGGTAAGATAGATAAGTTAAAATATCGATATTGGGATTTAACAGTACACGTTCCTGGAAGGCAAATGCATCGCACAGTATGGGGCTGTGTGGGCTCATCACTTTGACTCCACAGTATGAGGGTTATGTTATTACATCACTGTGATGTCACAGTATGTGGGCTGTGTGAGCTCATCACTCTGATGTCACCGTGGCCTGACAGTACGAGGGCTGAGCTCGTACTGTTATGTCACTGTGACCTCTCAGTATGTGGACTGTGTGAGCTCATCATTGTGATGTCATCGTGATATCCAGGTGAGGCTTCAATTTGATGCCACAGTGACCTCACAGTATGAGAAATTTGTGAGCTCATCACTGTGATGTCATCGTGATATCCAGGTGAGGCTCCACTTTGATGTCACGGTGACCTCACATCATGAGGACTTTGTGAGCTCATCACTGTGATGTCATCGTGATATCCAGATGAGGCTTCAATTTGATGTCGCAGTGACCTCACCACTTTGATGTCACAGTGACATAGCAGTGTGAGGGCTGTGTGACCTAATCACTGTGATGTCATCGTGATATCCAGGTGAGGCTTCAATTTGATGTCACAGTGACCTCACCACTGTGATGTCACAGTGACATAGCAGTGTGAGGGCTGTGTGACCTCATCACTGTGATGTCATCGTGATATCCAGGTGAGGCTTCAATTTGATGTCGCAGTGACCTCACCATTGTGATGTCACAGTGACATAGCAGTGTGAGGGATGTGTGACGTCATCACTGTGATGTCATCGTGATATCCAGGTGAAGCTTCAATTTGATGTCGCAGTGACCTCACCACTGTGATGTCACAGTGACATAGCAGTATGAGGGCTGTGTGACCTCATCACTGTGATGTCATCGTGATATCCAGGTGAGGCTTCAATTTGATGTCGCAGTGACCTCACCACTGTGATGTCACAGTGACATAGAAGTGTGAGGGCTGTGTGACCTCATCACTGTGATGTCATCGTGATATCCAGGTGAGGCTTCAATTTGATGTCGCAGTGACCTCACCACTGTGATGTCACAGTGACATAGCAGTATGAGGGCTATGTGACCTCATCACTGTGATGTCATCGTGATATCCAGGTGAGGCTTCAATTTGATGTCGCAGTGACCTCACGACTGTGACATCACCGTGAGATAAATGTGAGGTCACCATGACATCATGGTGACCCCAAATTGTTGACTGGGGAAGCTTTGCAAAAGCATCTTTGCAAAAAGCATTGCAATGCTTTCGAAAACATTGTGATGTAAATAGTAACCATGTCGACTAACTTTGTCTCCTAGCCAGTCAATAACAGTGAGTGTATCACACACAAATTATTTGACAAATTTCTGTTGTAGGTAAACAAACTCCTTAATGCACCATGGCGTTTCGTTATGCACAGCGGGCAAATGTGCCTGTACAAGAAATGATATTGCAAAGAAAATGCAACGCATTGCAATGCTTTTCAAAAGCATTGCAATAGAAATGCAAAGCATTGCAATGCTTCTCAATGAGGAAAATACGAAGCATTGCAATGAAAACGTAAAGCATTCCAATAAAAATGCAAAGCATTACAATGCTTTTGAAAAGCATTACAAAGAAAATGTGAAGCATTGCAATGAAAACGCAAAGTATTGCAATGAAAAAACCAAAGCATTGCAATGCTTTTGAAAAGCATTGCACTGGAACTGCAAAGCATTGCAATGCTTTTGAAAAGCATTGCAAAGAAAATGCAACGCATTGCAATGCTTTTCAAAAGCATTGCAATGAAAACGCAAAGCATTGCAATGAAAATGCAAGGCATTGCAATGCTTTTCAAAAGCATTGTAATGGGAATGCAAAGCATTGCAATGCTTTTGTAAAGCATTGTAATGAAAATGCGAAGCATTGCAATCAAAACTCAAAGTACTGCAATGAAAATGCAAAGCATTGCAATGCTTTTGAAAAGCATTGCAATGGAACTGCAAAGCATTGCAATGTTTTTGAAAATCATTGCAAAGAAAATGCAACGCATTGCAATGCTTTTCAAAAGCATTGCAATGGAAATGCAAAGCATTGCAATGTTTTTCAAAAGCATTGTGATGAAAATACGAGGCATTGCAATGAAAACGTAAAGCATTCCAATAAAAATGCAAAGCATTGCAATGCTTTTGAAAAGCATTACAATGAAAATGTGAAACATTGCAATGAAAACGCAAAGGATTGCAATGAAAATACAAAGCATTGCAATGCTTTTGAAAAGCATTGCAATGGAAAGTACAAAGCATTGCAAAGAAACAGGAGTATTGCAATGTTTTTTTTTAATATGGCGGTTTCGGCCTTCCATCCATTTTAACAATAAAGATATCTATGCTATTAGGGCAATATGCCCTATAAAATGTGGCGTGTGTTGAAATCCGTCAATCGGCACTGGCCCAAGGCTCATTTAACAATACTTTATTATATTCGCTCACAATATCCAATAGCTCCACATGTGTGAGATTAAATCCCTTCCCCTGCATGAATGCCTGATTGAACCAAAGAACTGTTCTAATTCTGTGATTGAACAACATGCCAAGCAAAATGCGCAACAAATCAACCCACGTGACCAAGCCCACTACTCGAAGCCAACACATTTCAATGTATTATTCCACTAAGGTGTTTTCTTTAACATTTGCAGCGCATAGAAGTGTATTTTTTTTAAATAACTTTAAATTATTTAGAGCATATATACTTCGGTGAAAATAAAATGAAAAGTAAAACGATAATTGCACATAAATGATATACAATGGGTATTACAGGACGAGCTTGATGTGCCCACCATATAATGTGGTGATGACAGAAAGATAGCTAGCTGGCTGTCACAGCCCGTAACTGAAACGAAGTGTCAGACAGGCATCTCGTGCTGTCTCTGCGCAGCGCTAGCGAATTATTTCTCTGATCAATCGTTTTTTTTATCTAATTTATATTATAGGCCTACTACAACACCCACTTAAAAATGCCACCAGAGAACAACCTATTGTCATCTCTGAGACTCCGTGTCTGTGCGAA
This sequence comes from Flabesymbios commensalis, assembly GCA_964017125.1. Lineage (NCBI taxonomy): Eukaryota > Metazoa > Annelida > Polychaeta > Terebellida > Flabelligeridae > Flabesymbios > Flabesymbios commensalis. The sequence continues at coordinate 71,710,274 of OZ024904.1, forward strand.
CACAAGTTGAGAGTTTGACAGTTCAGGTCGGCTCAGCCACACACCACACATAATTATGCCACGTGTATACATCACGTGGCGTCTGTACCGCAGCGCGGGATTTACACAACCTGCCAACAGTAGCAGCTACATCTGACCCCACATTGGCGTCAACTTCGTCGAAGACATCGAGCTTTTATCTACATTTCATCTATAGGTTCCTATCTCAGTTCAAGTAAGACATATCATCTAACAGTAATAGTGTAGGCCTACTCTAGATCACTCGACTCGAAAACCCGAAGGCCCCCCGGTACTTGAAAAATCATATGTACCATGGTTCTGCCATTAGTCCAGTCAATGGGCTGAAAAAATGACCTTAACCTTGAACTAATTGCAACAGAATTTATTTCAACTGTTTTTAACTTAGAAAATGCCACTAATTGTCATATTAAAAATCTTAAGAAATCGGAAGCGCGGAAAAGTGCGAAATCCAAGATGGCGTCCAAGATGGTGTCTGCCAGATACAAGTTTCAAGGTCAAATATGATTTTTTAACAAATAAAGGTAGGAGCAAGTGTAATACCTCAAATTGATTTTAACTGGCCAATCCATTTATGGTATTATTTTCATGATTCAAGGTCATCTTCAAGGTCAAAAGTTCAATTCAAAGGTCAAAAATAAAAAAAAAGTTTTTCAACAAACATAAATAGCAACAAGTTTAATACCTTTTTATGTGTGATTTTGACTGGATAATCAATTTCTGAACCAATTTTGGTGATTAAAGGTCATCTTCAAGGTCAAAATATCAATGTTACGGTCAAGTGACTGAAAATGTGATTTTTACTAAAAAAACCTAAGAACAAATAGGATACCTCGTTTTTTGTATTAAAAGGTGTATCGGCCTGACTTAACCTACTAGTGAGGGTGGGTTCGGGATGGATTTCGAGTCCATATATATTTTTTTTATACACAAAATCGTAGGATTGTGTTTTTCCCATCATCTTAGGGTCATCGTGAGGTCATTTTCAAAATGGCTACCTTTTTAATGGGCAATTACTAAATGGCCGTCATTGAAATGCAATTGACTGTATCTAAGGACCCGCCTGTCTGATTTTCTACATGTTTTTCTGTCTAAAAATTGGTTTTAAATTATCTCGAATCGCTTTCACTTAATTTGAAATGACAAAATGACAAGGTCACGTTACAAGGGGCAAGGTCATGGTCACTTAATACCCCAAATTAGCTCAAATATCACTCACATGCATATTTTTGTTTAATCATTCATAAAAATATAATACGATATGACTTATAATATCGCTAAGTTAGTTGTTAATTGATTTTGTTATTGTTTAAGGATGATAAAATGTCAAGGTCATGCTGCACATGTCAAGGTCATGGCCATTTAATAAACAAAAGTAGCCAATATATCGGTCAAGTGCATATTTTATGTATAATTATTTAAATAAAAGACTAGATGATAACGAGTCCAACAGCTGTAAATTGGTTGTTGATTGGTTGATTGTTTTATTGTTATTGTTTACGGGCGATGAATATCAAGGTCATGTGGAACAGGTCGAGGTCATTGCCATGTAGGATTACAAATTAGACAAAAAATCGGTTTCGTGCATATTTTTTCAGGTTTTCAAAAGAAAACATATGCGGATATTGACTCTAATAGTTGTAAATTAGTTGTTGATTGATTTTTATTTCTGATGAAAAGTAAAATATCAAGTTCGTGTTGTAGCCTAGGCATACAGGTCAAGGTACGATATGATTTATAATATCGCTAAATTAGTTGTTAATTGCTTTTTTGTTTGTTTACGGGTGATAAAATGTCATGGTCATGCTGCGCAGGTCAAGGTCATGGCCATTTAGTAATCAAAATTAGTTGTATTGTTGTGTTTAGGGGTGATGAATATCAAGGTCATGTGGCACAGGTCGAGGTCATTGCCATGCAGGATTACAAATTATCCCCAATATTGGTTTCGTGTATTTTTTTTGCCAGTTATTTAAATAAAATATAAGTTGATACTGACGCTAATAGTTGTAAATTAGTTGTTGGCTGATTTTTAATTTGGAATAATAGTACACTATCAAATTCGTGTTGTGCAGGTCAAAGTCATGGGCATCTACATGAACTAAAACATAAAATTAGCCAAAATATATCCCACGTGCACATTATTTTGTTTAATTATTTAAATAAAATATAACATGACACTGACTCAAACAGTTTAAATTGATGGCAATAGGGAACGAGCTTCTGTGTATATATTGGTTGCAGCTAAATGTCAATAATATGATTTTAAAAACAAAAAAATGCCCACAATGCCTATTGCTGGATAAATTAATTGGAAACCTATCCTTCATGCATGAGTTTATTAACTGGACGACGATATTAATTACAAGATCTAAAACGGTGATAAGTGCAACTACATAGCATAAGAACAATATAAGGACTAGACCATGAGCAGTTACATTGTAAGGCAAAAACGCTAAAGATGTGGGAATGCACAATATATCTAAGGTAGCCTGCATGTAGCCTTGTGTTTTACCATACACGATAGCAATATAACAGTAAACCATCATACTTGTACCCATTGAAATCACTCAATGCATTGCTAAAAACTACAATTTAGATAACAATACTACATAAACCACTAAACCATGACTACACAATTAGAAGAGGAGCTAAAGGGCGCCAAAGAGGCAATAAAGGGCGATGAAAATGTGTTAAATGGTGACAAGAACACATTACATTGCGACAAAGAGGGGCGCTAAAAGACAATAGAAAATAAATAAAACGTGATGGTTAGATGTTTAGGGGAGGCAAAAATGCGTTAAGGTAATGAATGGACGGTAATGGGCTACGATAAAGTTTTAAATGACATCGTAGATGCATTAGGTGGTGATGAGAAGGCGATAAAATGTGTTGTGATGGATTAAATGGTGAATAAAAGGCGTCAAAGGCGACAGAGTGACGTCAAAAGGCAATGAGGAGGCATTGAAGGGTGATAAATATGCCTTAAAGGGCATAAAGATGTATTAAAGGGCAACATAAAGCCCTTCAATTGCAACAAAAAAAATACTCAAGCGCTACAAAGATGCATAAAGGGAAGTCATTAAAGTCTGACAGGGTGAATTAATAGGTAATGGTTAAACAATGAAGGGTGATATAGAGGCATCAAATGGCGTCAAAAGTAAAGGGCGGCGATGAAGAGGACTTAAAGGGCGAGAGGAAGCATCAAGGGGCGCAAATAGCCATTGAAAGGCGATAAAGGGCGATGGGAAGGCCTTAAATGAGGGTGGCCATAGTAAGGAATTGAATGTTGAAGGGGAAACATTAAAGATCAATGGGGAAGGCGTTAAAAGGTGCCAGTGAGGCGCTAAAGGACGTCGAATATGTGTAAGAATGGAGATTCGTTAAGGGGCAGCGTAAAGGCCTTTAATTTGCAGCAAAAAAACAAAGAAGCATAAACAGAAACGGCATGTCATCAAACGTGTTGCTATGAGGGTATGTTAATAAGCGACGGTTATGCAATAAAGGACAATGTAGAGGAAGTAAAGGGCGACAAAAAAACGTCAAAGCTCGACGGTGATGAATTAAAGGGCAATAGAGAGGTGTTAAAGGGCGACGAGACAGTGCCACAGAATCGTTACCTTGCGATGGTTTGATGGCGACACACTAAAACGCGATGGGGAGGTGTTAAAGGGCAAGCGTGAGGCATTACATGGCGACAAAGAGGCGTTTAAGGGAAATTGAGATGCATTAACTCATTCAAGACGGCACTCTCAGTACATACATGTTTCTGTGGACGGGACATTTTTTAAATGTTCACTTTTTATGACGTCACATAACACGAGTTATCTCGGGCTCCGTCTTGTACCGTCGAAGTAGCTTGCCCGAAATATCTCGGGCTCCGTCTGGAATGAGTTAAGGGGCCACAGAAAGGCTTTCATTTGTAACAAAGATACGTTAAGCAGAAAATCACCCTTTACCACCCTTTGAATACGAGACGCAGGCAAGATTATCTGATATGTCATTTTCAATGCCAGAAGTTAGGAAGATTTTAAAATCACTTGATGTAAATAAGGCAACTGGTCCTGATGGCATTAGTAATTTTTTGTTAAAAAATACCGCAGATGTTTTGGCTAAGCCACCTTGTAAACTTTTTAATTATTCTTTAGAAGCTGGCGTGTTTCCCAGCGATTGGAAAACTAGCAATGTCGTCCCTGTGCACAAGAAAAATGATGCCCAAAATAAATGTAATTTTGACTGGTATCCCTTCTTTGTAATGTTTCTAAAATTTTCGAAAGGCTTGTTTACAATAAAATGTATTCTTTCCTGATGAAAAATAAGTTATTAAACCCACACAATTCTGGTTTCCACTCTGGTGACGGTACTGTTTCTCAACTACTATCCATTACGCATAAGTTAACCGAGGCCTTAGATGATGGTAAAGATGTGAGAATTGTTTTCCTAGATTTATCAAAGGCATTTGATAAGGTATGGCATAAAGGTGTTCTATTTAAATTAAAGCGGAAAGGAATTTCTGGAAATTTACTTAAATGGATCTCACCATATCTTCATCAGCGAGTACAATACGTTGTGCTTGATGGTCACCATTCGGAGACCCTCTCTGTGGACGCTGGTGTACCACAAGGATCTATTTTAGGACCCTTACTCTTTCTTGTGCACTTGGACGACATGGTTATAAGCTTAGCATGTGCTATTAGATTATATGCTGACGATGCTTGCCTCATAGAAATTGTAGACTCAAGTCCGGCTGTGTCAGCGACTAAGATAAATTCTGATCTCCAATCCTTACTTAAAGGGACTGGCCCACGCTAAAATCATCAAAAAATCGGTGATTTTATTTCGGGTTCCTAATATGACCATATGATGTAAACATGTACATAGACTAGAACTGCACATTTTTATAATTTTTGTGCTGCGCATTCATCAGTTAGACTAGATATAGAGACGAAATTCCCGCATTTCCTATTTTTGACATGGTTGTCAATAATTCGAAATCAGGAATTTCGTCTCTATATCTAGCCTAACTGGTGAATGCGCAGCACAAAAATTATAAAAATTTGCAGTTCTAGTCTATGTACATGTTTACATAATATGGTCATATTAGGAACCCGAAATAAAATCACCGATTTTTTGATGATTTTAGCGTGGGCCAGTCCCTTTAACTGGTCTATCCAATGGCTTATGATATTCAATGCTTTAAAAAGCTCAGCATTGACACTGACTAGAAAGCGTAAACTTTTACATCATCCACATCTAACTATTAATGGAGTTATACTCGAATAGGTAAACCAGCACTGTCATCTCGGATTAGTAATAAATCAATCTTTAACATGGGAAAACCACATAAATTACATACTTGGTAAGGCAGGGAAAATTTTAAACATAATAAGATGCCTGAAATATACTCTACCCCGGAAAGCACTTGAACGACTATTTATTAACCGTATTAGACCCATAATAGAATATGCAGACGTAATATATGACAACTGTCCTAAATATTTAGCAGACAGACTTGATGGTGTGCAGATGGAGGCTGTTCGGATATGTACTGGTGGGATGAGGCAAACTAGCTTCGAAAAACTATTATTAGAACTTGGCCGGGAACCCCTTTTTAAAAGAAGGAAGTGGCATAAACTAATTTATATGTTTAAGATCGTGCATGGGCTATCACCATTATATTTGTCCTAAATTTGTCAACCAACAGCTAGCTCAACTAGATATGCTACACGAAGCGCTATTAACATCATGGTGCCACGTTGTCGAACTTCCTATTTTAAAAATTCTGTTTTTCCCTCATCTATTAGGTACTGGAACAGTTTGGATTACAGTATTCGAAACTTAGATTCGCTATCTCTCTTTAAGCGACGCATAATAGACAAATACGGTTATAAACGCCCATTACCTTATTATTATCATTCAGGTTTACGAGCAGCTTCCATCTGGCACACTTGTCTGCGTCACAGTTATCTGATCATCTCTTTCCCTTCGGCTTTGTTGAGTCTCCTAGATGCTCTTGTGGCGTAACACATGAGACTGTTCCTCATTATCTCATGGACTGCCCCCTTTATGCTGCTCAACGAGAGAGACTACTGGTTGCAATTAGAAATATCATCGCTCCTACTCTACATCCGGCTACATTACCAATTTTAGACAAAGATGCATATATTAAAATTTTACTTTTTGGATCCAAAGATTTATCTTCGGAAGAAAATATTCTTCATTCCAGACCCACACAAAATTTCATTTTAAACTCTGATAGATTTAGTCAACATAATAATATATTATAATTTACCTTATCCATAACCGAGTAAAATTGGTGATATAACGCGGAGCTACGATGTTTTTTCGATCTGTGTTTGCTGCTTTAAATGTATTGTACTGTATTGTATTGTATTGTTCGTATTGTATTGTATTGCTCGTATTGTACATCAATGTTATGTATATGTGGAGAAACCCTCGTCTAGTGCTTAATGTGCTATTTGGGCAATCCACCAAATATGTTTATATATATAATTCGGGGCGATGTGGAGGCATTAAGTTCGAAAAATGCATTATAGGTCGATAGAAAAGCACCAAACGGTGATGGAGAGGCGCTAAAGAGTGATGAGGATGGTTAAAGGGCAACGCAGCGATGCCATATGGCGGTAAAGAGAGGAGAATAGGCTTTAAAGGAGACAAAAACGCCTTAAATAGCTACGCAGATGCATTAAATGGCGACGAAAAGGTCTTCAAGTGCAACGAAAAAGGCCTTAATGCTGCATGGAGATGCATAAAGGGCCATGAGAAAACGTTAAAGTGCGGCAGGTGCGTTAATAGGTGACAATAACATTAAAGGGCGATGTGGAGGCATTAAAGGGCGACAATAAGGTGTTAAAAGTCGATCAGGAGGCATTGAAGGGTGACTAAGAGGCAATAAATGGTGATGTGAAGCCGTTATTCGGCGAAGGAGCAGCGTTAAAAGGCGCCGTTAAAAGGCCTCGGAGATGCGTTAAATGGTGACGGGAAAGCGAAGAGGTGCTACAAGGTGACAGAGAGGTGTTAAAGGGCAATGGAGAGGTGATGAAGGGCGATGCAGATGCATAAAGGGCAACGTAAAAACTCAGTGCTTTGAAAAGTGAAAGTTTCGCATAAAGTGGTGATGTGGATGAGCTAATTTGCGACCGGGAAGCGTCAAAGGGCATATTTTTGGTCACTTGGTCTTAAAATTGACCTTTTAACCTTGCGGGTGACTGTAAATCACTAAAATAATGCCAGAAATTGATTTTCTAGTCGAAAATCACACAGAAAAGAGGTATTAAACTTGTTCGTGGTGTTATCTGGTAAAATTATGTTTTTTGCTTACTTGACCTTGAAATTGAGGTTTTGATCTTGAAGATGACCTTTAATCATCAAAACAATACCATAAATGGATTATTTAGTCAAAATCACAGGAAACATATATTACACTTCTTGCTAGTCTATTTGTTTTTGTTAAAAATTATATTTTTTTATACCTTTGACCTTGGAATTGACTTTTTGACCTTAAAGATGACCTTCAATCACCAAAATAATACATAAATGGATTTTCCAGTCAAAATTACATGAAATGAGGTATTACACATGTTCCTAGCATTATTTGCTGGAAATCATATTTTTGTTTGTTAACCATCGATTTGACCTTTGACCTTGAGAATGACCTTGAATCATAAAAATAATATAAGAAATGGATTCTCCAGTTAAAATTACATGAAAGAGGTATTACACTTGTTCCTACCCTTATTTTCTGAAAAATCATATTTGACCTTGGAATTGACCTTTGACCTTGAATTTTGCCTTGTTCCGCATCGAATATTTCTTAAGATTTTTAGTATGTTAATCTGAATGTATTTGTGAAGCCATGAAAACACGTAAAATTATTTCTGTTGCAATTTGTTCAAGGTCAAATGACTTTTAGACTGGTACTACATTGTTTGTTTGCTTGTGAACTGTCAGAAATAGACACGCCTACATCACATGATCAGCACATGACATGCATGATGTATTGCTGATGATGCAACCCAACTTGTGGGTCACATTGGAGAATTGTTGAATGACAGTACTGCATTTTAAAGTCGTTTTGGCGCGACATTTATCAACATAATTAGCAATAATGGAAAAATCATGCCTTATAGCCAATTTTATAGTCTTATTACTTCGAAGTGTGTACCCCTTTAACACTTTACAGAAACATCTGGTCACACAATACCAGTGGTTACAATGATTACGGTATGAAGGCCATTTTCTACAACTGTGTCATGACCGAATTATAACGGAAATATATGTTAATTATTTTAAAAAGTAGACAACCTAATCCCCCCAATAGACTTACAATAATATTATATTTATTTAATACTCTTCCAACTGTATTATATAACTGCTAAGTAGGCCTATGGCCACCTGGAGATTGCTTTATTCTAGAGAAACCACAACTTGGTTTTTGTAAATATATTTTATACCATGCATACAGATCTAAAATGTGATGTAAAGTGTCGGCTTAAATTTATAAATATTACTGTTGTATGTCAGAGGTAGGCCTACACATCAAGAATCAAAATGGACATTGTATGTCAAGAATATTTTAATTGACTGTGTGGGATGCCTAGCATATCCCCAATAGTTTCGAAGGTTTCAAACATCAACCCTTAGCGCGCTAAATTATCTAATTTTTACCCATTTACCATAACTTCAAGAGGGTAAAAAATACGTATCTGTACAGTTTTAATCAAACAATATTCCAATACTGTTGATCTGGTAATATTCGCGTGGTTTTAATTTTCTCGAATTTTGTAAGGACAAATCCGCGAATTTAAGAATTTCGCGAAAATTATTGTTTTTATAGGGCTACTATCATTGAAATAGATAATTCTCGAGTTCTAGATTTCACGAAAAGTCTTAAAATTATAAATTCGCGAAAATCTAAACACGTGAAAATTACCAGACCTACAGTATTGCAAATTTAATGCTCATTTCCTTTTTTTTTTTTGAAGGACAAGATCGTCTTTCAATGACGAGATGATATTTGAACTGACTGAAATTTGATTGCACTTAGTACTAACAGTTAGCCTAATTCTTTCGTATTTTAATTCAATAGTCGATAGATCGGTATAAATTGTTTTGAAAGTTTCCCCTTTTTGAGTTTTCAATACTCTACTACGCTTTTTAGGAGGATATTCGACTTATTACAACTGCTTTCTCTCCTATCATATTCAGAAGAGTTGTTGCGACGTTGAATCAAAATCAATGACGTTGATTGAACGTCGCAACGACGCCGTGTGCCCAATGGGATGTAGGCTTATTAGCTCCCCCCGTCACCGTAGGTGAGACGTAGGGAGCTATGGATTCTGCCTCCGTTTTTTTGCCTCTTCTTTTGCCTATAACTTTGTAAGAAAATAAGCTAAGATAACAATTTTTAGTATATGGGTTACTTCCAGGTGGATAATGGACAGGTTAAAATATTTTAAATCTGAATTCAATATGCAAGGTCGCAGAGGAGAAAATGGTGATGGTACGGCGTTGAGCCGTTGGGCCGTTGGGTCGTCCGTGAACAATTAGTTTCCGGAGCATATCTCTGAAAGTACTTGTCCGCTTTTCTTCAAATTTTACACACAACACCCCTAGGGGGTCTAGTTGTGCATTTTGGGGTACTTGAACTTTGACCTACTTTTGGTTCAGAATTATGACCTATTTAGACGTTTTGACGCGCACTTCGTTTCCGGAGCAGATCTCGAAAAGTACTGGGCCGATGACAGTCATATTGCACATACATGTTCTCTAAGGTCCCTAGTTGTGCCTTTTCAGGTTTTTGGACCTTGACCTTGAAGTTGACCCAGCACTTTGACCTTATTTATAACATCGGTAAATCCGACTGAAAGTTTTTGCGGAATATCATGAAAACCGCTCAAGATAGCCACACCATTACTATAAAACAAATTGTGAGGTTTCAGGAGAGGATGCATCTTGAAAAATTTCGACTTGATCAAATTCAAAATGGCCTCCTATCGGCCATTATTCACTATCACATGGGCGATATTTGGTGAACCGTGCTAGATGGCTAGACCATTGCTATAGAATGAAATGTGAGATTTCAGCTGAGGATGCATCTTGGAAAATTTCGACTTGATCAAATTCAAAATGGCCGCCTTTAGGCCATTATTCATTTTCACATGGCCGATATTTGGTAAACCGTGCTAGATGGCTAGACGATTACTATAGAAGGAAATGTGGGATTTCAGCTGTGGATGCATCTTGAAAAATTCTGACTCGATCAAATTCAAAATGGCCTGATATCGGGTAAACCGTGCCAGATAAGTAGACCATTACTGGGATACTGATTAGGATCATTAATTTCAATGGAGGTTTGCAATCTCTGCAAACCTTCTTATCTTACTCTTAGACTGAGCTTCATAGACCTAGTTGTCTTGCGTCTTGATTTTTGACCTAGCCTAGGACTACATTAATAACCCAACACAAAATTGCTTAAATCAAATTCTAATTCGGAGCGGGAGCTCCTGGACTTATGTAGTCTTGTGTTTCTATTGAAAGTAAAATCTAAAATTGAACGAAAGCTGAACTCAATATTACAGGTTGAATATAAATTTATTTGTGAATTTGAGAAACTAAAAAAACTCTGTGGGAATGACGAGCATCATGCATGTGAATGCCAACGGGGACATAAGGAAAGGAATAGTCATTTTTTTGTGGATCAGAACTTTTTGAAATTTAGTAATTTACGAACCGGGTTACTTCATGCGAGTGGCGGGCGGGGGCCCTAGGGTAGTGGTTAGCACCGCTGCCTTTCACGTCAGAGTTCGGGGTTCGTTCCCCGCTCTCGGCGGTTTGAAAGAAACAAAAATGTTTCTTCCCCATCCACTTCTAAAAATCAATATTGTGGGGAGCCTCCGTGACCGAGAGGTAGCGTACTCGACCTCAGACCTCCAGGGTTTGAATTTCGAATGCTGTGTCCGGAGGGCAGTGTCATCTGGCTCATCTCACATCCTCAGGAGGTTCTCCTGGCCCAATTTAGCCTATATGTGCACAAAAGTGGCCTAAAGCCCGATTCGAATACTATGTCTGGAGGGCAGTGTCATCTGACTCATCTCACATCCTCAAGAGGTTCTCCTGGCCCAATTTAGCCTATATTTGCACAAAAGTGGCCTAAAGCCCAATTCATTTCATTTCATACGAGTGGCAAAGATTTTTTTTCTAATTACTGGTGTTATTGAGGATAAGGGATAATTGATTACTTGACATTCTCATGCAATGTTGATTGACTATGCCTGCACATCTTTTCACTTGATTTTCATGGCGGTCACACATAAAAATACCAAGGCTTTAAATAATAATTAATCAACTGATAGTGAAAATGACAGCCCTTATTCCTCTTTGATAATGTTAATAGGGAACGATTGTGTATATGTATTGTTCCACGTATTATAGTATCATAAGCATAAAATAAGCATAGGCCTACTATATCATGTATATAATTATTTATTTATATAAGTTTAGGTACATTGTTTCTAATATGTTAAAATACACATAAATGTGAGTGTTTCTACCCCAGTCACGCATAGAATATGCATGTCCCACGCATTGAAAATAAGAATAAGATGTGCGTCGTTGTGCGTCAAGAACAAGTTTGTAAGTTAGGTGCGATTTCTCAGGCTGTTGTGCAAATCAACGAATACACAGCGAGATACTGCATTTATAATAGTCGTATAATTATGGCCCAGTCTGAATAATGGGACGCGAACTACAGCATTGCATGGTCCGTTTGAGGCACTGGACCGATCCCGTCAACTCTCCCTTTTCGTGGAGATAATATAACTAGTAGTTTTAAATTAATTTAATTCCCTTCGCCTATACGCGAGATATTATTTTTTTAAACTTTAGTAAACTGAAACGATTTCCTCTTAGAAATAAACAGTTTTAATTTCGACAAAACGTTTAAGCAAATAACTAATGCCTAGGATTGACTTGACTTGATTATTTCTGGTGACACTTTATAATGTCATATTCTATTTTCTGTCTTTCCCCCATTTATGGTACATCTGTTTTTTATATTTATATTTAAAAAATGTGCAGTTTCAAGAAAATTCAGATCTGGACCAACCATTATAATTACATGTGCGTATGATTATTTTTACCTGCGAAAAACGCTGCACATTTAAAATATTGTTCTTAGTTTTTATTATTATTTTCAGATATCCCTGTTTTTAAGTTATTATTGTACTCCTAATACATGTTCTTCGCAGTATCATTTAGGCAAAATTTTAAAGTAGGGCAAAGCTTACACTTTTTTGTTTGGAACTATCTCAATTGTTGTATTTTCTATGATAGGACGGGATTATCTTTTTTTTTTGTTAGAACTACGAAAAATTGAACACTTTGTTTTTACAATATTTAAAGTGTTGACTTCTAGCCAGAAGAATATTGTCATTAGTTCCGGGGCTACTTCGTTAAGTTGCACATATTGTTTTCAGTTAGTTAAATAATTTTAAAGTAAAGTTATAGACGAATATGCTATAACATAAATTATTATTTTGGAAATGTGCATATATTTGATTGTAATGATTTCTTTTTTAGTTTGGAAAGGGATGACAATAATGAAATAGGACTATAATTAGTTAAAAATGTTTTGTGGCCATTTTTATACAATGGGATTGTCTTGACAATCTTTAACTGTTCTGGAAATATTCCACTTTGTAGCATCTGATTGATTATAATAGTATTTATTCTAATAGTAAGGTGTTTCAACAATTTTTTAAATTAATAAAAAAAAAACATTAGATTTACCATCAACACCGTAACTATTTTTTGTGTGTCTGATTGATCAATTATAAACATATTTAAAATTAAAAGATACACCAGGTTTGTTATGTATATAGTTTTTGAAGTAGTGTTCCGGAGGAACAATATTATCATTTGCCAGTTTGATATATATACCTACATCTGTGAAAAAATTGTTAAACTTATTAGCAATTGCCTTTCTATCATAACCTGTCCTTCCATAATAAAATGTACGTTGTGGGAAAGATTATTTCATTTCAGTTTTATTTAGCACCTCGTTATTGAGTGTTCATCTGTTTTTTCATATCAGTTTAAACATTCTGAAAACATAACAGTTTGGCTTGTTTAAAGTTATTTTGTTATATTATTGTGAGAACGTAAATTTTGTTGAAATATTATTCCTTCGCTCATCTGCAGAAAGTAATTTCAAATGTCTATACATGTAGTATTTCTAAGTTATATTGATTTGATTATGCCAGTTGTGATTCAGTTGGTTTTCTTAAGTTTATATTTTTTGAATCAGTGATGATTTTAATTAATTTTGTATAATTTTCTTCAGAATTACCTTCTTTGTTTATAAGATGTTGCTCAATGTCCGATGCTTTCATTTAGTAAATAGTAATGCACCATCTGAAATGAGCAGGCAGATAGTTATTCCACCAATTGATTTTGCGTGCATGTTGATTGTCTGCTCAATTGCAATATCTACTACATTTCTTCAGGCTGGGATAGAAGACCTCTTTACACTAAACCCTTCTCTCTCAGAAAATCTTCGGCACCAGTGTGTGTTTCAGGTAAGTTAAAAATTGACTAGTGTACCTGGCATGTACCTGGCATAGTTCTGCCAATCAAAGCTGAAGAATAAGGGACAGGACTCCTCCACAGCCCTGATATGGAGATCCAGATCATTTTACTTTGTGGCTCTTGTAAAGTGGGAAATAATCCTTTTCAAAATACTTGCTGCTTCTTCAACCCTGTTTACCACGGAAGCTGTGATCTCGAATGTTGTTTCTATCGCTTACCATTTCAGTATTTCATTGTCATAAACAAGTGTGCTGTTATTAAAATGCTTTTGAGCTCGTACATTTTGTAATCGGGGCTGCAATAATTTAGATGGTGGATTTGCATGTATAGTAAAAATGTGCTGACACGCTCTACATTACAGCCTAATCACCTGATCACTACGCTTATATCTGGTGAGGTATTCAAATGGATCACAGTGACTGGGCTGCTGCTATTGTCTCTGTATCAACTCCTGTCTAGGGCCTACTATTTTGTCTAGCATGTCACCGCCTTGTTTTACAGCAGATTCTTTGATTGCCTGTTATGCTGTCTTAGTTACACATTTTACCAGTATTTCTTCACGACCAACAGGAGATTCATGGGGTTTTTGGAGGGAGCTATGGAGGGAACTATGTTGTTGACAAAGTTGTTTTTTTGTATGTAGCTCTGATGATGTATTTGATGATGATCTTCGTTTGATATGTATAGTATGTGCTGTGTGACGCACTCTAACAGCCTCCTGTATGCCTCATCTGTCTCAGTCATTGAAGATGCATATTCGAGATGTGTCCTGCTGCTTTTTGTTGCGCCTCGGATGTTTTATGAACATATAAGCTTTTCATCTGACATTGTTTATTCATGGCTCTATTCTACAGATACAATATACTCTGAAACATATGACATATCACCTGGTTAAACGAAAGCAAACATCTCTAAATAAAACGAATGGATATTTCTAAACTGATATACGTCACTTCTGTGTATAAATATCTCATAATAAACAATATTATAAGTCATTGATATCAAACCCAACAATGTGTATTCCTAAAACTAATATTGTTGGTTTCCCTGTTTCATTCCGCGGTCATTTTGATATGTTATGTGACATGGCTACTCTGAAAACGGCCGTTCCAAGCAAACATGATACATTTTTAATTTATTGAGGGCAGAAAATCTTCAGAAAATCAATGGACGCACTTGTAACTGATTTAATATTAGTTTTTCAATGCGTGGGCTGCGTCTTGTACTGGGTTAGAAAGATATACATGATTTTATTGTTGTTTTCATTGTAGGCCTACGGTCATTTTAGATTTGATAAAAAATGACAGAACTAGTTCTTTGCCAGCTTGGGGCAAGCAAAACTGTGAAATAGTAATGTCTGAGCAGTATGTAAAATAAATTATGTAATTATCGCGACCATTGGATATCAATATCAACACAATAGGCCATACATCACATAACAGCCTAAGGTCCTCTAATATATTATTAGTATTAGAAAATCTCAATGTCATTTCAATATTGATTCGTAATTAAAGTGTCACTAGCTGACGACACCTCACAGTTTATGTATTTCTGCGATATAATTTATGCAAATAGAATTACGAAGCTCTTTGTATACCAGCAAGAATTTATTAACCAAATAATACATTCTTGATACCAGGTAGCAGCTATAGTACGTTAACTAAAGGACCACTAGGCCTACAACGCCTCTTCAGTTTAGTTTATATACATTCACCAGGTGGCGATTTTCCTCACTTTCTCTCACGAGAGGGATGCTCTATAATGGCAGTGCTGGCGTCTCCAGCTGACCACACGTGGCTCTCTATAATATTTACCTTTTTATGTGCTAGCGTCTCTATGCGGTCCTGTGTGGACCTTTAATTATCAACCCATTCAGTGCTGGCGTCTCTAGCCGGCCTTGTGTGTATCTCCCTGATATTAACCCTTTCAGTGCTGGCGTCTCTAGCTGACACTGTGTGCATATCTCTAATAATAAGCTCTTCAGTGATGGCGTCTTCATAGCTAACTCTATGTATATCTCTCTAGTTTTAACCCTGTCAGTCCTGGCGCATCCAGCTGGCTCTCTGTAAATCTTTCTACTATTAACCCTTTCGGTGCTAGCGTCTCTAATTTGATATGTGTCGATCTCTCAGATTAACCATTTCAGTGCGCCCGGTATCCTATTAAGTTTACTTTGCCTGAGTTTGTGTCCTATTTAGGGGAAAGAAGGATGCTGTGTGTGAGAAACGGCTCACATTTCTGTACACCATCCTTATGAACATGTGCAATATAACGTTTCAGGTCCTTAGGTTAAGTACTTTTGTCTTTAACAAGTATTCAGAAAAAGATAGTCACGATCCTATTTGTGGTTAAGAGCTTAAAGGGTTTTGGTTGGAATAATGTTGGCCCAGCGTCGCAGACGGTGACCCAGCATTACATCAGCATTGGGCCAATGTATCAGTTGTATCTGTTGTTTCTGGCGCCGGGATGTTAAAGCATCACCAGCATAATACAGGCTGTGGGTCAACTGTGGGTCAACATTGAAAGAGCATTGGTTGAATGCCACGTGTTTGCGCAAAGTATACAACAGACCCGGTGATAGATTAGTGTTGGGCCAGCGTCGTTGACGATTGACCGGCATTGAACCAGCAATGGGCTGCAATGCTGGCTAAACATTGAACCGTAACTTGGTGGGTAGGCCTACATCCTCTGCACGAGATACATCGTAAGCAATATTAGATAATTGTTGGCCAGCACCGGCGATGGTGGTGGAAGGAATACACGTCGAAGATATATTTGAACTTGTCTCCTCGGTTCTTTCCTCAATTATATCTTGGACATTTAGGATTCTGGCCCATGAGGAAGACCAATACACTGATTTTTTGTCTATAGCACTCAAACAGACTAAAGCCGGGCCTCGGAGTACGGGAACTCCTATTCTAGTTTGAAAAATATTAATCAAAATTTGGGAAAATCTATTATAGAGGCCCAGCATTTGGATATCCTGACAGCATGAAAAGGCACTACCCTCCCACTAAGACCATGTAACATGCATGTACTTCATATTTTCGTGTTTCGCGAAGACATTTTTTGTAAATGACTCGGTATCTGTATCCTCAACACATATAATCATGTTTAGGGCAACACTCTGGATTTTAAAAGAAAAAATGGTAGATTCAACCAGATTAGATTTGTGTATTAACCCTTTCGGCACGGGGACCGTCTTTATACGTCAGAATCTGACGTCTGTAGACGTCAGATGCAGACGTATAAAGACGTTCCCCGCTCTGAAAGAATAAAAACATTTATATTGACCGTTGACCCGTTGACCCACGACATATGTATTAAAATTATTCGGAACGAGCTAACTAAGACATTTATGATTATTTCAAATTGAAATAAACCCTTTAGTCTCCCAGGTTTAAACACAATTAATTCAGCGTTGTGAGGATTAACATGATTAACATGTGATTAACGAAGAGTATGACTCGTTTATTGACTACACAGCGCCATGCATGTTTTAATTTGTATGTCCATTATCATGAATACTTACAGCTTATCTCCACTTGTCATACAGTTGTTATTTTAATTTTGGTAGTTTTTGACACATAAAAACAATTTAATTTTAAATTCTGCAAATAAGACTGTGGTAGTAGGCTTATATTGTAGTGGCTTATCCACAAATTAATTGAGAGAAGGGTGGGTTTTTTAAAAAATTAAATATCACGCCATCATTTTTTTCTCTTGGTAAACTTTTTTTCCGGCTTCGTGGGATGACATCAATTTTCGTTTATAATTTTGTAATGAAGCAGTGTATCTCACAGATCATGGTTTTATTTTTTTCAGAATTTTTAGATTTAAAAAAATATTTTTTATCAATATTTCTATGAATCCGGGGAAAACTTGAACAAACTTGTTGTATACTTAACCACCTGCTAAAGGACGTTTAAATGTTCCTACAGCATTGGGCCACATGTTGATGCCGTCGGCCCAGCGTTGAGCAGACAATAGGTGCTGTGGGGGAACCACACCCGATCATCGCATCCCCAGACCAATTAAGGGCGGCAGCTATTGATGTAACCAAATGGCTACTTTGATCATGCCGTCTGGGATGGTCAGTTTTTGTGGTTTAATGTGTTGTATGATGTATAGTCTAGTCATTTTGTGACCATTTTTCGGAAAACCTCAAAATAATTGCAACAGAAGGTTTTATCACTGC
This sequence comes from Flabesymbios commensalis, assembly GCA_964017125.1. Lineage (NCBI taxonomy): Eukaryota > Metazoa > Annelida > Polychaeta > Terebellida > Flabelligeridae > Flabesymbios > Flabesymbios commensalis. The sequence continues at coordinate 71,728,095 of OZ024904.1, forward strand.
AAAACGTCTCATTAGTATCCCTAGAATAACATATCAAAATTTTACTCCGATAGAGGAATGGAAAATATATTTTTGTGAGGTACAAAGAAAGGTGTCGTTTTTCGTATTTCTGGTGTCATTTTACATTTGCCGCAAATCAACTAATGGTCATTGAAGACACAATTTTGGTAACTAAGCCTATTTTTCGCCTCTTCATAGTAATCTCACCATGCCAGATACATTTTAAGAGATATAAATAAGAAAAAATGAGAAAACATTTCTAAATTTTATTTAAAATTTGGTGTAATACTAACTTATTTGAAAGTGATTTTCTCCGATTATAAATACCTAAAATTAGGCATACGTACAGATATTTTAGTCCAATCATTTTCTGGCTATTTTCTGGATAACTACAATCAAAACACAATTTTTTTTAACGGGATATATCTGGTTGAGGTCTGTAGTTTTTGTAAATAATACTCCAATACGGAAAGAGGAACTTTGTTATCTGGCGGTTTTTAAAATGGTCGTGTTTTATACGCAAAAGTTTTTCAACATTTGATATAATTTGTATTTTTTTCCAGATGTTTTGAATAAATAAAATAACTTTTAAAATAATCATTTATTTAAAATTAAGATCAATATTTTTTTTATAGTTTCTAAAAAATAATAAAAACATGCATATGAACATTGTAGTCCATCTTTCTTACATGTGCACCTGCCAGTACTGCAACCGGCTTTGCAATTGCACCTGATTATCTCAGTTAATTTTACGAGTGCATGTGACAGAGGAGTCTGGATGGGTATCATTTTCCCTTCCTTAATCTTTCAGCCCCATTTAAATTCTTCCGGCACAAGTCAGCTTGCACAGCCTTTCCAGTCTTGAGGCTGACCATCTACAGTGACTACAGTCTGACAGCATATAGCGGAGTGCATCAAGAGCTTCATTTGGCTTTCAATTATATAGAGAGAAAAAACCAATCCCCATGGCCACTCCGATACTGTTGCTCCTGTTCTTAACAGCCTCCCTGGCCCATCCAATTATGTTGCTCCTGTTGTTAACAGCATCATTGGCCCCTGCAATACTGTTGTTCATGTTGTCAAAGTCCCTGGCTCTCAAGCACTGTTCATCCTTCTGTTACCAACCTCCCTTGCCCCTCCAGTACTGATTCTCATGTTGTAAACAACCTCCCTGGTATCTCCAGCACTGTTGTTCCTGTTGTTAACAGCCTCTCTGGTACCTCCAGCACTGTTGTCCCTGTTGTTAACAGTCTCACTAGCCCCTCCAGGACTACTCTCTCTCTTGTCGCCCAATACTGTTTCTCTTGTTGTTAACGCCTCCCTGGCCCATCCAATATGTTGCTCCTGTTGTTAACAGCTTCATTGGCCCCTGAAATACTGTTGTTCATGTTGTCAAAGTCTCTGGGTTCTCCAGCACTGTTCCTCCTTATGTTACCAACCTCCCTTGCCCCTCCAGCACTGATTCTCATGTTGTAAACAACCTCGCTGGTCCCTCCAGCACTATTGCTCCTGTTGTTAACAGCTTTTTTGGCCCCTCCAGCACTGTTGCCCCTGTTGTTAACAGCCTCTCTGGCCCCTCCAGCATTGTTGTTCATGTTGTTAACAGCCTCACTGGTCCCTCCAGGACTGTTTCTCTTGTCATCCACGATTGTTTATCCTTTTTAACATGCAATTATGTTGCTCCTGTTGTTAGCAGCTTCTCTGGCTCCTCCAATACTGTTGCTCCTGTTGTTAACAGCCTCTCTGCACCTCCCCCGCCCCGTTGCTCGTGTTGTTAACAACTTCTCTGGCTCCTCCAATGATGTTGCTTCTGTTGATAAAAGCCTCTCTGCACACCTCCAGCCCTGTTGATCCCGTTGTTAGCAGCCTCCTCTTGTCATCCACGATTGTTTATCCTGTTTAACATGCAATTATGCTGCTCCTGTTGTTAACAGCTTCTCTGGCTCCTCTAATACTGTTGCTCCTGTTGTTAACAGCCTCTCTACACCTCCCCCGCCCCGTTGCTCGTGTTGTTAACAGCTTCCCTGGCTCCTCCAATGATGCTGCTTCTGTTGATAACAGCCTCTCTGCACCCCTCCAGCCCTGTTGTTAGCAGCCTCCTCTTGTCATCCACGATTGTTTATCCTGTTTAACATGCAATTATGCTGCTCCTGCTGTTAACAGCTTCTCTGGCTCCTCTAATACTGTTGCTCCTGTTGTTAACATCCTCTATGGCCCTTCCAGCACATTTTATCCTGTTGTTAACAGTCTCGATCCCTGGCCCATCAAGCACCGTTGCTCCTGTTGTTAGCAGCCTTCATGGCCCCCTCTAATGCTGTTGCAACTGTTGTTAACAGACCTCTGACCCCTCCAGTGCTGTTGCCCCTGTTGTTAACAGCCTACATGACCCTCTAATATTGTTGCTCCTGTTGTTAACAGCCTCTCTGGCCCCTCCAGCCCTGTTTCTGCTGTTGTTAACAGTCTCTCCCTGTCCCCAGCACTGATGCTCCTGTTTTTAACAGCCTCTCTTGCTTCAACAGCAATGTTTTCTCCTGTTGCTAACAGCCTCCCTGCCCCCTCCAATACTGTGGCTCCTCTTGTTAACGGCTCTCTGGCCCCTTCAATAGTGTTGCCCCTGTTTTTAACAGCCTTTCAGTCCCCTCTCGCACTGCTACTCAAAATAATGTTGTTAACAACCTCTCTGGTCTCCAACACTGTCAGGCATACCAAGCATAGGGTTTGTCGGAATCCATCAAAATGTTTTTTATGTCTCTACTTTGTTTTCAATTTGAGAATAATATGTATGCTAAAAATAGTATATGTCGTAGAATATTTCTGGGAAAAAATATCATTTTCTTAATTTAATCATATAATAAGTTACAGAATTTATTTTTATTTGTCCGCACTATCCTCGATCCAGGGCTGCAAGTTTCACTAGCTAGAACGAAACTAGCTTTTACCATCATTTAGCATACATTTCCAAGCAAAATCCACTAACCCTCACAATATTGACGGCGATCTCCCCCATGGCTAAATGACGGCCCCATTGCCTAAGTTTCCTAATTACATATATATCGTTACCCTGATGACATCGCAAGGCTCTGACTAACTGACCGCCATGTTTTAGCAGGCTTGGCTCTACTGTGATCACCAGAGCGCGCTAGCTGACTAGGGCCAACACCGTTACCGTCTTATTGGTAGGCGGAGTCACTGTCTTTTTTACACGGGCAGCTGTGGAAAAATGGTCGTCAGTGCGGCCGAGCTCCACGCAATGTGAGTAGCTTGGCTTAGCCGGGTAATATATCGTCTCCTTGCATAATAAAGTGTGTATCTGTCGCTTTGCTAAGTGGCAGACACGCCTTTTCATATCCAAAGAGACGTAAAATTGTCTAAATATATATGAATCCTCAACTAGGCCTTGCAATCAAAAGTTCATAAAAATTTGGCTAAGAATTGACCGAAAAATCGGCTAAATTATGATCATTTACCACGGTTAACGTGAATCCGATTATTAGCCTACAGTAAAATGATGTATTTTGACACATAAACCTGTAAAAATACATAAAAACATTCAGAAAAAAATATAATCATGATTAAATAATAAATATTTGGCAAAGAAAATAATTGGACTCCTTTTCAAAAAAAACTCTTATAAATGTGCCCAGGTGGATTCGTGCTGCCAGATATCTAGATTATCCAAATAAATAATAATATCAATTTGGGGAACAAAATGCGACGAGTAACCTGACTATTTGGCGTACTATAGTATCTGGACATTTATTTTGATCGCTATCGGTGCCCATCTTGGACTTTACGTGACCTATATCTCGGACAACATTGATTGTTTTTCTTATATAGTTAATACCTTATTCAGGGTGCAGAAATACCTAATTGGAGGCCACCACGCGATCTGATTTTGGAATTATCATTGGTATAATGTTGCTATATTGAATTGAAAAGGTATGCACGTAGGCGTACCTTTAAGTTTTTATATCGGAGAAATATCTTTCAAATTAGTTAGTATTACACCAAATTGTAAGTAAAATTTAGAGCATTTTTCTCATTTTTTCTCATTTATATCTCCTAAATGTATCTGGTATGGTGTGATTATTATGAAGAGGCAAACAAATGGGCTTAGTTACAAAAATTGTGTCTTCAATGACCACTAGTTGATTTGCGTATATGCAAAATGACACCAGAAAATGCGACAAACGACCCCTTTCTTTGTACCTCAAAAAAATATATTTCCCATTCCCCCATCGGAGTAAAGTTTTGATATGTCATTCTATGGATACTAATGAGACGTTTTGCAGGGAAAAACCTTCTGTTGCAATTATTTTGAGGTATATTGATAAAATTACTGGACTAGTAAACAAGCTTGTCCACGTGACAATATACGTCTTGGAAATATAGCTAGTTTCGTCTTTTTCAGTGCTTCAACATTGTATTTTTATATACTTTTGTATTTTATTCAAGATCAGTAGGCTATAAGGCTTCACATAATTTTTTTTTAAATCTTTCAAAACTCCAGTTCAGAGATCCTTGCTTCTGACATACGGCCGTATCAATGTTATTACACGCAGTTTATAGTGTAGCAGCAGAGCCAGCTAGTTTTTGGAGCACCAAAAGTAACACAAAAGCCTATCCTATTATACGCCCACTGGGCACACGGCGTTGTTGCGACGTTGAATCAACGTCACTGACGTTGGTTCAACGTCGCAACAATGTCGTGTGCCCAGTGGGACAGTAGGCACAACATGTGACATTATTCGCCACATACCAAAATAAAGCTTAGGATGTCTGCAGAAAGAAAAGTGATGTCGCCACTGTCGCAAGCAGATTTTGGCAATAGCACTTAAAAGTGGGGCACCGTCTATCCAAAAAGGCAGTTTATTTGCAACTTTAAAAAAATCGTGACACAGGTAACAATTAATTTCCTGGCTATATCTCCTTAACATCTTGGCGGATTGATTTTTTGGCTTACTGTACTTTGGTCTACTTTAAGCACTGTATTTGACCCAGTTTAGAGGTTTTGTTTTTAGATTGCGTTAGATTGCGGTGTGTTGCATGTTGCTACGTGTACCTCTTGTGTGCAAATTCCACAACCCTCCATTTCGTATCCATCAGAAGCATCTGTAATAAAAACATCCCTTTGTGTTCTTTCCCTTTCTACTGATCTTAAAAGCTGACACCATCAATTGTATTACTTCAGTCATAGAAGTTTTAGTTGACAGCCACAGCACGCTCATCATGTTCTCCCATGTGTATAACATGTATAGTGTTGCATTTTGTGGTTGCACCGTCATCACGGTCACAGCGGGGTTTAATTAGCTATTTTTAGAAATGTTCAGTAGCATACTGATTCTAAAACGATTTGCTATTATTTGCACAAGACGCTCATCATGTTCTCCCATGTGTATAACTTGTATAATGTTGCATTATGTGGTTGCACCGTCATCACGGTCACAGCGGGGTTTAATTAGCTATTTTTAGAAATGTTCAGTAGCATACTGATTCTAAAACGATTTGCGATTATTTGCACAGACCAAGGTCAAGGTGATTTAGAGGTTATTAAAGTCACCACCTGAAATCACAACATGATTTATTTAATCTACCAGCGAACAGGAATTCATAAGAATCATGCACGAGGGTTTTTTTTCGAAAAAATGGACAGTCACCTACATACTTATCCTATTTTTTAAATGTGTCTTAAAAACACCAGGTATAATCTATGGTGACCTCTGTAAATAAAATTGAAAATGGCGGCCAAAATGACCATAACAATGACGAATTTAACATGTCAGCTTCTGGTTGCAACAGATCCATTATATAGTAGGCCTACCACTTTATGTATTTATTCGGATTTTCTGAATGATAAATTGATTTCTGTGGCTGCATGATGTTACAAGGTCATCATCAAGGTTAAATAAATATCATGTTTAAGGTCACGTATACAACGTCCGCTAAGCTGATTTTGTTACAAAATTCTTTGTCATTTGGCATTTTTATCAATTGCATGCAAATTATCAACTGGTTTTGATATAATGGAAAGAGTAGAAAATGCGATGTTTTGGTAAATTTAAAATGGGCGACACCAATGTTGCGCCAAAATAGTCGCAAATGACAATGTACATGTATATTATATATTATTACAGATGATTTATGAGGTCAAATCGATGTTTCAAAGTGATTTTATATTCCAAGCAACTATTTTTTTTAAATGGTTATTTTTTTTATATATAACTATGCAATAATATATTTTAATAGGGCACATCACAAAGCAATATGGCACGATTCAATTAACCCTTTCACTCCTTCATCCACTACAAGCCGCGAATTGCTGCCGCAATTCTCGACTTGTAGTGGATGAAGATGACCTGAAGTGTGTGAAAAATTAAAGAAAATTGCCATGTATTGGTAAAACAGTTTTAAGGAAATTTTCATCATAAACCCCCTAGTTATAGGAAAATGCAGTCTGCATACAGTGATGTAAAATGATGCTTTAATACATCGCGAGGGCTTAAAGGGTTAAGCACCAATTTTTACCTGGGTTTTGTTGTGATGTAGGTTATGGTAGTATCTAAAAACATAATTTGCATTGCTACGATTTTGGATTTTAAATTGCATCTAATAATAATAATAATTGTAATATAAAACTAAAAAACATAAAATGTCCCTTGTAGTATTTAATTACAAACATTAAAGCGGTACCGGGTCAATGCTAATTGAATTAACCACTATGGAAACCGAGTGAATGCGTGGCTTCGGACACAAGCTGATCAGTGACGGTCATAATTTGTAGTGTGGATGTAGTAAAACAAAACCGGAAAAAAAACACCACCTGACGTCAGAAACTTCCGTCCTGATGGCAAAAACAAGCTCTGACAACTAATTTCGAATCCGGGAAATCGATCCCAGTGTGCTAAAGCCTACCCATGAAGAACCCTCACCAATAAAAGCTCATTTACAATAGAAAGGAGAATTACTTCGTACAGAGTAGTTCTGGGGCCTTCAATATTTCTGTCACATCAGGGAATAATTGTATACCTTGACCACTGTGCTTTTTTACTTCACTGCTCACTACCTGTATTAGGTAAGAAAATAACATGGGGCTCAAAATACAGCCCTGTTTAGGACCATTTGGAAAAGCAAAACAAATGGTATTGTCACCTTCACCTCGAACAGCACATTTCAATATTGGCGCTGTATTGATTTAAGAGTAGCCGGCATATTTCCTTTTATTCCAAACCGTTCTAATATTTTCCATAATGCGTCTCGGTCAATAGAGTCGAAAAATGTCTTAAAGTTTATGAAAACCACATACACGTTTTTTACTTTTTATGAATAATACAAAGTAGGCCAAAAATTACTATGTTGTCGATCGTTGAATATCATTTACGGAACCATGCATAGGTCATCACTAGCAATCCCATGTTTTTTGCGCAGGTATAAAATCTTGCATTTAGCATGTCTAGAGTTTCAGTGAATATCTTGCTGAAAATACTAGTAAGTGAAATACCTCAGTAATTATCAAATTTCAGGAAACTACATTTCTTATGCATCGGTATGATTGAAGATTACGTCCACATTTCAGGAAACTGAGAATTTGTAAAAAAAATGCATAGACGCTTTAACTCTTACAGCGCGGGGATCGACATTAGTCGACAGAATCTGACGTCTGTAGACGTCAGATTCAATAGTCGACTTATTCTTTTTTTATCAAATTGTTTGCAATTTTGCCAAAAGTCTTATCAGCCTTATACAATGATTTGTTAGATTTAGTTAATAATCGTCGTAATTCCTTCCTTCTACCATTCTGTATTATACCATTCAAATCTATGATTGACTTTTCTAATATGTGGCGTATGAAACATACATTCATCGGCGCGGACACGTATTTCAGCTCCCAAGTCGGTCGCACCATTGATATCTAAATGGCTATTTACATTTTCTGGAAGTATTCTTTTACGTCTTCTGTCTCCTGCAATGAGATCATATTTTCTACATAAACTGGTGTCAGGGAATAGGACTATTTGATTTGTTACTGGTTTAGCATTGATATTGGATAATGTTTTATAGACATACAAACAACGTCCTACCAGTGGCGCATGTAATGAAGTGACATTTTTTCCTACATTAATTTGGTCGCATGAATCGCGGATTTGATTTGAGGGGATGATATAATCAGCCACACTATTACGGGAACCGTGTACAGGTGTAATTCTACTGGACCTTTGCCACAACTAGCTGCCATTCACAATACGCAAAAAAATCTAGTGCAGCGCATAAACGAAGTAAATATTTTCTAAAGGTATTAACCCTTTAACCGCCAAATTATTCAATCGGAATTTTCACCCACTTGAAGTTGTGTCTCGCTGACGCGATCCACAACTTCAAGTGAGTGAAAATTATTCAGATTTGACAAAATGGAGGTCAACTGTTTTCAAATATTGCTGATTGATGTCACATTTTATCTTTAACAATATGCGACACCGGCGGTTAAAGAGTTAATAACTATGTTGACAGTCTCGGGTATGATCAAAGAGCGTTAATGTCATAGCTTAAATGGTAGAGTCATGCGTGTAGCTATATTTAGCTTTAATGGTGACGAGGACGATTATTAAGTGTTAAAATTGCCTAAAAACGTACCTTGTACCATATTTATTATTATGTCTCGTGCCGTAGTGCTTGTGTGTTTGTAAAGGCCCAGTTACACGGTCACACGCGGAAGGAGCAAAAGCCACGCACCGGGAATCAGCATCCGTAAGCGTCCGTAAGCGTCCATGATCGTACATTTCCAGGCGGTCACCGCGTCACTTTTCGCGGCAACCGCGTCCATCCGTCGGCTGCCGCGAATCAACTTCTTGTTAAAAAATTCGTGGCCAAGCGTGGCTGTCCGCGGGAGCCCAATCATCCGTGAATCAGCGTAGAGACACAGCGAGATGGTGTATAAAAACAGTGGACATCTTACATACACCGTAGGTATCGTGGGCGTGCGCGACGGAGCGTAGACAAGAAATGGCTCACCCTGCACCCCTCTCCAAGGCGGAGCCCCTACACTGGCACACGCTGTCCCTACGCTGTTCTACACTGTTATACAATAGCCTACGCTACCTATACGCACAGCGCAAAATATTTTTGGTGTTGCACCGTGAGACGGTCAGCGTACGGGATCCGTAGCTACTGGCTGCGCTTAGTCACGCTGCCTACGGTCTCTGTACTCCATGTACGGTTTCTGTACACCGTTTGACGACATATCACGCTTACTCACGCTATGTCACGCTGCCTCACGCTGTCTACGGTGTATGTACACCATCTAGCTGTGTCTGTACACAATTTTGCGGTGTCCGCCACCCAAATGTGTCAATTTCCGAACCGCGTATGAAAACGTCGTGGATCGGAGTATTTTTCTTTTTTCTCTGTTGACCTTCCCCAAGTTCCATCTGCTCTGTTGCTCTTCTGTTGTTCCATCATTGTCGTCGTCCTCTCTGGGTAGTATAGATTGTTTCTGCATGCAGTTGGCAGAGCATTGACGAATTACTACTGTGAAACTTGGTCTCATGGCAAAAGAGAAAGGAAAGAAAAAAAGAGTAGCCGCAAAGAAGCAGTTATATGAGAGAGAAATTCCTGATTTCTTATTTTCTGAGGGCTTAGAAATGAAAAGGCAAAGCAAGAAAAAAAGCCGCAAAGAAGCAGATATAAAGACGAAATTCCCGATTTCTTATTTCGGACATGCATGTCCAAAGTAAGAATTACTGGAATTTTCAATTAAGTTCTGGTCAATGGACATATTTACATCATAATGGTCATGTTAAGAAGCCGAAATAAAAATACTGATTTTTTGATGATTTTAGCTGGATTGTCGCTTTAATTATGTTCGCGAGAATACTGTGGAGCATATATTTTTTCCAGACGTGCAGTAGGTCCCGTATACACTTTTTAAAGCTACATGGTCGCAAGATAATTAGAGGCTAGAGCCCTTTTATTTACGCTGTTTAAGCTATTTTTGTCTCTCATTTAAGCTTGAATTGTATTTATATCCGTGTTTGTAATACCCTGATTATTTTAAATAAACATAAATCTAAAATGAACTCGGACCTCCTGAGACCATTAGCGGCCGGTTACGCGATGCTTGGCGCCGTCAGTAACAGTAACAGTGGCTAATTGAGTGTGTCGCACCATTTCAAGCCTACTAGTTAGGCTATCATATAACATCAGTGATATGATGTTTTATTACACAATTTGGAAAAACATAATATTAGTGTTGTAGTGATTTATTGCACGATATAAAAAATTGAAAGACATCGTGTTCGTGTTGTAACGTTTTATTACACGATTTAAATAGAAAAATGTAAGGGAACATCGTGCTCGTGTTGTGATGCTTTACTGCCCGATTTAAAAAGATTATTATTTCGTGTTATAATGCTTTATTACACGATTTGAATAAACATGTTACTTTGTCGAATAATTTATAAATTATATTAGCGTAATGGATTTAAAGCTGTTGCATAAATATGTATATATGCTGACACGGATCACTGTCATTATTGATAGTTAACCGACAGGGCTGATTTCCATTTCCATTTTACTAGACCTTGTATCGTATGACCTCGCGTCGAGAGTGATATTTCCCGAGATTTGAGAAGCACACTGGGTTATCTTAAAAAATACCATTTATTTTAGATATACTATGTTCAATTTGTTTAATAGGCATTAATCATGTTAATCTATAGTATCATTATTATTTATTATTAAAGGCATTTAATATTGCTTTATCTCCATTGATTCTAAGTCGCATAAGCCGCAAAGATCAAAATAATTACGTGGAATTCGGAAATTGGTTTAGGCGACTAAAATTAACATCTGACGGGCCCACATGACTACCATAGTTTTTGTGGGTATCCAGGTATCCGGACACCTGGAATGAGATATAATTTGAAGATATCTTTTGCTATAAAGATATTTCTCAATTTATATATCAAATATTATAACATGCATTACAATAAATAGAAATTGAGAATATCTTTCATATAGGAAAAATATATTCTACAACGTAGGCCTAGATTTGTTACGCAATGAGAAATAAAGAAGGAATAAAATAAATATATATATCTAGGCCTAATATACATAAATTCAAATTAAAATAGAATATTGGACAAGCCAGTGTGAAACACGTGGACAAGCGCACGGACCAGCATGTACAAACCCAATGGGAAAAGTCATGTGGGCGCGGCTTTTAAAATGTCGTATAAACACGTGGACGTGCGCGGGTTGTCGCACTTTTGTGTACACACACCGTCTCTATGTGCAGGCAGACCGTCGCATCGTGTAGGCATTCCGTCTGGACGTGCGGTAAGCGTACACACACCGTCTCCCAGTGTCGTCATCGCGTTAGAACGTCTCTTTTCGTCGGTTCCCGTGAGTGAGCGTCCGTAAGTGTAGAGACACCGTAGGAAGTGTGCATGCGTGTACACGTACCGTAGGTGGCGTACGCACACTGCGTGCGGTATGCGTACGCCACCTACGGTACGTGTGCACTTATCCACACTCATACACGATTCAGACGCTCACAGACGATTTCTACGGTATGCGTACGCCATTTTTCGTCCGTCTGGGTGTGTAGGCACACCGCGTGGAATAAAACACGCGGTTGGAGACGGTCTGATGCGGATTGCCGATTTCGGCTATTTTGCTCAAACCGCGGGCAACGTGTCAATCCGCGTCTCAGTGTGACTGTAGGTTAAGCAATTTAATGTAAGACAGTGTCGGTCTCGTTTCTGTTTTATTTCCGTAATATACTGAAGCAGGTGCTGATCTATGATTTTTTACTAAAAACAGCTGAATTTATTCTAGATGTTATTACGACATTATATGAAGTGCGTTATTTTAATACTTCTAAATAAAAGGGCTACACAGAACCAGCTGGAGACGCTAGCCCTGAAAACATTCAAAACATGCAAATTGAAGCGGGTTAAAAAATAACAGCCTGTAACAATTAAAATATCAAGATGGTGATATAGAAACGATAGCACTAAAATATTACACATAGTGCCACCTGGAGACGCCAATACTCAAAGGGTTAATATTCGAGATGTCAGAGCGCTCTACACAGAGCAAGTTAGAAATGCCAAATTTGGGAGGGTTAAATTAGACAGCTCCACATAGGACCAGCTAGAGACGCCAACACTGAAAGGGTTAATAAGAGAGATACCACGGAACCAGATAGATAAGCCAGTACTGAAAGGGTTAATATTCGAGATATCAAACATAACACAGAGCCAGCTATACCAGACATGCCAAACCTAGAAGGGTTAATTTTACATAGGACCAGCTAGAGACCCCAGCACTGAAAGGGTTAATATGAGAGATCCCCACATAGCCAGCTAGAGACGCCAGCACTGAAAGGGTTAATATTTTGAGAGATCTACGTACGTGGTAGTATCTTGTACGTACAAAGAGCCGAAGTGCTACCTGGTACGCACAAGGTACCTTAAGGTTACCGAATTGTTACCTGGTACGTACTTGGTATAGCTGCTGTAGCCGATTTTCTATCTTGTATGTTTACACAATAACATATCGGCTGTACCTTGTACCTACGTGGTAGTATCTTGTACGTATCAGGTGACCAAATATTTCGTGAAAATCAATAATGCATGTCGCATACAAGGCTACATAAACGTAACGTTTCATCAGAAAGAACAGAAACAAAGATATCATAGACGTACAAACAAACGGAAGGATAAATCAGTAAAATCTATCTAATAACATCGCTATCGATTAACAGCGCGAGTTCCGTGCATTCAACACAGATGAGATGTAGCGCCACAATGTACACAATAGGTCGTGTGACAATGTGCGACAGCTGATGCAAGATCCATACGATATCCCGGAAACAATAGAGACAAAAGTTGTATTTTTTCAATTTGAAATCATCATAAATGTCGTAGTCTGGGCCCGTATTCTCGTACAAGTTACGATACATCGCAGGCTTCTGATTGGTCGAGACGGCCGTCTCGACCAATCAAAAGCCTACGATATATCGTAACTTGTACGAGAATACGGGGCCAGATCTTTCCGCTTCATTTGAATACCTACATGTATAGGCTACGTTATGAGTCTACGGACATTATACACATGTTGATTCTTTCAGCGCGGGGGGGACCGGCTTTAGCCGTCAGAGTCTGACGCCTAAAGACGGTACCCGGGATATTCTACCTAAGGCTAAATACATTTAAATTTGATCTCTAATAATGATTCACATATCTTACATTCCACGTATGTTTGTGGTGATTTTCGTTCGAACAAATAGGATGAAACCATATGCAAATTAATAGATATTTCGACAAGGACTAATTTGCTCTTGTCACTGCCCCGAGGCTGAAACCTACAGTGTGTACTGGGCGATTTTATTTGAAAAAATATAGGGTACTTGTACCTAACCACATGATTCAATTCAATTCAATTTATTTGGTGACAATATACTGATACATGCTGTATATTGGTGACAATATAAAACAGATGCATGCAATATTAACAAGTTTAATAGTACATGAAATATTTCCATGTAATAACCATGCGATAACCTGTAACTGCCATTATTATCTGGTTTTTCGTTCTAAATCAGTTTTCGTCCTCACACCTGCTTTACAACATGACTTGTGAGACTGACATCCTGCGGTGTTTTATGCTGCTAGACTTTCCGGGAATGATGCGGCAGCAGACACTGCATGTGGGTGGAATCCATTCTCTCGTGTTAAAGCGTGCTATCTGTCAGGAAGAAATAACCGTTTCTCGAAAATTTAGGTGTCTCCCCTCGCTTCCCCCTTTCCCCAATAATACGGGCGTATCGCTGCTGGAGGGACATGCCGCGCAAAAGGCAGTATCTGCTTATTTGTAAAGTAAGAGATACTGCCTTTTAGATTGCAAAGTTGATAAAACATATTAGGTGTATTCTGTGACCAAAATACAAGCTTGTATCCCTTGGCCTCAAATCAGCAACGAATGACGACTGTTATGTAATCAGCACCTCACATGTTGACATCATCCGTGAACGACATTATTTAAATCTAATTTTAAAATAATATATAGCTATTAGTCCTCTTGCTGAGGGGGGTCTTGTGTGTATTTTTAGGTCCCCTAAGTTTCTATTCAAATTCGTTTAGGGGACCACCCCAGGAGTACAAAAAACTTGGGTAGACATGCTGGATCATGGTAGCAACTCAGGAAAACGATTTTCAAAATGGCCGCCAGAAGCCATTCTGAAAAACCTATATGTCAATATCTTTTGCACCAGTTGGCCAATTTGGATGATCAAAATGTCCAGTATGAGTTTTTTTGGGGTGCTGAATCGATTGAAAGGGGTTTTGAAATGATCTGAAATAAGGATCATGCGAAATTCAAAATGGCCGCCGTTCCGTTTTATCAAACTTTATTTTTATTCACTCTTGATTTATAATTGACACAGGTAGCCCATGGGCCAGAATTGGTCCTCGTGCACCCCCACTACTCTCCAAGAGTGGTACCATTTTGATCAGGGGACTCTTGTGAATGGTATTAACGATGTTACCAGAAAAAAAATGGGGGCGCGATATGGGTTTCGGCCATTTTTCAAAATTGCTGCAATGAAAATCTAATTTGGACAATATCTCCAGTTCCAAGTCACATAGAATCATAATTTTGGTGTCTACACCTATGTTTTCATGGTCAAAGAATCGAATAAAACCATTTAGAAAATGATTAGGTCATTCCTATATTGATAATTCGAAAAAATTCAAGATGGCTGCCAGCAAAAGTAATTTTGTGACAAAATCACAATGTCTAAATTGAAAACCAAATTCTATTTCCGACCATTGTATGAAAATAATAAAATGTTATAGTAATGAGGACAGGTATGGTTATAAAAGTTAGCTTTGTGTCTCTGATGATCTTCTATTGTATGCAGTTATCGTCCAGAAATTCGTATTGATATCCTATGTTGGAAATTTAGCTGGGCCATTATCTCGAGTTCTAATTGACATAGAATCTCAATTTCGGTGTTCATGGGTTTCATGTTTTTCGGGTCAACGAATCGACCGCATCCACTTGAAACATACTAGAGCAATACCATAGTTAAGTACATTAAAAAGAATACGCGATGGATTTCAACCAATGATTTTCGAATCACAATGTCTATGTGGATTTTTTTTAATTAGCATTGTCATGGAAATATATATATATATATATATATATATAATATATATAATATTCGTTGTGGTACTGAAGACATGCATAGTTAGAAAAACATCACTTCGTGTCTTTAAACTGTCATATATACCATCTTATATAGCGGACATCTTATAATATGTCCCTATTGTCATTCCATCTGTGTGAAAACAAAAAAATGTACAAATGAATTATTGATGTTACAAATATAGAGACATATTAATCAACATTATCCATGTCTCTAGACTCTAGTTATCCTATGTTACAACATGTGGGGGCAAACATAGGTCTATGTGAACCAATAAGGCTCTAGATGTGCAGTCTGTTGGTGAAGGGACGTCTAAATTTACCCAATAAAAGGAATATGGATACATGACAATTTATAATAGTTACTTATAAATCATTTCTTTGTCCGTTGAATGTACACCATACGAAAACAAACACAAATAAGCACACAAGAACAGCCAGCAGAAAGTATATTTATCAGTATGAGTGAGCTGGCGAACGAATTCACAACACAATACTCACGAACACTTTCAACTGTTCAAATCGCAAGTGTTCACACACTGTAACAACACAAACATGCCTACTTTAGGATATTTGACCATCAGAATCATTAAAGAGAAGTGTATCAGAGATGCGGATTTGAGTTTACTGTTGTGTTCATTGTTTACATGTGCCCTGCTACACATGTAATGTGCTAACTATCATATGGTTATATGGAGGTGTGCATAATTTATATCCATGTTTTTTTTAAATAAAACCTGCGATCATGTACACTATATGACTAGATAAAATACTACTCTCATAAGGGTCCATCCCCATGTAATCTCAGGAGATATTCTTATTGACGCCCCGAACGTTTATTAGAATAAATACGGTATTTCATATTGATTTGTGTTGTTCTTCGCGTTCCTTCTCCAGCACGGTTCGCAATTTGCGTATGGTCATCTAGAACGTCTAGTTCTTCAGATAGTTTGCTCCACAATTGCTGTAGTTGAGCCAGGATAATCCCATTATGCAAATCAGTGGTTTCATTTTCCCAGTGACCGGGATACGAAGGTGTAACGGTGGCCAGCTCGAATATAATTCTATATGTCAATTAAAACTCGGGGTATTGCCCACATTCGATTGTGAACATCGGGTATCACGACTCAAATTTTATGACAGGTTTGTAAGGGAGTAACATATACATGTTCAAATACAAATAGGAATGTTTTCTAACCATGTGGATGTCTTCAATACAATAACAAAAAACATTTCGTAGGTGACCATTTTTAATTTTATTCAAATCCGCCATAGTAATGTTCCAGTATGTTTTTATTTCATTCTAATCGTTAACCCAGAAAACATAGGTCTTGACACCAGAATTGTGATTATATTTCAATTGCAACTCGAGATGTTGGTCTGGCTAAATCTCCAATGCAGGATATCAATACTCATTTCTGGATTTAAGGCTGGTAACTGCACGCAATGTACAAGTTCAGAGACACAAAGCTATATTCAATAACCATGCATGTCCTCAGTCCTATAATAATATTTTATACAATGTCAGCAAAATAATTTGGTTTCCAATATATAGACATTGTGATTCTGACAAAAATATATATAGTCATGTGGGCTATTTTCGAGTTTGCCATACAGAAATGCCCCCAATATTTTAAATTTGCCTTATTGTATTGCTCCAGTATGTTTTGAGTGATTTCACGCAATTCGTTGGCCCAAGAAGACATAGGTGTAGGCACTAGAATTGTGATTCCTTGTCAATCTCGATATATTGGTTAAGCTGCAAGGTAGGATATCAATATTACGTATTTCTGGACGATAACTGCATAATATACAAGATCACGAGAGATACAAAGTTATCCATGATAACCATACAGGTCTGTCTTCATTACTATAACATTTTAACATGTCAAAACAAAATTTTCAATATAAACATTCGGATTTTGTCATAAAATGATTTTCACCGGTCGCCATCTTGGTTTTTTCCGAATTCGCCATATACGAATGAACCAATATTTTTATAATTGATTTCATTCGATTTTTTGACCCTGAAAACATAGGTGTAGACACCAAAATTGTGATTCTATGTCAATTAGAAGTGGGGATATTGCCTAAATCAGATTTTCATGGCGGCCATTTAAAAAAATGGCCGAAACCCATATCGCGCCCTGAAGTCATTCCTCGTAACATCGCTAAGAACATTTCCAGGAAGCCCCTGATCAAAACGGAGAGAGATTGGGGTGCATGGTGACCAATTCTGGCGCATGGACTACCTGTGTCAATTATAAATGAAGATATGAATAAAAATATAATTTGCTGAAGTAAAAATGGCGGTCATTTTGAATTTCGCATGATCCTTACTTCAGATCATATTAAAAACCTTTCCAATCGATTCAGCACCCTGAAAACTCCCCAACTGGACATTTTGATCATCGAAATTGGCCAACTGGTGCAAAAGATATTGCCATATAGGTTTTTTCAGAATGGCTTCTGGCGGCCATTTTGAAAATCATTTTCCTCAGTTGCTACCATGATCCAGCATGTCTACCCGAGTTTTTTTTACTCTTGGGGTGGTCCCCTAAACGAATTTTAATAGAAACTTAGGGGACCTAAAAATGCACACAGAACCCCCCTCAGCCATTGGATTATATGAGAAAGCTAGCATCATAAACACCACCAAAGGTGGCCAAATGACAAATATTCTTGTGGACAGGAGAAATAATACTGGTCATGGTGACAATAGGGTGCTAACCTTATTTGGTGCCGGGTGTCAATCCTAGGCCACAAAGGTTCGTACGATCAATAGATTCGTACGAATCTTCCATTTCTGTTTTTTTAGCGTCGTACCCCAGCAAACACGGGGCATTCACTCAATGGTGTTTCAATGTTGGGCCAGCGTCGAAGACTTATCAAAATCTTATTGAGAAATTGGTAAAGTCACTGGGAATATCTCGAAAACCCCCTCGACCCACGAACCTCGACCCACGACCCTCGACTTTAAAGCTGCCCCTTATGATGACATCAATTTTCGTTTTTTATTTTGTAATGAAGTAGTGTATCCCACAGATCATGATTTTATTTTTTACGGGATTTTTTAATTTAAAAAAATATTTTTTATCCACTATTTTATGAATCCGATTGAAACCCAGACAAACTTTTTGTATACCTAAACACCTGCTAAAGGACGTTTGAATGTTCCTAAAGCATTGGGCAACATGTTGATGCCGTCGGCCCAGCGTTGAGCAGACATTCAGTGCTGCGGAGGAACCCCCCTGATCAACCCGTTCCCACAGCAATTAAGAGCGGCAGCTATTGATGTAACTATGTGGTTACTTTGAACATGCCGTCCGATATGGTCAGTATTTGCCGTCTATATTGTGGTATGCTGTTAACAAACTTGTTTACATGACAGTATATGTCTTGGTAATAGAGATTGTTTCGTCTTTTTCAGTGCCTTAACATTGTTTTTTTTACATTTTTATTTTTTATTTAAGATCAGTAGATTATATATCTTCATATAAATCAAACTTTCAAAATTGACAAAATTGAAAATTCTCATCATAAGGGGCAGCTTTAATTTTTTTATTGTTTTTTTTGGATAGTCTATTGATAAAATTCGGGAAACAATATCAGGTCAATGTTTGCTCACCGTCTGCGACGCTGGTCTAGCATTGGCTGAAGGCCTAATGTATATTTTGGGGAGATACGTAATATATGCGGGCACTTGATTAGGCGTATAGACTGCCATCTGAGTCCCACCACTGTCTTACATTAACACTGGCCCAACAATGTTCCAGTCCAATGATAGCTAAGCACAGCAAGCAGTAAGCATTGAACCAATGTTGGATTATTGCTGGCCCAACGTCTGTAACGCTGGCCCACCGCTTGCAATGCCGGTGCCAAAGCGTGTGACTGAATGAAACTGGCGAGTGATATACCGGGTGATATGACTGGCAAGTGGTTTTTTTGCGCACCAAAAAAACAAGAGGCATTCAATCCCATGCTTGGGTAAATATACATAACAGTTAAGGTTAGACCAGCGTCCTAAACAGTGATCCAATATTAAAATGTGTTCGGCCAGCTGTAGGCCTACGTGTATTGATAAAACTATAATCGATGGCCACCCATTAAACAAGAGACATTCAACAAATGTTGGCCCAACGTCTGCGACGTTGGCCCGACATTAAAACAACATTGTTCTAACGTGTCGTGTTTGCCGGGTTAAGAGTACAATGCTCTTTCATTATGTCGGCATTGATGACAGGATCATGTTTGTTTGGAGTGATCACCGGTATTTGTAAACAAGTCGATGAGCCGTGTTTGACCCTTTCATACCCATAGTCCCACAGTATAATATATACATCTTCTAGTTAATATTCTGTGAGACTCAATGTTTCCTTTGTTTTCACCGAGCTGGCTAATACAACGAAGTATGGGGGTTCTTATATAAACTTGTTTTCACCGAGTGACGTCACTGCGTTTCACAGAATCGTTTGATATCGCTTCACTATGGGAATGCGATATTCGCTGGTTTAACCCTTTCACCACTGAAGCCCGTTTTTATGTGCTGAATGCTATGGCATTCAGCACATAAAAACGGGCTTCAGTGGCGAAAGGGTTAAATTAATTGAGTGACAGCTCGCTGTTCACCTGCTATGCGATATTGGATACTGTGGCAGCTATATTAGCGATGCGCAAACTAGATACCACATTTCCTTTTTATTAATAAGTCGGGAGTCATATATTATATGAAGCCCATAGGATAAACTTGGGGGCATAAAATAATTTATTTTATTACGCTCCACGTGTGATAGGATCGTGCTTATTTAAAGTGATATCTTTGTCAGTTGTGAACGGGAAATCAATCAGCCGTGATAACAGTCTGATAATTATTCTGTAAAATATGCGAGTTTAATACGGGGAATTAGGATGAAACTGTTATGCCTCGTTTTTTTATGACTTTGCATAAGCAACAATTTTTAAGTATTTTGTGATCGCAACGTGGTGATAATCCTACCATAGTCGATTCCCTAATTAGTGCATATACAGATATAGGGAGCATATAGTGTTATTTGCTCGACAAAATTACACAATTTTCATATATTGTCAGGTATTAGTTTTGAATTTTTTAATGACTCCACTGATTTTCATTTTTTTAATAAGTTGGTCGAAATACCTATAAGTACCCAGCAAACACAAAAAACATTTGTATAACATTTTGTACAACGTCGGCCCAACGTCTTCGACGTTGGTCCGACATTGTACAAATGTTATACGAATGTGTTGTGTTTACTGGGTAGTCAGTTAATCCGAGCCGACAACATAACCCGTGGTAGACTCAATCAGGCCTTCAAACATATTAGAGCCAACACCACACTTACCGGGACGAAATTCACTTCCGGCATCCGCGATTGAGGCTACAGCAGTTTCTGGTTTCAAGACTGTCTCAGAGACTTAACTAACCTGATTAGAGGGTAGCTTGGTAACGACCAGATCACCTACCTGATACTCCGTTATATTTATAGATGGCTGCTGGGCTAACTATTTGAAGATTTAGTTTAATGTTTAACTCAATATAAAGCATTTTTTTCAAAATGGACGACAAATGACTGGTAAATTATTATATGCAAATTTTGTATAGAATGTAGGCCTAACAATATAATCAATTGGTCAAATACCTTTCAAAAGTCGCGTTTGAACTAATTATGTTATATTGTTTATGAAACAATTTGAAAAAAATACAAAATGGCTCTCATTTCATGGCCGTCACACATCATGCATTTTCGGCATAAATATATACTTTATTTTTGTGTTTAAGTCACTGTGGGGACAGTTTTTTAATTTTGTACATACACCGGACGTTATCCATACACAGCTGTTTCTTACTCGCCCATTCATAAATATTCGGTACTGTGGGGAGCCTCTGTAACCGGGACAAGCACGTAGCCAGCCATACATTATAAGGAAGGGTAAAAATCATGATACTGAATGAATGGGGTTTTAGGCCACCTTTGTGCACATATAGGCTAAACTGGGCCAATAAGACCTCCTGAGGATGGTGAGATAAATGAGATGACACTGCCCTCCAGACACAAGATTCGAAATTCGAGCCCTGGCGGTCTAAGGCCGAGCACACCACCTTTCGGTCACGAAGGCTCTCCACAATATTGAATCTTTACGAGTGAGCGGGGATGAAACATTATGTTTCTTAGAAACTTGAAGGCCAGAGTGGGGTTCGAACCCGCGATCTCCGACTTTCCAAGCAGGCAGCTTCAAAATGACATTTATTTGATCACCATTTTATCCAATACCTCACCTGATAACTCGTTGCGTGAGTTAACATGTTTATTTTGTTAACCTTTTCACTACCATACATGACGGAAATTTCCGTCGTCATTCGTCAATGAACGTAACCATAAAATGACACAAATTTTCGTCAAATATATACTACATTTATGTATTTTTCGTCATTTGAAGCTGGAAATTGCGTTAGCAATTCCAGCTTCAAATGACGAAAAATAGAACTCCTACACTAGTATATCTGGATCCTGGCATGCACCCCGGCCTGGAAGTCAAAGGGTTAACCGGAATCCTTTATTACATCAACACAGTGACAAATATTTTTTACAAATCAATTGTAATCAGCTATGCGTAAAAATTGCGTAGGCCTATATGTTAAAAACATATTTTTGTCGGTCACGGTAGGTGTCAATCAATCAATGTATCCTTTTCAAATAGGAATTGCATGATCAATAATCACATTTCGTTTTGAACAAATGCTGCATAAGATAATGATTATAACTGCGTATATACACGTACATGTATGTATGACACCTGATTCCTGACCACTAACCGTGGCAGGTATATCCATTGCTGTTTTAATGTTGAGCCAGCATCGCAGACGATGGCCCAACTTTAAATTTATATTGGGCCAGTGTCTCGCTTCTGCTGAGTGGGTAATCGCCGGGCTTGATAACAGAACATTTCCTCCATCTTGTGCTGTTGCTGTTGCCGCGTCGCGTTTATGTCACCAAATTACATGTACATGGCTGGGATTTAATCCCATCCACACATCTTCCCTATGGGCAATATTTGACAAACATCCTGTGCAACCCATCTGCACTTAACCCTTAACGCGCTAACAATTTTTGTAAAAACCATGGAGAACAAAGTGTTTTTTTCAATTTGAAATCATCATAAATGTCTTAGTTAGCTCTTTCCGATTCATTTGAATACCTGTGTTATAGGTCTACGGCCATTATAAATATTTTTACTCTTACAGCGCGGGGATCGACTTTAGTCGTCAAAATCTGACGTCTGTAGACGTTAATCAGTCGCCTCTCGCAGTGCAGATAAGTCAAAAAATACACAAATAATTTTCTCTCCTTTATAGAATAAATCAATCAGGTAGGCCTATAGCTATCCACATGTAATTTGCAGATACATTTTTAATAATGATAAAAAAAACATTTTCCATTCTGTAGCGTTTCTTTAAATTGTTAAAAACCGTGCTCTAAAATATACTATTATATTAATTTAAAGGGCTTTCGTCTTTTACAATGGAACAAAATCCTTTGGTTGGAATAAAGATGTGCTTGATTTTTCATATCATAATCATTAGGAATTAAGTGCGAAGCATTACGTCCCAATAAAACTAGGTTTACACATGAGAAATATACAGCAGAGGGTTGACTTACACATGTGACGGTGACTTATGGAATAGCCCAGTAAACACAAAACATTTGTATAATATTTATACAATGTTGGGCCAACGTCGAAGACGTTGGGCCGCCGTTGTATAAATTTTATACAGATGTTTTGTGTTTACTGGAATGTTCAATAACAAGAAAAACAATAAATTGCTATCAACCTAAATCGAGAGTTTTAGACATCATATAATTGGCATTTTAACGTCCATCGATGGTCTAGTTTTTCGGGCCATTGTTTCCTATTAAATATATTTTACATTTACCCACTTCGCAAACAATATGTCTACAACCTCTGTATTGAACACATTCTGGAAACCATTTGTCAGATAGGTCAAAACTCAGGAACATTTATTTGCTAATTGTAACAAATGATATATAGGCCTAGTCTGATAAAGATATAAAGATTATGATGTAATCGGCATGGAGACTCGCATTAAGATCAAAATCGCTATCATGCAAGCCACCACATGTTCTCTAGTGTGTACAAATAATCAATTCAGACCTACCTAAGCGACAACGCACGGCATCAGATTACAAATAGTTTAAATCTAGATGTATTGATGTATATTACAGTATGACGGGATGAACGGCATAAACTCTGGCGAAAATTTGAAAAAACTCTTTCCCAAATTCCTGAATAAATACTCCGCCATGGCCACATCCGCTGTTACTGCATCAGGTCCATCAAAAGTAAACTTGAAAAAGTGCAACAAAGGAAAAAGACGATAATGAAAAGAGTACGTTAATGTAATTCTTTAACACAAACATAATTATACTCTGAATTGTGGTATTTATTTTCATAATGGTTAATCCTTTGTTTTTATATTGTTAATATAAGGGCATTTTGTAGGTAGAGATAGGTGTGTTCCAATGTTGATTGATGTGTCTTCAAGATTAATAGGAGCATGCTCAATTACTATGTACACACAATGTGCACTCGATAAAGCAAACTATGTACTAAAGTAAGAAGATGGGGGTAATTTTCAATAGATGATGAACGTCGACCTGAATATCAACACGGATAGTTAAATGTGGAGATGTGCAGTAAACAAAACTGTGACCTAGATCTAATAATAGATGTGAATATACACAGTATCTAAATGAGGCTGTGGCAACTTCCACTGAATCTCTTTCACGCTGCTGCTAATATTATTCAATCGTTGCGCACTGTGGAACAACAAGAGAGAAGAGTGGAGGTTATCATGAATACTGAATGTTACGTCACTACGTTGACCATTGATTATTATCGACCATGGTATACTTCTCCCACAGTAGGTATTATGTATTTGATTACTAGCCACGGCAGTTAATTGAACCTAATCTGGTCCACACTGATCAAAAGTAAGGTACAAATCAAAAACAACAAACCTATAAAGTACGGCATATGGTGATGTCAAACATTAATATGAATAGCGTGAGTCCGGGATTGCTCCAAAATGCTATAAATAGATTCCGGCATCCAAGCGTGCGGCCTGTCGGACAAACTTCACTCACTGGCCTGTCGATCCACGCTAGAAACGCTATACACTATACATATCTACACATATCTACACATAACCCGTATTATTATTAGTTTTACACTTGCTATTAAATTTTATAACATAATCTGAATAAACTATAATCTAGGCAGGGGCGGATCCAGAAAAAAACCTCACAGGGTTCTAACCATTAACCCCAAAATTACCATATAATATATATAGGCCTATAGCTGTTTTAGCTTTCACGGCTGAGTAACTTACACAGCCGTGAAAGCTAAAACTCCCCTCATCCACCGTTTAGTTATCATAAGTATAGGCGTTCCAGCAGACACAAGACGTTGAATCAATGTTGTTTTAACGTTGGTCCACTGTCTACATTGTTGAACCAGCGTTAAACCAACATTGATTCTACGTCTTATGTCTGCTGGGGTAGCCCACTTCACCGTTACATAGTACCAATTACGGAAATAACTATAGTCAGATTCACATTAAATTCATCAACCAGGGTGAATGAAGCTAGCGCTGTAGTTAAACTCAATGTAGTCATTTTCGATTATAGCTAGCGCTATTATAACAATAATAATTTCCTTAAAGATTCTCAAGTTTTCTAATTTGTTCTCTGCGCGAAATTCGCGAAAATTAAAACTTCACGAATATTACCAGATCTATATCAGTACAAAGTAAAATAGTTCATTTACATGTTTACCCAGCGGACACGAGACGTTGGGCCGGAGTTGTTTTGATGTTGGGGCAACGTCGAAGACGATGGGACAACATTAGAGCAGCGTTGGTTCGGCGTCTCGTTTCTGCTGGGTGGCTTGTCAGCACTGTTGACCCAATCAGCAGAGTTAGCTATATTCCCAACTTGTTATTCTACAGACCTCTATTTCAGTGCTGCGCCAACGTCTCGAACATTGGCCCAGCAACTGACAAACTATTTCACGTTTTAATACTTACACATTTTATATAAAGCAGTTGGTGTACTAGGTACGTTTACACGTTTGAACATGTCAATATATTTTATAAATTATTTTTGTGTATTAGGTGCAGCAGGTTCTAGCTCATAGATGTTTATAACAGAAAAAATATACATAATATTTCTAGCCGGTGTTATATTATAATCCGATGCTTCAGTGCTGCGCCAACGTCTCACGCATTGGCCCAGTATTGAAGCAGCGTTGAACCAACGCTGGCTTTCAGTATTTCACATTTGCATACACCTGCTATATTGTTCAACTCTGGCGAACACGAACACGAGACGTTGCGCCGGTGCTGGTGAAGAGACGGACCGACATTGTAGACGTTGGTCCGTCGCTTTGCCAGGGCCGGGGCGATGAGGTATGTTCGCTGGAGGAGCATCACCATTATGACAATTGTACATTAATATGCCTAAACATTTTTATACCTCATTTTCATGCATACTTATTATTATTTAAACTGACTAATAAGCCTAATGGGCTGGGTACTCAATGAAACTGATTATACTCGTTGTTTTGCTTTATTTTGTACTTGTCAGTATAATAAACTTAAACAAAGAATATTTAAAAAGTGTTCTAAAGTTGAACAGAACAAAGTGACTACAATTGCAATGTGTAGAGCGCCTTCAAAACTAGGTGTGGGCCATTTTTAATTTATTGAAGTCTTTGGAAACAAAAGGTGGTGTGAGTGTTATACAATAGTCGGTCCCCAATGACGACCTGTTTGCACATCCGAGCAGGGCATTCACCCAACCCAACAGGGCATTCTTCGACGCTGGCCCAAGATTGAAACAGCAGTGTGTGAATGTCTCGTGTTTGCTGGGATTCAGACCTATGCTGCCGTGCAAAGCCAAACGGCAGTATCTACTTACGTTACAAGTAAGCAGATAGCCTAGTTTTTGTTGAGGAAAAACTATTTATTTCAACCCGGCTCGGCGGCGCGCTGAAAATTCAAATTTTATTACATGTCTATATATAAAACAGTTCTTGAAGTAAATTATTTATTTCGAAAAAAACTCTAGCACCTTCCCCCTGGATATTTACAAATAACCACTACAAATGATCAACAAGTAATAAAAGTTAGGCACCTCATACAGCCAGCAGAAAAATTATCTAAAATTAAACTTCAAAATATCATTAAACTTCACGCTGGTATCCACAGGCAGGTTTAATATGCACAGTTTGACAAACTTTCAAGAGAAATGGTCTACTCCATCATTGTTCAAAAAACTGATTTCACCTTTAAGTGATGTCCCTAACTCAAATCTCAATAGCGTACACCAAATTAATCGGGATTACTTTAAAAAAAAAATATTGAAACTATTCATATGGACAATACATACCGTTTATACAAATTATTCTGATTGTAGAAATGTATAGGTTTCATTAATTGGGTTGAAAACATTTGGTGGTGATGTGCCTAACGAAAAGTTAGGCACATCACCTTGTAGCTAATTATTAACAACAGCGTAGAAAATACATGTTCTAAGTTCATTCTCTATTTCTGCAATAATATTAAACAACTCACGTAAAATATGTGACATCATTGTGTTTACTTTGCGCCTCACTAATTGTAATCCAAACATTGATTTGTTTCCCAAATTATAATTTTCATGATGTGCCTAACAGAAAAGTAATGATCTGCGATAAATATTTACATATTCTCACAATAATGGGATAATACAAAACATATCTAGGGCAGTTTGATCTATGAAAATGGCAGAAAAACACATTGAAATCTATCAAAAGTCAATGTATTATTGACAATCATGGTAATATATACAGCCTGCAGAAAACGTTAGGCACACCATGTCATGATATCAAACATGAACATTCCGCTCGTGTGTGCAGCATAGACAAACAGAAAATACCCCTTTTATCGCTCAGCAAGGTCTTGAGATGATGAACTTTAGAACAGAAACATGAGAGTACTTATTTGCAAAGCTGTTTCTAATAGCTTGTTAAATTATTTGTCATTTCCTATACAATAGTCTACAGTATAATGATACTGTGTTTAATATTTGTGTTAAAAGTTCACATAGTTTAGATTTTTCTCACCATTGGTCACGGATGTTGAATATCTGAAGCCAGCATGGTCCATACCCAGTTTATTCAGTTGAAAAGGGTGAAAAATACGCATCCGTTTTAACGCACTGTTATGTTAGGCACATTATGATTTGGTGGAAAACATGCAATTTGATATAGATAAATAACGTAATTTTTATGTCGATCCGGCTCATATTGGAATCCACAGGCATGTTCAGGCGTAGACAACAAAATAGTATTGGCGTACACGTAGTCTATTTTTGTCTAATACCACATATGAAGCGAAAATGATGTGCCTAACTATTTCCTAGTATAATATCTAATAGGAGTCGCTGGCATAGAAGACTATGATTCACTGTCATTTTCTGTTGATCATTTTCAATAAACACCCGAAGCTTTATTATTGGGAAGGCCCAACTTACCTCTTATGTTATTTCTTCATCGTATACACAATAAGTATACAGTATACACAATAATGTATTTGTTAGGCACATCACAGACAAATTTTCGAAGGTGGTATACATCCAGGTGCCATCCCAAAATATATTTTGTGCAGCTTTTATTTATTTTTTGAATACCTTATATATGTAGCAACTATGGAAAGTAACAAAACTACTATATATCAAGCCTGAATATTTGTTTAAAACTTTTGAAGTGTCGTCTAAAGGTTAAAAGTGAGTTATTTGGACCCATATATGACACTGTCGGACTAAAAATAAGCACCAACGAGTCGTGAAACACAGTGAAACCTATACATTTTCATCAAGCTAGATATCTATCGAATATAGTTATAGGTGCTTGAATAAGAAATATATTACTCATCAGTGAAGCTAAGACCAGTATAATACTTACGACCACATAATGGCCAATTGTACATTTTCAGGCGATATGACCAATATATAGTTTTTTTTTTATATATATATATATATTATGTATACATTATATTGATATATATGTTCGTGTGTTACAGTCGGTATGATGAAATGTCCAGGCAAGTGATATTAAAATGCGTCTAGGTTGTAAAAAAACTGATCATATATCGCCAAGATCCAGTTCCACAAAGTCACGAGGTAACCTCATTCCAAAATACTATGGTAAATACACATCTTGGTAGAAGGGGTAAAAAAAAATTCGACTTTAACCCATAATTCGTGGTTAAAATACACGTGTACTACGAATGGTGACCCCACAGAAGTCCACACAACAAAATCGCACCCCCTCAATCCAGTTACTGTCAGCTGCATTGACTATAATAGGCAAATGATTTTTTCAATGACAGGACTCCATTCTCTTCTTTCAAACAGTCAGTATTCCTTAAACTATAAGAACATTCGATTCCGAGCTATCCTAGTGACATTTCTGATGGCAAAGACGGATCCAGTTAAATTCCATCTGAGAAACATATAGGCTTATAATTAAATAGCAAACAGTCACGCAGACAGCCAGGGGATCCCGGCTGCTTGTCCGACACCGGCGCGTACACGTGCGTGTGCTATTTTTAGCACGCAATAGCGCGTCATCCCGGACTTACGCTATTTGCGTATGTAGTGATGTGGAAGGAACTGTCAGTTTTCCACCAAAAGGTATATTTTTGGTCACTGGTTTTACGAAATAATCAACACAATGCCTTGTGCATTTCATCATACTCAGACTCAGACTCAGACTTTCATTTATTTTATCAAATAAAAACATTTACATATTTTGATTATTAGCATAGCAATGATCAGGAGACCTCCACTAAAACCGTAGGTCGTTATCGTGGAGGCCACCTTAGAAAGAAAAACAATAATTGAATATTTATAATAATAATAATAATATTAAAAAAATAATAATAATAAGAAGAAGAAGATGAATAATAATAATAATAATAATAATAATAATAATAAAAGCAATAGAGAATTATACATTTATACACATACCCAGCGAATACGAGGCGCCGACACAACGTTGGATAAATGTTGGGCCGACATCGTAGACGGCGGGCCAAAACTGAACCAACATCGGGCCAACGCCCCGTGCCCGCAGGATAAAAAACTATATAACATTATACGTCTTGTACACATACATAACAATCAGGGATATTACATTTTAAATTATAAAAAGTTTTTGGCGTACATTGACATACCTTCGATACTATGGGTGGTCAATTTTTCTTTGATATTTATTGCACAGTTGTTTATGGTTTCTGGCATAGAAAAAGGTAATGATTGTTTTGCAAAATCATGTTTAATGCGACATGTGTATAGATCTTGATTCCTGGTGTTATGTGTGTGATTATTTGCTTTAATAGAAAGATTTTGAAAGTACAGAGGTAAGTTATTTTTTAGATATTTGTAATAGAATTTCAGCTGTTTTATTTTGAATATGTCTTCAGTTTTTAAAAGGCGCAAGTTTTTAAAAATTGGATCACAGTGTGCAAATATTTTGCTAAACGTTATGATTCGACGACATTTTTTTGGAGTTTTGTGATTCGAATTGGATTATGTCCCCAAACTAGCAAAGAATAATTTATATGTGGCAATACAAGGGATTTGTAGAGAAAAGTAGAACATCCATTGATATGTGATCTATATGGTTGTTCCAATTTAAATGTTTACTGATTATTAATCCGAGAAAATTAAAATTATTGACACAATCGATTTTGTTTTCATCTATTATTATTTCTGGTTCTATAATTTTTTTCTGTGGCTGATGAAATAATATGCATTTTTATTTAGGTACATTTAGAGATAATTTGTTAACTTTGAACCAGATAGATATTTTACATAATTCTCTGTTTATTAAATTATTATTTATGCCTTTCTTTGTTAATAAAGCTGTATCATCGGCAAAGAGAATAAACTGGAAAAATTTACTTGAATTGTGGAGATCGTTCACATATATCAGAAACAATAATGGACCGTGTATTGAACCCTGTGGTACACCAGTAGAAATTGTTTGATGGTCTGAATTAACATTATCAAAGTTTACATATTGCGTTCTATTTTCTAGGTGATTTGTTATCAATCCAGTCGAGTTTTTAGATAATCCGTAGTGTTTTAATTTATGTAGTAAAATATTGTGGTTCAGAGTGTCAAAAGCTTTTGATAATTCCAAGAATATGCCAATAGGAGTATCACCATTATCCATAAAGGATAAAATTCATACAATCAAACATAAGCCAATGGTGCTTATCTAGATTGAGAGCAGAAGGTTGTGTAAATTGAGAGCATTTTATTAACATCACATTTTTGTGTGAGGCAGTATAACCTGTCCTATCAACCATTCCAGATTGTACAGTAAAATAGCCCCGTCTGTGAAAGTCATTGAGTCGTTCAATACAAGAAGGCATACACAAAAGCACAATGCAGAAACAACTTATGTGATGGCAGATCCAAAACAACTACAACATACAAGAACATACAATACAAGGAAAACACAGTAAAAAGACACTGTAGAGATTTTTTTTTAAAGTATACACTAAATACCCAAAAAACTGCTCAATCGTCATACAAAATATATGTATCCCTTGAGATATGACTGCTGGACTATCATGATAAATTAAGTACGATTGACCCTACTGAAATAAATTGTTGGCCATAAATGAAATAACACCCATGAATTAGTCACGTCATATTTCATGAGCTCAACAGAATAGCTATAAATTATCCCATGTCCCATAAATATAGGCCTACCATAATTGTCTATACATATTGTATAGTTTTGAGCGTTGCGATTATGACACATAGAAAATATTACAATGTAATTTAATTAATTATCCCATAATTATCTAATCATATTGTATAGTTTGAAAGGTGTGATTATGATAAATAGAAAATATATTACAATGTAATTTAATTAATTATCTCGCGCTGAGATTTTACCAATTGAATTAGAATTGCGTCTCGATTAGATTTAACACAGAGTCATTGTCTCGTTTTAAACTAAACGGCAGGCTAAATAATTTAATTTAATAAGTCATTTTGGCAAATGGTACAAAATGTTCATAGCATAATATTTTCTTAATATTCATAGCATATTACGGCACATTGGTAAACATTATCACGAGCCTTAAAAATATGACATAGCATAATGCACTATTAAAGCCAAACACCATAACAGTTAATAAAGGTCATTGTTTCTATTGCTATGGCGGCCATTTACAAAACCTTGACCAAGGTCAACTAAAGAAAAAAATCGGGCAGCCCCGTTTAGAATGATTCATATAGACCTAAAGAAGACGTGTGCCAAATTTGCCGCTTTAATCCTTCAAGCGCTGAATTTATTCAATATGAACCATAGAGACCAAAGGGTTTTTTTAATTCGAAATCATTATAAATGTCTTAATTTAGCTCTTTCAGATTCAATTGAATACCTGTGTTATGGGTCTACGGCCATTATAAATATGTTTACTCGTTCAGTGCGGGGGTCGCTTTTAGACCTCAGAATCTGACGTCTACAGACGTCAGATTCTGACGTCTAAAGTCGATCCCCGCACTGTAAGGGTTAACCCAGCAGGTAACAATTTTGTTGCTAAGCCATTTGACTATATCTGTTATGCTGCCCGTAAGAGCGTGAAAAGTATAAAAAAAAACAAATTCTGGAAAAGACTTTCGACTATTCAACTTGAACCATTGTTCATACAAAACGACGTACTATGATGACGTACTAATCGTGAAAGTGATATTCCCTAAGTATTAGAGTTTTATTAACATGATTAATAACATACTTTACTGTTTCTTGTATAAATCTTTGTAAATATTATCATAATATGCAATGTAATGTATTGTATGGCGCCAGCGCTTTCCTGGCTCTTCTGTCATGTTCCTCTCCCAGGAACCATCAGCAATAAATACTTGTTACTTGTCACACAATATGAACATCTACCCATCAGATACCCATCGCATCACCAGCCTCTGTATCAACATCTACCCATTAGATAGCCCCTATATCAACATCTACCCATTAGATACCCACCGCATCACCGGCGCCACTTCACTGTATCAACATCTACCCATCAGATACCCACCGCATCACCAACCCCTCACCCGTCACTGTATCAATATCTACCCATCAGACATTCGTACAATTAAAACTTAAAAGTAATTTGATGGTATATTCATCAAAATAAAACTATGAAACAAAAGCAAAATGGAAAGATAAGCTAAAACAAACCTGATATTTTGTTTTCATAATTTTATGGAATAAACAAATGATGAAATCTAGAAAAGCGTACCCCGGGTCATATCTTGTGGCGGAAATTTATTTTTGCATTTTTTGCGGACATATCTTGTGCAAACATTACTTTTTGCAATTTTTGCGCACATATCTTACAGCGGACATTTCTTTTTGCGGACATATCTTGTGGCGGATATTTCTTTTTGTGGTTTTTCTCCCGGACATATCTTGTGGCGGACATTTCTTTTTTTTTGCTGCCATATCTTGTGGCGGCCATTTCCTTTTGCGGGCATATCGTGTGGCGGACAATTCTTCTTGTGTTTTTTTTAGACATATCTTGTGGCGGACATTTCTATTTGTGTTTTCGGCGGAAATATTGTGGCAGACATTTTCTTTTGTGATTTTTGCGGACATATCTTGCGGCGGACATTTCTTTTAGCGTTTTTATGCACGGACATTTTTTGTTGCGGACATTTTTTTTTGCGTTTTTTGCGGATATATCTTGTAGCGGACATTTCTTCTGACGTTTTTAGCAAACATTTTTTTTTCAATTTTTGCGCACATATCTTATAGCGGACATTTCTTTTTCTGGACGTATCTTGTGGCGGACAATTCCTTTTGTGTTTTTTTCGGACATATCTTGTGGCGGATATTTCTTTTTATGTTTTCTTGTGGATCTATCTTGTGACGGATATTTATTTTTGCGTTTTTTGCGGCCATATTTTGTGCTAACATTTTTTTTGTGGTTTTTCTCCCGGACATATCTTGTGGCGGACAATTCTTCTTGTGTTTTTTTTGGACAAATCTTGTGGCGGACATTAATATTTGTGTTTTCGGCGGAGGCCATTTTCTTTTGTGTTTTTGCGGACATATCTTGTGGCGGACATTTCTTTTGGAGTTTTTTGCGGACATATCCTGTGGCTGACATTTCTTTTGGCGTTTTTTGCAAACATTTTTTTTTAATTTTTGCGCACATATCTTATAGTGGACATTTCTTTTTGTGGACATATTTTGTGGCGGACATTTCCTTTTGTGTTTTTTGCGGACATAGCTTGTGGCGGATATTTATTATTGCGTTTTTTGCGGACATATCTTGTGCAAACATTTTTTTTTGCAATTTTTGCGCACATATCTTATAGCGGACATTTTTTTTGCTGACATTTGTGTTGTGGCGGACATTTCTTTTTGCTGCCATATCTTGTGCCGGACATTTCTTTTTGCGTTTTTGCGGACATCTTGTGGCAGACATTTCTTTTTGTGTGTTTTTTCCGGACATTTCTCTTGTAGTGGACATATATTTTTGTGTTTTTTTTGCGGACATATCTTCTAGTGCACATTTTGTTTTTGCGTGCGTATGACGGACATTGCTATACCTGGCGGACACAACAGACCATAACAGGCCTACTTGCATAAAACGGTTACAAGTAGTATAAAGTAGCTGTCAAAAAGAAACGCGGACAAAAAGATTTTGTGATTCTTCGGGAACGCGCCTGTTGCTTTAATTTATTAGGGACATTTTTTTTATAATAAATAGAGCATACATAGGCCCACATGTATATACAAGTAGCCCGAAATAAATCCTAAGTAAATAATAATAACCTTTAATTTAGCTTACTTGTAGAAATACTTAGTTACATTAAGTAACAACGACAGGCCGCATTATAATTCAGCGATAAAAAAAAGACTTTGTTTTTTCATGGCGAAACTAATTTATAGTAAACAGTTTGAACTAAATTTTAAATAAATAAATTCAACATCTTTTTTCGCATTAAATATAAACTGTCACTTTTTGTCTTAGAGAAAACTGTCCGTTACTTTTTATCCCTGTTACGTTTTGTCGGCACACCGTATTAAACACACATAGCCTTTTAATTAAATCGTTGGTAAATGTCTAAGCTGTCGGCTGGTCGAAAATCAAAAAGCATCCTTTATTAACCTTATGGTTTATATAGATCAGTAATTCAACAATTTGTATGCTAGTGCTAGTATAACTTCCTATAATACGGCGAATTACAACAGATATGAAATTGAAATAAAATATGCAGTTTTATCTCGTAAGATAAACGTTAACACTGAACTGTTCTTAGGCTCGCGCTCTTAAATTATGTTGAATTTTATGAACAAAGAAAGACGGTCATATGGACTAAAAAACAACACCGATCGAATAGGAGCGACCGCAAGTAAAGGGTTATGACAAGATAAGGCGAGTGATTTCAATCTGCACCGAAGACAATGGTTAACCCTTTAACTGCCAAATTTTTCAATTTGAATTTTCACCCACTTGAAGTTGTGTCTCACAGACGCGATCCACAACTTCAAGTGAGTGAAAATTATTCAGATTTGACAAAATGGAGGTGGACTCGTTTCAAATCTTGCTAGTTGATGTCCTATTTTATATTTAACATATTTAAAATGTGCTACTTAATGTGCTAATTAAAAATGAAAACCCGAACAAATGCGGCACCGGCGGTTAAAAGGTTAAATGTTGGAATAAAAATTGTGTGATTCCTTACAAGTCCAACAAGAGCTGGTCACTTTGGGTTCCCTTGGGATGGACCGCTTAGTGGATCAAGTTAGTGCTGGTCCCCTCAGTAGATCCATCCAGATCTGATCTTCTTAGTGTATACGACAACCGCTGATCTGGATCTAGCCAGCACCGGTCCCTTTAGTGGACCCAGTCGGAGCTAGTCCCCTTAGTGAATCCATCCAAATCAGGTCCCCTTAGTGCATCCAGCAAGCGCAGAATCCCTTTATTAGTGAATCCATCAAAAAGGGTTCCTTTTATTGGATCCAGCCACACTGCAAAGCCAAAAGGCAGTATCTGCATATTTGTAATGTAAGTAGATACTACCTTTTGGCTTTGCAAGGCAGCACAGCTGGTCATATGATAGATTCAGTCACAGCTGACCAGTCCAATGAGTGGAGCCAGCGACAGCTGGTCCCCTTAGTGATCCAGCTGTGATCCAGCTGTTAAAAAATTAAATACTGTATTTGTTTTGCTTTTGAGTCTTGTCACAATTTGGGATGAAAAAAGGGTGGTCCGTGTCCAGAGAATCGCGGGTCGGTCCGCTAACTGAGTCTGATAAAACATTATGTGAACGGGAGAAAATTCTGGACTGGTCAAACGTGGTGCGTATCGCGGATGGCTTGGAAAATGGGGCGATCCGAACATAACACCAACATAAAACGTGTGTCGATTGTGTGCTAACATTAATTCAATCTCAAATAAGATTAAGTCAATCTCAAATGCGTTAATTTAATTCAAATTAATTTTCTAAGATTTTTTGAGAAACCCAGCAGTTAAGTTAACTCAACTATTTGCCATAAATATACAGATAATTGAAAATAACAACAATACACTATAGGGAATGAAACCACCATTAAGGCTTTTAAAATCGCTCACATATTATCAAGAATGATAGGCGTTGACCTACCTTAAACCAACATTGATTATTGTAGACTGTGGACCAACGTTAAACCAACATTGATTCGACGGCTTGTGTCCGCTGGGATAGGCCTAGGCCATATCCTTCAAAATTCCAATCGATGAAGACGTGTCCAAAAATATCCCGATTTCCATTTAATTAAAAACTAAGACCCGTAACCTTTGTGACAACTTTTTCTGATAATTTTTGCAAACTTTTTTTGGGGTGTGGCGCTTTCTGTTGATACAGCGATCAACCCAGCATGAAGTGCACAACTTCACGCAATGACGCGCTAATAAAACTATGGAATGGCACTTCTTGCTCTGAAAACAAAAGCTCTGCTCACAAATTACGAGGTTGTAGTTGGATCACTTGGCGTGTTTCTTGACATACTGGTGATAATTAGTGTTTCCGCCAGCATTAAACAATAATTACTAGCATAATGTGGTAATAACTGGGGAATCAATGGGTGCTCAGTGATCGCTACATTCAGTCATAACATAACAACGCAGACAGTCGCAGACAACGCAGACAGTCGATAAACTAGTTTTGTTTTGTGGAGCGGGGCAGGCGGGTTAACTGGGACACTTTTCTCATTTGTTGAACATGGCTAAAAGTAGTTAAACGTGAGGGATTTCTAACTATTATTTTCTACTGTAAGGCGATATTGTGCTAACAATCATGCAAGAAACATCCAGAATATGTCCATTGTATATTAATATATGTATAATATATCATTTCAGTATAGTTGCCAACGTGCTAGAAAATATCACTTGCCTTATTCATTCTCTATATTTCCAAAAACTCAACAGAGAGGTCACCAGGGGGTTCCTATATGTGTTTCGTCGACACTGAAAGTGTTGGTAGTCGTAGGAACTTAGTATGGCGTGTTGTTGGTCATACGACGGTTTCACGAGCTGACGCTGGCCCGTGCAGTGTTTAAATTCTATAATAGCGATGTATGTAAAAATGTTGTACTTGTAGTTATTTTGTAGGTTGCTACGCTTTCCAGCTTACCTATATACTATTCATAATAATATTTAGGCTTTTTTCTCTGGTTTTGACGCGTTCAACTTTTCTATATTATATATTTAACTCTGATACGTTTTAAAAATAACAGCACTGTATGGGTACATCAATGTATTATAATTATGTCCGCTAATAATGTATATACCCTGAATCCGGTACGGCTAAAATATGGTAATACAATGTGATTAGATTTGATTCAAGGTAATTGGTTGAGAATTGGTTCAGAAAATAACGAAAAGCTAGGTCCCATTTTGGATAATCCTTGGCCCATGCCTTGCCCTGCAGCAGACACAAGATGTTGAATCAATATGTGGCAAATATTATTTTTTTGCAATCGTGTTGCAAAAAATTGTCTTCGCAAGTTTTCTCGCACCTACACCCACCTAACGTGGGGATGCATTGGAAGAATAATTACTTTTGTGTCTGCCAGAAGTTTAACCCTTACAGCGCTGAATTATTTGTGCTTAAACCATGGAGACTGAGGGATTTTTGTCAGTTTGAAATCATCATAAATGTCTTAGTTAGTTCTTTCTGGTTCATTTGAATACCTATGTTACAGGTCTACGACCATTATAAATATTTCAATCATTTAAGCGCGGGGACCGTCTTTATACTTCAGAATCTGACGTCTACAGACGTCAGATTCTGACGTATAAAGACGGTCCCCGCGCTTAAAGGGTCATTGACAGATAGCCGTGGTATGCATAGAAGACCAGTTCACGACGTGTCTCTTATTATATTGTTTTGATCTAGAGCCACCCTTCCCGACTTTATATTAGATAATTTTCATCACACATATTCTACTTCAGCTAAAAATCTGAATCTCAGTCAGCAATGCTAAAAGAGTAGGCTGATTTTCCCGACATGCTCATCAAACCTGTTTCTCTCGAATTCAGGATGCGAAAATAAAATTTCTTCAACAACTAGAGGGTGGGACGTACACCGGATACGCCACTGTGTCATAACAACAATATAATATAATCAAAATTACTCTAGCTAATTAGACGATATATTTGAATAGATCATTTGAGTAACTTTTCAAACATATGAAACTAAACAGCCTAACACAATATTTTTTTTTAAATTTTAGTCCACGCCAGCTTAAGCTCCCGTGTGTGCATTTTTAAACGCTTTGCTGGCTTTAATTTTTGTAATATTCTTCTCATGTGCTGATTGATAATTATTGATCAATGTAGCCGTCTGCTGTAATTGTTTTCATGCGAAAACCTAGTTAACCCAGCGCTGAAATATTTTTATATAAACCAAGAAACCAAAGGTTTTTTGTCAATTTGAAATCATCATAAATGCCTCAGTTAGCTCTTTCCGCTTCATTTGAATATAAGGGGAGGGGGGGATTTCAAAGATTTTTTTCTACGCCCCACCGGCCACGGGGGACGGCACAGCCGTTCAGGGCGATTACATATATTATGGGTCTCCAACCATTATAATATGTTTAAAGCAGCTCCTTGGGATGACATCAATTTTCGTTTTTAGTTTTGTAGTGAAGTAGTGTATCCCCCAGATCATGATTTTATTTTTTTCAGAGTTTTTAGATTTTTAAAAATATTTCTTATTAATATTTCTATGAAACCGCTTTAAACCCAAACAAACTTTTTGTATACCTGAACACATGCTGAAGGACGATTGAATGTTCCTACAGCACTGGGCCACATGTTGATGCCGTCGGCCCAGCGTTGGGCAGACAATCAGTGTTGCAGGTGTATCACCTCATGCCCTAACTATAAGACACCAATCAGACACCAATTGCTTTCATCTCCTCGGCCAAGACGTGGGAATATGTCTTGTGAAGTGCTGTATATTGCTGACTTGTTTTGTTTACATGGCAATATACGACCTTGAAATTTAACTATTTCACTCTTTTTCTGTGCTTTAAAACTGTTTTTTGACTTTTTTGTATTTTAGTTCAGATCAGTAGGTTATATAGCTTCATTTGAGTTAAATTGTCAAAATTGACAACATTGAGAATGTCTCATCCCAAGGGGTCCCTTTAATTCTTTCAGTGCGGGGTTCGACTTTAGACGTCAGATTCTGACGTCTACAGTCGATCCCCGCGCTGTAAGGGTTACATTTGGACCTCATGCTTCGCAATATTTTGTTCTTAATTATTTTTATATGTTACCATGACCTGGTGACCTATATAGCTGTGCAAAATCAGGCACATCGCGCATTTTTCAGAAAGGCAGAGAATGCGATATTTAAAAGAAAGAACAAATTTACTATGTGTGTGGTCGAAGCCGTCAGGAACTGTCTTTATTCAAACCAAATGAATGTTTTATCATTTTAAAAGACGATTATTATAAAAGTAGTGAGCGTCCTTGATATGAATATCTTAAGCATGTTTTTAAATGTTTTTATCACTATTAAAAAAAAACAATTAAAAAAATATCATAACAAAAACTATATAATACAAAATATATATGAAAATTAGATAGTTATAGCTTAACGATTTATTCAATAAAAAAACTGAAATATATTAGTATTTTGTTTTATTTTCGACATTTCTGCATTGTGATATGCGACTGACAGGATGCGTGTTAAATATTATCAATAAGGAAGATGTGTTAATAGGATTGGACTCCTTGCCCCCCCCCCCCTCGACCAACCCCCCCCCCCCCTGGGGCACTATTATGACCAACAAGTACGGGGGCAGACAAAAGCCACAAGATGGGATAATGCTCCCAGGCAATAAACGTATAATAGATGTAAACAGACAAGCCAGGACAACAGATTGTGATCGCGATGCGGCAACAAGAACAGCACAAGGCTAAGGATAATAAAGCTTATGTATAATAATATCTGGTAATATTCACGAGGCTTTAATTTTCGCGAGGAGGACAAAATCGTGAATTCAAGTATTTCGCAAAAATTCTTACTATTTTTATAGCGCTACTAAAGAAAAAGGTAAATTCGCGAATTCTAAACTTCGCGAAAAATCCCCAAATCAGAAATTCGCGAAAATTCAAACACGCGAAAGTCACCAGATCTACAGTAACCATTCTGTAATCCAGCCCGGCGGTCAACAGGTCAACCACCCAGCAGACACGAGACATTGAGCCAATGTTAATTTAATATTGACCCCAACATTAAAACGGCATTTGATATACCTTTCATGTGTATGTATGGTAGGCAGGAGCCTGGTTTCATAATACTGCCGTGCAAAGCCAAAAGGCAGTAACTGCTTACTTCTAAAGTAAGCAGTTATTGCCTTTTAACTTTGTGGATCACCCTTGGTTAAAAAAGACGTGATTAGTGGCCATGATTTTAAAAGATATATTGGTTGATCGACACCTTCCGTGACCGTCAATAGCATGTTTTAACATAGATTTGCCATAATCTTTACGATTATCTTGTAACAAAATATTGTAAATTGATTTCGTGGTGTTGACGTAATAGAAAATGATTTCGGTTAGCAGAAGGTCTGAACGTGTTCACTCGGCATGCGATTTATTCTCACAGCGAGTGATTGGGTGGGGTGTTGGATAAATTGCGATGAAATAAATGTCAGTTTTGTTTAGAAAATTGTATTGAAAATTTGTAAGCAAGGGCCCCAATTAATTAGACCAATTTTGTGTAGGACGTATTATACTTTCTATGTATAAAACGGGTTCGCTGCACTTATGTAGGCGTTTCACAAATTTATTTATTAACCCTTTCAGCGCGGGAACCGACTTTAGACGTCAGATGCTAACTTCTATTTATTTTTATTTATTAAAATATATTTATACAGGGTGTATACATATTAGCAAAGATGCTATTTGTAAAATAAATATGACTGTGCCCTGTTATACATTCAATAATACAATAAATTTCTCAAAATGTGATATTGTAAATGGTATATAATATTATACAAATTAAAATATCCATAATCTAATCACAGCTACACTTAATTTAATCAATTTAATTAATCTGTCTAAAGCCGCAACGAAAATATAAAATATGTATACTGACCGTAGGCCCATAACATAGGTATTCAAATGCAGCGGAAAGAGCTGACTAAGACATTTATGATGATTTTAAATTGAAAAAAACACCTTTAGATTGGTGTGTATGCAAATATGTCAGCGTTTTCAAGGCTAAAACTGTGAACCGGTCAAAACTTGCTCTGGATCTGACACTGAAGTACACACTAAAGCGACTCTGTCAGGCCAAAAATAATCAAAAATCATCATCGCTATTTTGGCTCCTTAATATGTCCATAATAATAGTATGGACATATTAAGGAGCCAAAATAATATGTGAAAATGTCCATAGACTAGAATTGCGTAAGTCTTTTAAATTTCGGGTTGCTGTGGCTACGCAATAAGTGTACCGAATACCCCGTTTATCAGCCTTTCCTGTATTTCCTATTCGGGACTTGCATGTCTGAAAATAAACATCGTCATTATTTCTCTTTTAACTGGTAAATAAGCAACACAAAATTTAAAAAACTTACGCAATTCTGTCCATGGACATGTTGACATATTAAGGACATAGCAAGGAGCCAAAATAAAAATGATGATTTTGGCCTGATTGTGACGCTTCAAATGTACTGATAAAATCTAAATTCTAAATATTAAATAGGCCTATATCCCGAAATTAATATATTGTACCCTTCTTTGCGCACGTACACATTGTAAAAAATGGTGACGTACAATGTGTACGCACGCGCATCCGGGAGTGTCTTGCCACAGTAATCAAGGGACGCTGATAATCCGTACTCGTTAAAGTGTATGCCCTTGGGAATAGTTTGATCGCGGTAGCGAGACACAATTTCAAATACTGATATTTATTAAATTTGAAACCAAACATTTGCAAATATGGATACTTAGTTTAAACATATTTTATTGTCCAATTGAAGCAATACAGGATTGTGATACATAGGCTTCGCTCGGAAAAATGTCATCAATTAGATATATATTGATACTTTAATTACACTCGTTTAATTCTTAATAACAGTGATTTGATAAAATAAATTTTAAATGACTAGAGTGGTACTTCACGGTGAGCCAGTTAATGGATTTCTACAGATCCTTGATGTACCTGGACAACATGTGTTTTTACATTTTAATTTATGATCATGGTTTCTGAGCTAGTACACGCATATTTCATCTAAAAATTGTGTAGCAAACATAAAATGTATTTTGTTATGTATCAAGGATGGCAAATAAATGAATAAATCTATAAAATACTAGCCCACAAACAGAAACACCGTAGAATAATCTATCGATCAACGAAATCAGCGACTGTCACTGCTTTGCTTGTGTCTGAACACAATTTGATTTTGGATAGATAGGCGGTCAAATATTATCAATGTTTTTAACCCTTTCAGTGCGGGAACCTTCTTCATATGTCGGAATCTGCCGTCTGTAGACGGCAGATTCTGACGTATATAAACGGTCCCCGCACTGAAAGAATTAAAATATTTCTAATGGTCGTAGACCCATAA
Source organism: Flabesymbios commensalis (assembly GCA_964017125.1). Lineage (NCBI taxonomy): Eukaryota > Metazoa > Annelida > Polychaeta > Terebellida > Flabelligeridae > Flabesymbios > Flabesymbios commensalis. The sequence continues at coordinate 71,770,548 of OZ024904.1, forward strand.
CATAGGTATTCAAATGAATCAGAACGAGCTAACTAAGACATTTATGATGATTTCAAAATGAAAAAAATCCTTTGGTTTCCATGATTTATACAAGATAATTCAGCGCCTTAAGGTTAATATAAAACGAGCTATTTTTCTCCGATCAAGTGAGATAAGGAAGAACATAACATAATTTTGAGTGTCCGTGTTGCTGTAACGTCTTCTCATCCACGATCCCCCCCCCCTCCTCCCTCCTCCTCCTTCTACATATGTATCTCACCACAGACGACGTGTCATTGCCGATTATCATGATATACCTTTGTTTGTTCATCTCTCATAAGCCATCGCTACTTAGTCCCCTCCCAGTCACTTGTCGCCACCCCGCCCCACCTGCCTCTATCATTGCCCTCACTCTCACTAATTGCTTACTTAATCGCTGGGACTTGTTCGATTACCGCCTGAAGCCGATGGTAAAACAGACAACCGCTGCTGGAATTATACAAAGACCGTCGTGAGTAATTTATCAGGACCGCCCTATTATCTAACAGGTTGCGACGAGCCGCTGGCTGCTGATTGGTGCGCATAGCTGATTGACCTTTCGATTGGATTAAAGGCTGTAGTTGTCTGGACAAATGACGGGATTCTTTACTGCGAGACATCCTGAAGAATAGGCGGAGTCAATAGGTGACTAGCACTCTGCCGTGCAAAGCCAAAATGCAGTATCTGCTTACTTTACAAGTAAGCAGATACTGCCTTTTGGCTTTTCTGAGCAGCATCACCGTGTGGCTGTCGCGCACATCCCAGTCAACTTGAAACACTGGCCCGACAGTGGCCCAGTGCTGGGCCGTCTATATAGCTGGATGTCATCGGCCGAGCAGGAGCTAAGGCAGAGTGAGTGACAGGAGGCGAGCGGATTATGGTATAAACGGCCAATTATGATCATCCTTCAATAGGCTTATAGACCTGTAGCCAGATATAAACCTCTATAATAGACAGCTTTGATCCAGAAGTGACGGCGTCCCAGAAAACATTCACAAGATTCCAGTTGAGCACCAGATTTCTCACATTCAGATTCAGTGAGTGACTATTCTGTTAAATTAGCTATAAACGTTATTACTCACACCCAGTTTAACCAGGAGATAATGTTAGTGTAGATTGTGGTAGTTATCACCACAGAGCAAACAAGAAAGAGTTTTCATAACAAACTTCTCTGATCATAGTATGACTTGAATGATCGCCAATGAAGGCTTACAAAAGTGGAAAAGAGAAGAAAAGAAATCGGAGATGTGTTTATGGAAAGATGAGTTAAAACCTGGAATGTTGAAAATAGCATCTGTGTCAACTGACCTGACCCCATTACCACATGGCCTGTATGATTAACAGGTCAGGATCGTCATCTTATTAGCCAGTTGTGTACTGGTTCATTGAAAAGTTTGTGAAAAGGAGCCAAACTAAGCACAGATAAGGTGTGAGTTGAAGCCGGATTCGTCATTTCCTGATCCTACATTTTACTTATAACAGTAAGTCAATAACAGTAAAATATACACAAGTCAAACGAGACACTACCCCAACACCAGGCGCTACCACATACACAGCGCCAGTTTAGTTTCAGACCAATGTCTAAAATTAAACCAAAGTTGCGCTAAGGTTTCGAAGTTTCTGGGAAGTGTTGAAAGATTTTGTCTCGCTTCACTACTTTAACAGTCATGTTTAGTTGATTTTTTTAATTACGTTTGTCGCATCGCCTCTATCGGCCGGATAACACCATATCATGGTGTGTGGTACTTTATTATTGACTGCATTAATTGCACATTTAAAGGACTACATTCTAGAAGCACAATTTTATTTAAATGTAATAACTAGGCACGGAAAAGTACATGTATTACTATCTCGTAAACTTGGTAAAAACTGGGGACATTATCGTGAGCAGCTTGTTTTGCCGAAAATGATAGAATAGTCACAGTGAATTAACCCTTTAACCGCCGGTGCCAAATATATTCGGGTTTTCATTTTTTATTTGCTTATTACGTACCACCTTTTAAACATGTTAAAGATAAAATGTGATATCAATCAGCAATATTTGAAAACAGTTGACCTCCATTTTTTCAATTCTGAATAATTTTAACTCAATTGAAGTTGTGGATCGCGTCAGCGAGACACAACTTCAAGTGAGTGAAAATTCAGATTGAATAATTTGGTGGTTATAGAGTTAAAAGTTGTATAGTTTGCAGACGATAATTTTTTTCATTATATCGATCTAATGAGAATATATGTTGGGATCATAATGCCGACAGCGTGTGTTGATCAGATATTGGGAAATGGTGTGGGCCTATAGTGTTGGTGAGAATTGTGTACAAAATCATGCCCACCCTTGTAGACCAGCTACAATGCCCAGGGCTGTTCCATTTTAGCAGGGGGTCTGTTATTTTATTGTTATACTATGCAAATTTTCAACCATTGGAGCTGTGTCTCGCTACCGCTGCCCACAACTTCAAGCGGGTGAAAAATACGCATTTGTTTCACTTGAGGCGAAACATTTGAATCTGACGTCTGTAGATGTCAGATTCTGACGTCTAAAAGCGATACCCGCACTGTAAGAATTAAAATATTTATATTGTCCGTAGACCCTTAACATAGGTATTCAAATGAAGCAGAAAGTGCTAACAAAGACATTTATGATGATTTCAAATTGAAAAAAACACTTCTGTTTCCGTGGCTTAGACAGAAATATTTCAACGCTTTAACCCTTTGACTTCCAGGCCGGGGTGCATGCCAGGATCCAGATATACTGGTGTAGGAGTTCTATTTTTCGTCATTTGAAGCTGGAATTGCTAACGCAATTTCCAGCTTCAAATGACGAAAAATACATAAATGTAGTATATATTTGACGAAAATTTGTGTCATTTTATCGTTACGTTCATTGACGAATGACGACGGAAATTTCCGTCATGTATGGTAGTGAAAAGGTTAATGGTTTGTACAACCAATACCCTTTATCATCCACAGATCATCCGCAAATCGTTCACTTTGCGATGCGTCTCGATGCCGGGCTAGCATCTACGACGTTATCCCACCATTGACCCTCATCACACCGCGGACTATCAGCGTAGAGATTAGGAAATGATATTAGCTAAACTTATCGCAGCGCTCACAATTTTTAGGCGCGGTTTCCGGTGTTCATCAGCGCTTATCTCAAACCGCTTATCTCGAACCGCGAACTTTCACAAGCAGAAAAGTGGAGCTCGACCAAGAGACCCCCTGTTCAGATGGAACAGTCCTGTTTGGTGGAAAGATCCATAGTGGGTGGACATAGATTTGTACACAATTGTACAGAATTTTGTATTTTTAATCCATTATGACGATCATATCAGTTTCGGCGACATGATGGTGGCATGCGAACTGGTTCTATGTATGAAAGTTCTATTTGAACAGGGGGTCTCGTGCCCCTGTGGACGAAGGTCAACGAACGAAACGTCGACCCAAACGAGTTTGAATACAGCACATGTCACGTGTGTTTTGTTTTATAAAACTTGCAATGATCTTTCGTAGCACATAAATAAAACAAATCGAGAAAAAATACATGCAAATACATGCATAAATAAATCTATTGTATGTCAATTTATCTGTCAAATCACACCGCAGCCGAAAGTGTAATCTATAAGCGGATGATATTGTTAAGATCGATAATTAGAAAAGGTGTGATAATATATTTGTTAAGCTCACGATATATCTAAGCCCTGTCTCAATTATAATAGTGAAATGAAAATTACAAAAAAAATTGGGCGCTTCTTTTTGTCTTGATGACTGTAATTTAACATTTAACTAATTTAACATCCTAAATGTATTTGACATTGAAATAAATCATTTGTCTTGAAATCAAATATTTTTTTATTTTTGGGAGTTTAAAACACAGTTTCAAAATGTTATACACTTTTTCGTAGATATAGACCTAAAACTTTCACCGACATTGTCCATCAGAATCCGTATTCTCGCACAAGTTACGATATATCGTAGGCTTCGGATTGGACGAGATGGCCATCTCGACCAAACCGAAGTCTACGATAAATCGTAACTTGTACGAGAATGCGGACCAAGGCGAACATAATTAATGCGTGATGAACGGCATCTGATTGGTTTCTGTTTTACATCTGTCTATGCTGCCGGCTTTTTTTCTTATAGCCAATCAGATCAGATACAGTTAGTCAGTCCGTATAATAACAGACTCTGTGTCCTTGGTCATTGCCATTGCCATTGCCATTGTAAAGATGTGCCCCCAAATCCGGTGCGCGTACAATCGATTACTCAATGAATTAATGGTCATTGTTTCATAAAATGATTTATTTTACTTTATAGCGATAGATTTGCATCTTATTTGTATAATGCCTTATCATTTTACTAGGGTTACCCTGACATTTTTGATGATTTTTTACGCACAGAGTACACTGTCTGCCAGCATACAAAACCCCAGCTTTTGCTATGATGTCCATATCTGACGCCAAACCACTCCCAGGGCCCGTATTCTCGTACAAGTTACGATATATCGTAGGCTTCTGATTGGTCGAGATGGCCATCTCGACCAATCAGAAGCCTACGATATATCGTAACTTGTACGAGAATACGGGCCCAGTCGTCTCTCTCTACTTCATACTGTGACACTCACTGATAACTCACCCAGCTGTTCGTGTCAAGCTCTGATTAGTGACAGTGTGTTGGTCGGTATAATAAACCATTAGTATCTGCATCCGACATGCGTAATATGCGTATTATGCGTATATGCAGTTTTTTATCAACCATGCAATTATCCAATCTACACGCCGAACAATAATAATGGGTTATTTAGAAAAAAACCTTCGGTACTATTACCATGCAACCCCTGGAGAACCCCGCAAGGGTACCCCAGGTGTTGCATGGTAATAGTACTGAAGGGTTCCTTCTAAAGAACCTATATTGTTTAGAGTGTAGGGGCACTGCAACAAAATTAAGCATTTTAATTATATGCGCAAAATTAATTAGGCAATATATATTTGATTCATTCTAGTCATAATTTGATGGCAATTGTGGATGTTGGTAGCCCTTTACAATATAACCTAAATTTCAGGAGAACCGCTTTTCATTTTAAAACTTTCAGCGCGATGATTGTCTTTAGACGTCAGATTCTGACGTCTTTAGACGTCAGATTCTGACGTCTAAAGACGATCACCGCAATGAAAGAATTAAAAAAAATGTATAATGGCCGCAAACCCATAATATGGTATTCAAATGAAGCGGAAAGAGCTGACTAAGACATTTATGATGATTTCAAATTGACAATAACCCTTTGGTCTTCGTGGTTTACGCAAAAAAATTTCATCATTGTGAGGGTTAACCCTTTAACCGCCGGTGCCGAATATATTCGTTTTTTTTATTAAGTACCATGTTTTAGACAGTTTAAAGATAAAATGTGACATCAATCAGCAAGATTTGATCTCCGTTTTGTCAAATCTGAATAATTTTCACTCATTTGAAGTTGTGGTGATTAAACACATGATCTATACCGAAATATTTCGGTACTCAACAAGGATTTGCTCAGCTATAACGCCTCACATTCCTGAACGCATTATGTACCAATATAGATTATATATTTAATGGAATGTTTTATTTTCAAAAACACTTACGCATGTTTCTTCGTTAATCGACAAAATACGTACATTTTTTTGACATGATTTATTAGGCTTTTGATCAAAGTCATCGGTTGTGCATTATCTCGTATGTTTTGTCATCTATATTTATAGCCTGCATATATATACCACTGTGAATTATGCGAGTACAATTTTATCAATTAATTTTAATGAATCATCTTAGTAATGTCAGGGCGACTTTATATAATAAACAAATAATTCCGATCGATCACTGCCCGATGATCTGCAGCATTTCGATAGCGGCAATTAATTTGAAAGTGTATATGCTCATACAAATAGTCGTATTCTCGAATGATGCAAATGAAATTAAATGAATGGGGTTTTAAGTCACCTCTGTACACATATAGGTAAACTGTGCGAGGAGAACCTCCTGAGGATGGTGAGATGATTGAGATGACACTGTCCTCCAGACACATTCATTATGTAGCCAGTTCTATAGACGAGTAGACCATATCCCTATCAGCGGAGTGTTGATGCGAAAATAATATTTTAATTAGCATTGATCTAATAGATACTCATCAGTATGACATTAGAGTGGATGTCTATGTATTTTCTAGGGTACTATACTCTGGTCGAGTGCGAAAACCGAATAAGGGTTTATATTACCATACTTGGGTGTACATCGGAATACACATCATTAAACCCGATGGATCGAAATTGATGAATTCTTGTAAAATAAATCAATCCTTGATTATTTTGCATAGCAATAATCTAAATAAAATCTACGCGTCAGTATATATACACTGAACATGTTGATATAGACTCAGAGAAAACATCAAGAAAAGACAATTAATTTAGAGGTTAGAATCTCGTCATTTTCAATTCTATCATAATTAACCCTTACAACGCTGAGTCATTTGTGTGTAATCCATGGAAACCAAAGGGTCTTTTTCAATTTAGAATCATCATAAATGACTTAGTTATTTCTTCCCGCTTCATTTGAATACCTATGTTACGAGTCTGCAGTCATCATAAATATTTTTACTCTTGCAGGGCGGGAATTGACTTTAGACGTCAGAATTTGACGTCGACAGACGTCAGATTCTGACGTCTAATGTCGATCCTCGCGCTCTAAGGGTTTAAAAAACCCTGGTATTACCAATATCTGCAGGGTTAGAAACGCAGACCTAAGTGGCGGGAGGTTGTTAGGTCGCACGTGGAACCCCAGCATCCGTGATGCACATAACCAAGAAAATAGGAAATAAAACGCCACTGTCCATGCGGTCACCTGCTTTCACAGGTCAACTCAAACTCAAAATTGTTCCCATTTTTGTCCGTCGGCAGCTGGCCTGAGGACGGGGAAAGTCCCGCTAAGTGGTGATTTTTCAGGACTTGAAATAGCTCCCTTAACCTTTTCAGTGCCGGGAACGTCTTTAGACGTCACATTCTGACGTCTAAAGACGATCCCCGCACTGAAAGAATTTAAAATATATACTAGCCTCAGACCGTAACATAGGTATTCAACTGAAAAAGCGGAAATATACCAACTAAGACATTTATGATGTTTTCAAATTGAAACAACCCTTTGGTCTCCATGGTTTACACAATCTTTTTTCGAATTTGTGAGGGTTTATCTGTATTATCCGCCTCATATTCCCATTTATTCTAATATAATGTTTTCAAGGTACATATTGTGACTTCATTGGATTATTCTGAGTCGTTTTTTAATTCAAGTACAAGTCATAACATTTATCGATTTCTCAGCAGCTGTGGGTCACACAAAATAGTTTAAATACTATAGAACCTCATAATTATTTTATTTACACAGAACGTCATATTGCTGCGCAAAGATGTTGGCTTTGCAAGCAATGCAATAACTACTTACGTGAAAAGTGCGCAGTTATTGCCTTTTGGCTTTTCACGGCAGATGCTGTCGTGAACCCACACCAAATAATATTCTGTTTCATGTATCGTCGATGCTTGTTGACATTCGTTCATTACAGGATTACAGTTATATCGGCTCAAGTATGGTATTCCACCCCTAATTTAAATAACAACTGAATGACGGCCGTGATTGACCAATCTCGTCATTTGACAGGCTGAGTCACTCTTCGATTAGTCGGGGGTAGAACACCAGACTTGGACCGTTATCAGTGGTTATATTTGTCTCACAGTGAAGGCGCTCTGTTACCTTCTAACACTAGTCTGGGTATTCTGCGTGCAAAGCCAAAATGCAATACCTGCTTACTTGTGAAGCAAGCAGATACTACCTTTTGGCAGTATCTGCTTACTTTACAAGCAAGCAGATACTGCCTTTTGGCTTTGCACGGCGGTGATCCTCTGACTGACTCAACAAATTCCCTCATGAACTACATGTATGTACTATGTACTGCTTATGACAGTGATTCATCTCATTAAACATGTTAAAGGGACTGGCCCACGCTAAAATCATAAAAAAATCGGTGATTTTATTTCGGGTTCCTAATATGACCATATGATGTAAACATGTACATAGACTAGAACTGCAATTTTTTATAATTTTTGTGCTGCGCATTCACCAGTTAGGCTAGATATAGAGACGAAATTCCTGATTTCGAATTATTGACAACCATGTCAAAAATAGGAAATGCGGGAATTTCGTCTCTATATCTAGTCTAACTGATGAATGCGCAGCACAAAAATTATAAAAATTTGCAGTTCTAGTCTATGTAGGCTACATGTTTACATCATATGGTCATATTAAGAACCCGAAATAAAATCACCGATTTTTTGATGATTTTAGCCTGGGCCAGTCCCTTTAAATACCAAAGAGAAAGAGACTCGGTCCCAAGTTGAGAAGAAGCCCCTGTATCAACATGGCCAATGGGTGAATAAAAAAAAGTATCATGCTCTAAAGTGAACAATTTCGAAATAAGTGGATTTGTGCCGAAATATCCTATGTCACTCTTTTATTTATTCCAAGAAGGTCAGTGCCGTAATGTCAAAATGACCCTGCGCCAAAATGACGCACCACCAACCAACCGGTGGCGAAAAACCTGTGCTTCAATGTTGTGTCCTGGATTTCGAGGCGCGTATACTCATTTCTGCCGCCCTGTCCGAACTGAATGTTAAGCCAAATGTTGTGTATATAATTGTTATGGCTTTTAATAAACATGTTACTAATTGCCATGAGGCTCCTTATGTGTTTTATTATTCCCTTTGGAGATAGTTTTGACATTTGTCAATCCATACTATATATAGGCGGGGTCGTACGTGAACATACGTATATAATTAGAGCCATGACCTCTTTCTCTTAGACCCATCCTTAGTAAGGCATCCTGTCCGGATCTGAATGTAGGCCTGCATGCGATGTTATAATAATAGATCCATGTCCTCCTCCTCTCAGACCCATCCTTCTATGAATGCATCAGATCAGTCGTGATATCCTACAAACATCACCACACTAACTAGTGGTTAAAGCAACTTGAAGTGAGTTTGGACAGTTAAAATAGAGAGCCTGGCTGAGCGATAATGGGGATTTTACCTCATTTGACTGGATTTTAGACAATTTGTTTTGCATATCGGCCAATTTTTATTTCTTCTCGGCCATTTTGAATTCTGTCGGCCATTTTGGATTTTGTGGGCCGTTTTGGATTCTGTTTGGAAAGTGGCGGCTTGGAGGCTTGGAAATGGGAAATGTAACCTTCCGGGTCCAAATTTCACTCTTTTCTGCCTCAGACGCACCGTTTCCGAGATATTTCATTTTCAAATTTTATAATGCAATCCCTGTCCATGGAATTTCCACAAGGTCTCGGCAAGCAGGTGGCAATAGGGGATTTTATTGTACCGTAATGGAAGCGCCCCGAGGTGGTGTCCTATGAAGTTGGCCAATACCCGGAAGGCCCAAATTTCACTTCTTTTTAGCCTCAGACGCACGGTTTTCGAGATACTGCAGTTTTTAATCCGGCCAATTTGCTAATGTTAAGTCAATAGGATTTTTTCGAACTTTAACCCCGCAGTACTCGCAAACTATTGGTTTGAACGTTTAGAAAAGTCATAGAAACCTATTATTGAGGTCAAATTTCAATTCGATTGGATAAAGACTGAGGGAGAAATAGGGTGGCAAAATTTTGGCCAAAACTCAAAATAGCAAAAACAATAGTTTGGACGAAGTCATTCGTCCAAACTAATTAACCCTAAAGCGCGGAGTTAAATTGTAAAAAACATCGCAACCAAAAGTTTTTTTTTCAATTTAAAATCATCATGACTGTCTTAGTCAGCTCTTTCTCATTCATTTGAATACCTATGTTATGGGTCTACGACCAATATAAATATGTGGATTCTTACAGTGCGGAGATCGACTTTAGTCGTCAGAATCTGACGTCTACAGACGTCAGATTCCGACGACTAAAGTCGATCCCCGCGCTGTAAGGGTTATTATCCAAGACGAGGCATGAGCGGAGCGTGTCTCACACACTCACAATCATCATGATTAGGTGCATAATGTATCTAATTTCCCTGTTCTTAGAGAAAATAGCTATCTCTTTCATAAAAATGAAATAAATGGGGTTTAGGCCACCGTTGTGTACATGTATGCTAAACTGAGCCAGGAGAACCACCTGAGGATGGTGAGATGAATGCCATGACACTGCCCTCTAGACACAGGTTTCGAGCCCTGACGGTCTGAGGCCGAGCACGCTATCTCTCGGTCACGGAGACTCCCCTTATTATTTAATTATTACGAGTGAGCGGGGAAGAAACATTTTGTTTCCTTGAAACTTAAAGGCCAGAGTGGGATTCGAACCCGCGATCTCAGACTTTCCAAGCAGGCAGCTTCAACCACTGCACCAGGGCCCCCGCCGTTTATAAAAGCTCTCGAATGCCTACATATATCATAAGTAGCGTTCAGCGATAAATCGTGAATGCGGAATTTACAAGAGATTGGCGTATTACAGACTCTACAAGAACGATATGAAAAAATTAACGACCATACCAATTGATGAAGAAGTTGAAAATACGAGATATCTGATACAAATCGTGCCTTGGGGGCTAAAGTGTGATATATGTCAGATTTGAGTCCTGTCTGCCCTTACACTTCTAGAGGGAGGGGGGGGGGGGCGTTGTGTCTTTTAGGGAACTAGTCCGGTTTATTCAGGATTAAAGTGATTTCTTATATATTAAATAAATCGTGAAATGTTCATGGTTGGTTTCGTATGTTGCTAACGATTTCGGCCAGCGTGTCCGGTATAAAAAAATTAATTTGATCTGGCATTGTGACCAGGAAGTCACACAGCAGGAACAAGACATCGGGATAAACTACAGATCGGCATTGTGTCAACGTTTCGGACGCTGGCCCAATGTTGCTGCAAAACCTGCCGTAGCCTGCGCAGCGTGATCTCCTGTCTCCTGTTCAAACAAAGATAAAACTGCACAAATGCTAGCCTGACACTATTTGTCCAGTGCTTTGTATTTATCTTTGTTCATCAGACTCAAGTATTATATATAACTATATGCACAGCCAACAATGACACAACATCATCAAGGATTGTGAAACGTTGTAAAAAACGTCCTGTGTCCAGTGTCAAGTCAGCGACCACTCTGCCGCGCAAAGCCAAAAGGCGGTATCTGCTTACTTGTAAATTAAGCAGATGCCGCCTTTTGGCAGTGTAGAGCATTGTGACTTATGGCTGTTGCGTATCATTGTCATCTGAGAGGTGTCATGCATGTCTCTCTATACTTGTCTTTTCTTTTCCGCTTGCTCGTGCTCATGTACAAAAGAGAGCATTGATCACATCTCGAGGGTGCCTAATCCGCAACGCGAGACAGCATTTCCCAATACACCAAAACATTTGTATAACATTTGTACAATGTTGGACCAACGTCGAAGACGTTGGGCCGACGTTGTACAAATGTTATGCAAATGTTTTGTGTTCGCGGGGAATTCATCACAAACAGAACATTTGAGGGATGCGGCTTCACTACCGGCCCAACGTCCGCATGCATTAGCCCAGCATTGACAAATCATTGTGGACATCAAGGTGGGAAATTCGACTTGCGATAATTGAGCAGCGCCTCGCTGCCAGCAACCACCAGGAATAATGGCGGCTGCCGAAAAGGTAGACGCGATGAACCAGAGAGACTAGACTGGCAGGGAAATTATCAGGTCAAACAATTACACAAGACTAAATCAACCGATCCCGTTAATGTACAGGTTTATGATTTCTTTGTTTGAATAACACCGGATGGTGTGCAAGGCAACACGTTGCGCAACTGCCCGGTAAGCGCAAAACATTTGTATAACATTTGTTCGATGCTGGACCAACGTCGAAGACGTTGGGCATGCTTTGTACAGGTGTTATAGAAATGCTTTGTGTTTGCTGGGTGGTGCGTATTACTGATCATCCTATTAATCAAGTCTAGCCTGCCGCAAACAATTATCGGCGCAGACTCTAGATTTTGCAAAATCAATTTAAATGGACTGGCCCAGGCTAAATTCATAAAAAAAACGGTGATTTTATTTTGGCTTCTTGATATGACCATATGATGTGAATGAAATGAAATGAAATGAATCGGGCTTTAGGCCACCTTTGTGTACATATATAGGCTAAACTGGGCCAGGAGAACACCATATGACGTAAACATGTCCATAAATATCAATTAGCGGAGCATGACAGAAAGTTATGATTGCACGCTTGACCTAGTATTCAAGCTATGCGCAGCCGTACTGTCACCTCAACCAAAGTTCTGAATCATAAACTTACTTTCTGGTCCGATACTTTTGATATAATTTCTGATTCTCAAACAGGTTTTCGAAAGGGGCGGGGAACAATTGATAACATTTTTATTATTCAATCCATTGTAGATTATTCACTAGAACAGCGGAAAAGGGTGTTTTGTGCTCTCATTGATTTTCGAAAAGCCTTTGATTACCTGAATAGAGATTGTTTATGGTTTAAATTATTGAAAAGTGGAATAAGAGGCAATATGTATGATATTATAAAACACATGTATGAAGAAACTACTGCTAGTGTAAAGCACTAAGGTATATTAAGTGATATATTTGAATGTAATCTCGGAGAACGTCAAGGTGAAAGTATTTCACCGTTTTTCTTTAACCTATTCTTGAACGACTTGGGCGAAGCTCTTTCTAAAGGTCAATTTCAAGGAATCAATATTGGTGACATTAATATAAAACCATTATTATATGCAGATGATTTGGCACTTTTCTCAGAAACTAGAGAGGATTTACAGGTTGGGCTAGATATTTTGTATGATTATTGTCATAGATGGAAATTAACTATAAACACAGAAAAAACATCTATAGGAATAGAAGGGAGGGACTGTAACACAACATGACCATTTATTTTGCGGTGACAGAAGATTGAATTTATTAGATAAAATTTCCCATTTGGGCCTTACATTGAGCAGTAGAGGTAAATTTGCCCGAACATTGATTTTCGAAAAGCGTTTGATTACCTGAATAGAGATTGTTTATGGTTTAAATTATTGAAAAGAGGAATAATTTGAAAAGTTTCGAATTCCGTTTGGTGCAGGATTTTCAGATAAATATAGTGTTTCTCCAAAAACATCTATGTAATATATATCTCATTAGCATATTTAATATAACAAGTGAAGGATACTCGGGTGCCAAGTTATATTTTGAATATAGCCACAAATGAAAATATCACGAAATAGCCCGTTTTGCCCAGGGTCAGGGTTGGGGTCAATTATAATCATAATCGTCGATTACGATTTTTAATCGATTACATTGTACTCATAATCGTAATCATATTTTTTGAAATCGTGTAATCATGATTATAATCGTAATCGAGAAAAAAATTTGACCTGTGTAATCGTAATCATAATCGTAATCGATATTCTAAAAGCACTGTAATCATGATTATATTAAATCGTAATCATGATTTTTTTGGGTATATATCACAAAAAATAATATATCACTCAAAGCGATTTTCATAATTGAAAAAAAAATACAACTATTTAGAACAGTTTGGTAAATTTCGCTTTGTACTAGTTAGCAAACGCCACCCTCCACAACCGGAACATAGTGGAGGGTGAGATCGTTCTAACTACTTTGTACATACATGTAAAGGAATATATGTGAGTGTTTTCGCTCAGGCCCATGCGTAAATGCATAGGTATATTTAAATGTGGATTATCAGCAAGCAAAAGACATGTATACAGTTTTTGTTGGTTCGATGTGGGTACAACGTCGTAGACACTGGGCCGGCATTGGGCCAGCTCTGGATCTAGTCTCACGTTTGATGCGTTTCCGGGGTTGCTAATGTGACTGCACATGAACACTACATAACAACTTTCAGGTGGCCCTTGCGACTAACTTATTTTTAGTGGGGGTCGCCAAGCATGCTACACCCTCCCTCTCCCGCCTTCGCACCTATGGTAGACAATTGATAACTAATGGGGCATGACAATAGCCGCCTTATAAGCCTAGCACCCATTGCATCCCAACATCCAGATAAAATGTAAAAAAAATGGTACTCTGCGAGGCCCGTCAACCATATTAGTGAATTAAAAATGTACAATAAAATAATAAGTTGTAACATTGCTGCAGGCAGACATCCCCAGAGTGTAAACGGTTAATTACAATCACATCATACTTTATTGTTTTGTCTTTCTTAGCCAATTGAAACTGTCCGTAACCATAATAATATATATTGCTGGGTATTTTTGTTTTATTTTAAAGATTAAAGTTATGGCTACAGTTACAATTCTGTTTCAAAAAGGCCTATATGTATATTTTGCGATAACCTTCACTTGATGTTTAGCAGTGAAATATCAATATATTATGACAATTTATATAGGAAGATCTATATCTAAATGCTAACATGGGGGGGGGGGGGGGACAATAATGGCATGCTTAAATCGCCTTCAAAACAGTACATACCGCCGTGTTGCATGTCCTAGGAAACAAGGGTGCCAAGCCAACACAGCTTGTTGATCAAATATTGGCTCATGCTGGGCCAGCGACGCAGAGGGTGGCCCAACAGTGGGTCAATATTGGATCAACAATATTGGATCAGCATATCGTGTTTTCAAGATGGTAGGCCCTATAGATATTATATAATAGGAGGGACGCTCCTCGCGATGATCAACTGTTTGCACAGAAATCAGGCGCGACTGCTAATTGCAGCGGGCGGGGGCCCTAGGGTAGTGGTTAGCACCGCTGCCTTGCACGCCAGAGTTCGGGGTTCGGTTCCCGGACTCGGCGGTTTGAAAGAAACAAAAATGTTTCTTCCCCATCCACGTGTGAAAGTCAGTATTGCGGGGAGCCTCCGTGACCGAGAGGTAGCGTGCTCGGCCTCAGACCGCCAGGGCTCGAATTTCAAATCCTGTGTCTGGAGGACAGTGTCATCTCAATCATCTCACCATCCTCAGGAGGTTCTCCTGGCCCAGTTTAGCCTATATGTGCACAAAGGTGGCCTAAAGCCCGATTCATTTCATTTGCTAATTGCAGCAGCTGCTATTTGTCTAATCTGCTATATACCTAAGACAATGCGAATGTACAATGTGTAGGGCATATATATGTATATATGTATACAAACCTAATTTTGCTCAGATTTGATAAAGTTGAACTGTTATTCTTGAACACAATATGAATAAATAAAGTAAATTTCAATTGCAGTTGCTGTTATTTATAATATGTCATTATTATTAATAAGAATATCTAAGATAAATTTAATCACCCGTAATCGTGACTGTAATCTCAAAATTTGATTAATGTAATCATAATCATAATCGTATTCGAAAAAATAGAGTGTAATCAAAATCGTAATCGATAATTTTTGATTACATGTAATCATAATCGTAATCGATAATTTTAATGACGAATAATCGTAATCATAATCGTAATCGATGAATAAAAATGACATGTAATCATAACCGTAATCATCAATTGTAATTGACCCCAGCCCTGCCCAGGGTCAGCACAAAATGGGCCACCAGCTCTGGGCAATATGGGCCGAAGGGGCTTCATACTCAAAAAAAATAATTTCAATGTATCATAAATTATGTTATTATAGTAACACTTCAGGGCAGGCATATCTGTTTGGAAATGATTGAACGCTTAGTGCTCAGGTTAAATCTAATCACATTTTTCTAATGAACATTCTAAATAAGGTGGGATTTATAAGACAGATCTTGCACATGAGCCGTTTGTGACAAAATAAGCGGGCATTATGGGCCACTTAATGATAAATGATAGGCAAATCTGGGGGTCAATTTTGCCCGGCCCATCATGCCCAAAGAATAAAATTTTAAGGATTTCTTTAGCATTGCCTCACAAAAACCAAAAGGCAGAAAAAACACATGTAGTCATCCAGCTAAGAATTAGCCGATTCCAATGATTTATAACATGACATGTTTCAACTACTTTTGACAAAATCTCATGCACTTAAAGAGGGGGTGTTTCTGGTAAAATATGGTTTAAAATCAAAATTAGCTCTGATTGTTCCCCACTTTCCTGTACACACCCCAGCCGTTGTCCACCAAAGCTCACATAACTAAGGCCTAAAAAATAAATACGGTACTGTTGTAGTGTGACGTCACATATTATGACGTTGTTGAGCCGTTTTGCCCCGTGGCCCATTTTGCCTCCCCTAACTGTTAGCATTCATTCATGCATATTACCATAGATTAACCAGATTAGATATGTCACCTGGTCACGCCATGTTGAAAACCTGTCACACAGCGACTATTTTTGAAAACTAAGTGCATCTACAAATATAGTTGCCTGCACGTTAATGTGCAGGGATACGGTAAGTATGAAGTACTAATCACCGTCCATGGTATCTATATTTTTGTCATCGGCATGTATATATATAATATAGACAAGATCGATTTCTCAACACAATAATAATGAACAAAAAGGGTGATTATAATGTTGACATTAAATCAAAAATAGAAAATTTGCGAATTCTAAACTTCTTGAAAAGTCCTAATATCAGAAATTTGCGACAATTTAAACACTGAAAATTAACAGATCTACAGTACTTAGCCTATAACGTTGCTACAGACAGCAAGATAGGCCTACGCTCTCCCACCATAGAATGAGATCAATGAATATCAGAGTCGCCTATTTGACATCAGTCTGATAATATATGTAAAAATTACTGGTATGACAAAATATTTAAAAGGTTACAGGCTTGCATTGTCATATCGACAACCTTATCTTTCTGGACTGTTCCTCCCCTTAGTATGCTGTAGGCCTACTCTTGGGGGTAACCATCTTGCCAAGTCAGGTCAGGCAGACCACAGGTCTGATCTTGAAAACAGGTGTACATCTCTGTCAACTGTATGATATTAGCTATATTTGAGACTAATACGCTCCTGTAAGTACAAAGACTCCACCCAGAAAACCACCAACTCCATGGATGACTCAAGAAATAATGAAGGCTAAAACCCTTCGCTACAATCTCGAATGAACATGGCGCAGAACTCGCACACATTTAGATCGTTCTCGTTACAAGCATAAGTGCTAGAATGATGACAGAAGCTAAATCGAAATATTTAGCTGATGTTATTTCAGAAAATTCGGACAATCCTCGTCGTCTATGGAACTCCATAAATAACATTCAGCATATAATTCAACCGCCGGCTCTGCCAGAATTCAGTAAAATCACTCTGTGAACATTTCTCTACATATTTTGTTGCTAAAATGGAAACTATCGATTCCAGATTTCCTGATAAAGTACATTGCAAAAATGTAAATTAGATCCAAAATTAACGTGCGACAGAAGTTGAAATTAAGAAGCTTATTTTGAGCTCATCGTCAAAATCATGTGATCTCTACCCCATTCCTACAAGCGTGCTGAACAATTGTGACGTCTTAATATATTAATAACTCCTATCACTGATATTGGTGCGGGAAACAAAATGATAGACCTCTATGTTATCTTGGCAATGCCTCTTATTTCATTTTTAGTAGTAGTCATTTATATTATCGAAATACCCAGTTTTTATTTTGGCAATGCCACTTAACATGATTTTAGCTGTGTATGTCATACCATGTATATTATCATATGATTTTAACAAACTAACAATCTTGTATATGTACATATATCTCTTTCATTTCTATGACAAATAAGTCTGTAATGACTTTTCTTTTCTGTCAATAAAATATCTGTCTGTCTGTCTGTGTGATATAATTAACATTTCAATGGAAACTTGTACATTTCCTCAAAATTTCAAATAAGCTTATGTAAGAATACTACTTAAAAAACACCTTCCTAAAAACGTACTGAAAAAATACACGCCTGTTTTTCCTTTCCAAAATCTTAAAAAAGCTAGCAGCCAATCGGCTGCAAGCTCATATAAAAAATAACCATCTATCTAATCCATTACAATCAGCCTACAGGAAACATCATTTTACAGAATCAGCGCTACTGAAAGTACGTAACGATATAATTATAAGTAGGCCTAGTGCCTTTCAGAGAGGTTTGAAAAAACTGAATGGGAGATTGGTGGAGTTTTGCGTGTGTTTTACCAGTTCCTCGAGGACACCCCTGCAAGAATAGAAGACTATACCATAGATTAACCATGCATTTGGATACACACGTGCCGTCTGTATTTGGTTGGAACAGGCTTCCCAGTGCTCTGTGTACAACCTTAATAGACCGTGGGCCACCCGTAACCGATATTTTTTACAGCCCCAATAATTTGAGTGCAAACAAGCAGATATTTTATAGATAAATAATGTGTCTAAAAATTATTGTCTTCAGAAATCCCGGCCATGGTGAGAGGGTAGGGGGTGTTTTTTAATTTCTGGTTTTCCTATACACATAGCACGAAAGACGTGTAATTTGGGATTTAAAAAGTCATTATATATTATAATGAACCCCATATTTGCTAATCTAATTTTCTTGTTACATAACATCTTCTGGTAACATAACTAGTGTTTATTCCATGGAACACATACCTGGAGTTAAAAAAAACAATCACAGCATGTCTTCTAGGAAATTAAATTTACCGCTTATAATTCAGGGGGTACATATGTTTGATGACCCGTTTTTTTTCCAGCCCCAATATTTTGAGTGCAAACAAGCAGATATAGAACAGGTGTCTAAAAAATATTGTTTTGAAAAATCCCGCCCAGGAGGAGGGGGTGGAGAGGGTTTTATTTATCTGGTTTTCATATACACGTAGCATAGGAGGCGTGCAATTTGGGATGTAAAGGGTTATTACATGTAATGATAAACCCCATATTTGTTTTGTTTTTTTATTTTAATTTCACATAACATCTTGTAAAAATAATAATTTATAATTCTTGGAATAACTACCTGTAGTTGAAAAAAATATATACAACATGCCTTTTAGTAAATTATATTTACCGCCTAAAATTCAAGGGGGTATATATGTTTGATGACCCAGTATTTTTTCCTGTCGCAATATTTTGAGTGCAAACAAGCAGATATTGAATGGATATTGAATAAGGTGTCTAAAAATTATCGTCTCCAAATACCTCGCCCCGGAGGAGGGGGTAGAGAGGGTTTTCATATTAGATTTTTATGTAAACGTAGCAAGCAATATGTGAAATTTGGGATTTAAAGGGTTATTACATATATTGATGAACCCTATATTCTTTTATTATTTTCGTTTTCTTCTCACATAGCATATTCTTGTAACATAACTAGTGTTTGATTATTAGAATAAAGACCTGTAGTTGAAAAAATATATACAACATGCCTTTCAGTAAATTATATTTACCACCTAAAATCCAAGGGGGTATATATGTTTGATGACCCAGTATTTTTCCTGTCGCAATATTTTGAGTGCAAACAAGCAGATATTCAATATTGAATGGATATTGAATAAGCTGTCTTAAAATTATCGTTTTCAAATGTCTCGCCCTTGAGGAGGGGGATGGAGAGGGTTTTCAGATTAGATTTTCATGTAAACGTAGCAAGCGATATGTGGAATTTGGGATTTAAAGGGTTATTACATATATTAATGAACCCCATATCATTTTATTTATATTATTTTCGTCTCACATAGCATCTTTTTGTAACATAACTAGTGTTTAAGTATAAGAATAAATACCTGTAGTTGAAAAAAATATACACAACATGACTTTTATAAAATTAAATTTACCGCTTAAAATTCAGGGGGGTGCATATGTTTGATGACCCAGTATTTTTTTATGCCCCAATATTTTGAGTGCAAACAAGCAGATATTGGATAGTCATATAACAAGGTGTCCAAAAATCACTGTCTTCAAAAATCCCCGGGGGGGGGGGAGGGTTTTCATATCTGGCCCATGGGCTATAACCTTTACAGCGCGGGGATAGACTTTAGTCGTCAGAATCTGACGTCTGTAGACGTCAGATTCTGACGACTAAAGTCTATCCCCGCGCTGTAAAGATCAATATATTTATAACGGCCGTAGACCCATAACATAGGTATTGAAATCTTTTTCACAAATTAATTCAGCGCTTCAAGGGTTAATATATTCATTTTAAGTAAATTATGTGATATAATATTTTAACCCTTTCACCGCTAGCCACGACTATAATCATTTCAAAACTGTTTTATTTTAGTTGATCCGATCACTGTTATTGGAAAGAAATGGGTGTTTAAATAGCAAGATTTTGGTCTCAAATTAAACAGATATAAGTAATTTTAGCCCGGGAAATCTAACATAACGGTCAGATCATCAATACTGTCAAACCGCCATTATGGTCAATATTTCCGGCCGGAAATTGTTCTCAGTCAAAGCCATATCAAAGGCGATCACACAAATGAGTTCAGTCCGCCATTACGGACACATTTTTGCGGCAAAACGGCAATTTCATTGCGGGCAAAATAAATATCTTCACTATTATTATATCAGTTTGTCGTCA
Organism: Flabesymbios commensalis; assembly: GCA_964017125.1. Lineage (NCBI taxonomy): Eukaryota > Metazoa > Annelida > Polychaeta > Terebellida > Flabelligeridae > Flabesymbios > Flabesymbios commensalis. The sequence goes on from OZ024904.1 coordinate 71,790,997, forward strand.
TGGTGATGTTTTTGAAGGTAAGTAAAATATAATCTGTCACACAGCTTCCCACACATTCAATACAAATACCTTAAGGCTCCGCCGGTGCCGCATATATTCGGGTTTTCATTTTTTATTAGCACATTACGTACCACCTTTTGAACACGTCAAAGATAAAATGTGACATCAATCAGCAATATTTGAGAACAGTTGACCTCCATTTTGTCAAATCTGAATAATTTTCACTCCCTTGAAGTTGTGGATCGCGTCAGCGAGACACAACTCCAAGTGGGTGAAGATTCAGATTGAATAATTTGGCGGTTAAAGGGTTAAAGTTGCTCCGTGGGATGACATCAATTTTGGTTATTAAATTTGAAATGAAGTAGCGTACCCCGCAGATCTTAATCATGTTAATTTCAATGTTTTCAAAATTTTCAGATTTTTATGAAATTTATATGAATCCAGAGAAAACCTGAGCCAACTATTTGTACACCTAAAGGATGATTGAGTGTTAGCACAGCAATGGGCCTCATATTGATGCCGTCGGCCCAGCGTTGGGCAGACAATCGGTGCTGCAGGAGATTCCCCACTATTTCTCTTTCTCACACCAATTAACGGCGGCGCCTTGTGATGTAGGCTTTGATCCCGCTGTCTGAGATGGTGGGTATTTGTGGTATAGAGTATTGTATAATGCACACCGTTGTATTTACATGGCAATATGCGACTTGGAAATAAAATTAGTTTAGTGTTTTTCAGTGCTTTTGAATGTTTTATGATTTTATTTTTTTTCAATTTTAGTTAAGATCAGTAGGCTATAGCTTCATATAAATTATTTTTTAAAAATTGACATGTCAACATATGCCCTTATCTCTATGATTATATCGTGACGCAAGTGTCAAATCTCACATAGCTATAGGCTTGCATAAAATTATTCATCTTTTACACATTTAAATAATAGCTTTTGTCCCCAGTTACAAATGTGTGAAGAGAATAAAATTTGTTTTAAAACTTAACATGCATTCACAATTACTTTGAATCATAACTGTAACACTCAGATTGCAAAGGGTTTTAAATCGAGGCACGCGTTATCAGTATTTAACCCTTAACCCTTAAAGAGTTGAATATTTTTTCATATAAACCATGGAGACCAAAGGGTTTTATTCAATTTGAAATCATCATAAATGTCCTAGTTAGCTCTTCATGATTCATTTGAATACCTATGTTATGGGTCTACGATCATTATTAATATATTTTATCTTACAGTGCGGGGATCGACCTAAGTCGTCAGAATCTGACGTCTGTAGACGTCAGATTCTGACGACTAAAGTCGATCCCCGCGCTGTAAGGGTTAATCAGCTAATAATCACAGTCAAACAGTGATTGATACCGAGACGCCGATGGTTAATGATCTTGAATGTCTGCGCCGGCGCCTTCCGCGGCCAGCGCGCCCAACATTGAAGGACCGGTGTCACACATACGTTTTCAGAAAAGCGGACGTGGTGTTGTTTCTACCTTCTCAATGTGACTAAGCGATCAGTATAGGATAAAGCCCGAGGAGCTCTACATTCTTAGCTGTGAAAAGGGTCGAAGCCGAAGGCCGGGGCCTTTTTCACAGCTAAGAATGTAGAACTCCGCGGGTTTTAACTGACTTTAAACATGTTAAAACACATCCGAACATAATGAGGATCCCTCATAATCAACAACTCGGTCACACCTTACTGATTTTAATACCATAGGCCTACCATAATAATTGGTCTGTACCTGGTCAGCAATAACTCTTCATTCCCGGCTTAGAATGTAGTGGTCAGACAAAGAAAATAATGTAGCGGTGTGTTTTAACGCTAAATAAATGGCGGCTTCCTCGAGTTAAGGTTGAAACCAGTGTATCGACGTTAAAGGGACTGGCCCAGGCTAAAATCATCAAAAAATCGGTGATTTTATTTTGGCTTCTTAATATGACCATATGATGTAAACATGTTCATAGACTAGAACTGCTAAAGTTTTTTATTTTTTGTGCTGCGCACTTACCAGTTAGGCTGGATATAGAGACGAAATTCCCGTATTTCTAATTTTTGACATGGTTGTCAATAATTAGAAATCAGGAAGTGGTCAGTATAGTGGTTCACGAATTCACTCAAGAATATTCATCAAAATGGAAGCCGTCGGCATGGGCGGATCACATTTTAAAACTAATTTCAGTCTTCTTAAATTACATATCTATTGTTGCTTTTGTGACAATTCCAGTAATATGTGGTCATTAACAGTCCCATTATACGTAGCTATTGTATCTCTAGATATACGCGCAGGCTTAACATATATGATTAATTAAATCGACGTATTATCATTTCCGGATCTTTCTTGCCATTTCTACCTCATTTGCGGGATTTTCACCATCTTCTCAACACCTACATCATCCCTAAATTTGGTAAATTACGAGTTCTCTTTGAAGCGGAACAAAAAATGTTTGTTTCTATGTTTCTGTTTTTTTTCGAAAACAGCCGGTAGCTGGAATAATGCTATAAGCTGTCTGTTATAAACCGTCTATAAACTGTCTACAGAGTTATCAATTATCATGATTATCGTCGACAAATTATATATCGTGCGTTTCGCATGTACTAATTAATGGAAATCACAAAAAAAGAAAGCGTTTGAATTTTGCTTACGTTTATTGTATTACGAATATAGGCCCGTATGTATGCGCTAGTGGAAACAATATTTAAAATCTAATATTTACCACAATAGTAAACAAATTAAAAAACATTTCGCACATACAACTATTGTTTGACTACATGCATATGGAAACCCAAATTTTTACAGGCGCATGCAATCACTTTAATTATGTATGTAGAAAGACAATGATCTCCCTCCAATGTGATATAAGCTACATATTTATTTAAATGATCTACAATGAAGGTATTATTATTATGTTAACCCTTCCACCGCTACTGGCGACAATAGACGATTTTCTGTTTTAATAATCGATCAAATCACTGTTTTTGGGAAGAAAATGAATGTTCAAACATAAAGATTTGCAAAGGTTTGGTTTCAAATGAATAAGTAGGAGTAATTTTCAACCACTCGAAGTTGTGCGTCGCTGTAGTGAACATGTAAATTCTATACTTAGCGCGGTTAATATTCAACTATAGTTAATATCCCAGCAGACACACGACGTTGAATCAATGTCGGTTTAACGTTGGTCCACCGCTTACGACGGTGGACCAACGTTAAACCAACATTGATTCAACGTCGTGTGTCTGCTGGGTATGGTTAAATTGGGAACGTGACTTAGAATATGACACGTTCAATATATGTTTCAGATACTTTTTTCGGATACCATTATCATGATTATTCTCCTCTTAGTCATCGACATCCGTTTTTTAAATATGCGGTTCAGTAATCAGGAAAACACATTTTGAAGGGTCCATGATGACAAGATACCACAGATTCACACGGCAGAATCAAAAAGACGCCTATTGGCGCAAAGTTTACGCTTCTTGGCGAAGGATGAACGCTTCTCGGCGCAAAATGTCAATTTAGAGCACTGATGGCTCACAAAAAGTGTAAAAAAAGACATAAAGTTCAATTACTTAGTGTAATGACCCCATCCACGGAACACTAGATTGTATAAGGACAACGCTGCTGTTTTATTTATTTTACTCGTATAGCGACTGTAGTTTGTTGAGACGAATGAAAACAGTTGGCTACCCATCCTGATATTCCGGACTTATAGTCTTTTTAAACCCGTTTTTGCTGGTAAGTAGCTATATTAGCGTCATATTATAATCGAATGGTAGAGATAAGAGTCCATACTGTACAACTAAACAACTGGAGAGCAAACTGGTAGCTTTATTTTGTAATTATTCGCCAAAACTAAAGTTCTTGTCTGGTTGAACGCTTATTGGAGCAGTGTGCACACGCCTATCGGTGCAAATAAAATTTACTGAAATAGAAAGCATGTTATTTTCAAACATTTTTCAGTGGCGGATCCACGTTCTTGATAAAAAGGGGGACGCAGGGGGTTTCTGCCGCCCCCCCCCCCCCCAACATGTTTTGTTATTTTGCCTGCACTGTTTTTTATCACGTATTATCAATAAATGTAGTAGGCCTATTCAACGTTATATTGCTAAGACTAGTCATACATGTCTACCAACACATTTAGATGATTAGGCCTATGTTAATTACCAAATCCCCACAGCCCACACTTTCTATTAGAAACATTTACTTCAAAAAAAAGGATTGAAGAAGTCTTGTATATACATTTATTTGTAATATAAAAAATATTTATCACTATAACCATGGTAATAAGGTACGATGGGGATTATCAGATGTCAGCCATATAAAATAAAATCATTAAATAATTAAACGAACACGAAAGCAGCCCTCCGTTATCGCAAGTCGGCCATTTTAAATTTTATATAGATCAGGACACTTTATCAAGTTTTATTTTATATTACCGAACTAGCTATTATGCAAGATTTCCGAGATAATGAGAAAAAACAATTTAAAATGACCGCCAGTTGGCTATTTTCATTTTATTTCTGCGAGATTTGTCATGGGTTATCCTTGTGTGACTCCTCACATTTTGTTCTATATGTATGGTCCAGCTTTTTTGCTTTGTTTTTGAGTTACGTAAATATCACAAAATTTATCAAATAAAAAAAACGGCCATTTTAAAATCATTTGCTCCCAAAAGTTAATCAGGTGATTGGCTGACATCGCTGTGCATATTAGCCAAATAAAAAGACGGTCTGCTGGAAACGTTTTCCTGAAACGCGCTAAAGAGTATTTCTTTGTTAGTGGCCCTAGTAATTAATGGGTTGAGTATATAGGAATCAAAATGTAACCAAAAACTATTCGGTGGTATGTGATGGATATGTGAAGTATGAGAGAGCAGAAGTTCTTAGATCAGCTATCATGCAAGACTTCCGAGACAATAAGGGAACAAATTTGAAATGGCCGACTGGCGGCCATTTTGAATTTTATTAGTGCGAAATTTGTCACGGGTCCTCATTGTGTGAGACCTTCCATTTGTTTTATATTCATGATCCAGCTATTTTGCTTTTTTTTTGAGTCACTTAAATATCACAAAATTACTCAAATTCGCTAAACGGCCATTTTTAAATTTTTGCTCCCAAAAGGAATCAGGTCATTGGCTGACATAGCCGAGCATATTTGCCAAATTAAAAGAAGATCTGATGGAAACTGTTTCCTGAAACGCGCTAACGAGCATTTCTTCGTTAGTGTCCATAGTAATTGAAGGGTTGATGATATGGGGATCAAAATGTCACCAAAACAATTTGCGAGTGTTATGGGGTGGCTATGTGAAGCATAGATAGATTATATTGATAGATTAGTAGCTATCTTGAAAACAAAAAACTGCGCTGGCGGCGGAGGCTGCTTAATTAATAACGCACATTTTGTTAGGCTATAGTCTAAACTATCAGGTTATATTATAAATATCATTTAAATGTATTTATTACAGCCGTAGGCTAAATAGCACAATAATCTTAAGGCCTATCCCGTTAAAGAAAAATAGCCGTGGATTATAAAACAAATTTGTACCTAATAAAGCCATATAGGCCTACCAATACTAACAAAATTATACATAGTTGCACCAATAGGCGTCTTCACATTGCTCCAATAGGCGTGCAACACTGATTTTACAACGTTTCAACGGTTTATTGTCTACGCAGGTCATTAGACAAATAAATGAGATATCAGTGGCGTAGAACAGACTAAATGTAACATAATCTATCACATTATAGAAGATTTATATGCAAATAGATTTAAAAAAATAACATTTGAATGGAATCGTGTCCAGTTTTGAGGTAGGGTACCAAAACTGTTTTCACTATAGTCTGAGAAATGTATTAAACATTTCCATGTAAGTTTCATGTGTGGAGGTTCGTAAGATATACTATTGTTCCGTGCACACCTTTATTTGACATAAATTGAACATTTTGGCCTTTTTTCAGACGATATTTTGAAAGATTTCTGAAAAAGTTGCGCCGAGAAGCGTTGCACTTCGCCAATAGGCGTCTTTTTGATTCTGCAGTGTGAGATTGAGAGTAGCAGCTCAAAGTGCAAATCAAATACAATCACCGGAGATTGACAATCACTATAAACGTGACGTCATAAATGTGGAGTACATGTATTACGTTAAAAAATCCCGTGCATGTCACACACATCCAGTAGTATTCTACATGGATAGCAGGTGATCTAATCTGTGATTGGTGGGGAAATGCTTATATTGACCCACCAAATGCCGAAGACTGGCATCAATAGATCCGAAAAAAGCGCTCACGGAATTTACCATGATGCTGTGTAGTTTTATATTACCACACAGCTACTTGAAGAAGGCTTGTAACTTTCCGAATGGAATAAGCTACCCATGTGTGATATAAAGTTTGCAGAAACTGATAAATTTTGGGAATTTAGTGAATATGCAAACTGTTGTAAATATTATCTTCTTTTCATTTTTTACAATCTCCTGTTTTTATAACATCACAAGTGGTTAATTAATCTTAAATTGGCGATACTTTTTGAATAAATCACATGTCTCTTGAATCTTCGGGTGCGGAGGCATAGGTAGGAATCAGTTTTGGTGGCTTTACATATTATAATTTCAGAAAGATGAAATCCAGAGATTTGAAAAAAAATGTTTTTCTTCCTACGATTATTGAATGGTTTGTTGTGGACGCGAGCCTCCGGGCAACCAAAACGTTCTTTCTTCTTTCCAACGTTTAACATAGGCCTAGCTCCGCAAAGCCAAAAAGTCAGTATCTGCTTACATTACAAGTGAGCAGATGCTGCCTTTACAAAGGTTCCCATTGTCTACTGCAGTAAAGAAACTGAAACGTTCAGTTGCCTGATTCTAGTTTTGTGTTTTAAGAGTGCAGGGTGGGTTATACACTGAACTATCAGTGAGTGTTAGAAGTAGAGATAGAGACACTGGTGACACCAGTGAAGGTGGGTCACGAAGCCTAGATCATCAACCGTTGCCAAATTCCGGTACAATGTTGGTAAATACTCGTTGAATGTGAAGTGTAAAATAGTTGTATGAGTTGTCTATGTTTAGACCAGTCTCGTTGACCTGTTTTAATCTATCACACCGGCACGCCGCTATACCCAGCAAACACAAGACGTTGAAACAATTATGCATATTTGTTGGGCCAGCGTCGGAGACGGGTGGCCCAACATTAAGCCATCATTGTTTCAACGTTTTGTGTTTGCTGGGTACTTGAGCCCCCCCCCCTCCCGAGCAAAAACCTATATAAATGCTCATAAATACATTATAACAGAAAACAAGAAGGCGGGCAGGCTGACAGAAAAACATTTATGTTTCAATGGAGGGAATCGTGCCACACAATTACATAAGTTAGGTTAAAAGAGATGTAGAATTATTACAGTTTTATGAAAAGTGACCCGTTGATACCATTTTTTTTAACATTATGTGACATTGACAACACAGTATCTTCATTTAAAATAAGGGTTACAAATGGTGGGGGTGGGGGCTCCATTAAGACACAATGTCGCTTAGATTGGTATACCTGAATAGAAGCTATTATAATATTAATTGTATAATTTTGTGTAACATTTGAATACATAGCTGCACATGTGAAAAGGGCATGTGTAAGTATATTACACACACATACACACATAAATCAAAACGACCAATACAATTCCCCCTAAGAAGTTGATTCAAAAACAAAGACACACCCACTTAATCTGCTAAATGTGATAATTATTATTAACCATAAAAAGTACCAAATAAAAAAATATGAATATTTATGATATTCACAATTAATCTTGGTAATAAATTTATTGTAAAATTCAAGCAGATAATAATGTTAATTTCCTAAATAAAGAATTAGTTTGTAAATCATTATAATCTTTATCAATAACTCTGATAACTTTTTAAAATTTAAAAACACGTTCGGGTTGATAACCCCAAGCAAGGAAACACTAATCAATTTGACCTAATATGAGTGACTCATAAAGACATAGTACAATATGTCGCGGTAACTGACGTTTTATTTTTTTCATTACTCCTATGACAATATTTTATTGAAAATTTTGAAAAACATGAATTGCCCTGTAATATTTATTTATTGTTTACACCAATAATTTAAAGTTGTTTATATACTCTACACTTTATTGTCTACCATTTTAATGTTTGGTACTACTATACGTTTTTGTACTTGAAGCAGTATTATAAACGTAGATTTATTTGAATTAGTTTATTTACTCGTATATCAGAACTATTGTTAAAAATTGTTATTATTTCAACAGTAACAGTAGTTTATCACGGTCGTTATTTTGATTTACCTTAAACTGTTAAACGTCGCTGCGTATTAAAAATGTTTAAATCATCTACACATGGAATAATTGAGGAACTGTAAGCTGTGAGGACCACATTGAACACATAGAACGTGAGGACCACATTGAATGTGAGGACCACATTTAGCGTGAGGACCACATTGAACCCACATTGAACGGGAGGAGCACATTGAACGTGAGCACCACATTGAACCCACATTGAACGTGAGGACCACATGGAATGTCAGGAACCACAGGACCCACATTAAACGTGAGGAGCACATCGAACGTGAGGGCCACATTGAACCCACATTGAACGTGAGGACCACATTTAACGTGAGGACCACATTGAACGTGAGGACCACATTGAACGTGAGGACCACATTGAATGTGAGGAGCACATAGAACGTGGGGACCACATTGAACCCACATAGAACGTGGGGACCACATTGAACGTCAGGACCACATTGAACCCACATAGAGCGTGGGGACCACATTGAACTTGAGGACCACATTGAACCCACATTGAGCGTGAGGAGCACATTGAATGTGAGGACCACATTAAACCAACATTGAACGTGACGACCATATTGAAAGTGAAGAGCACATTGAACGTGAGGACCACATTGAACGTGAGGACACATTGAACGTGTGGACCACATTGAACGTGAGGACCACATTGAACGTGAGGAGCACATTGAACGTGAGGACCACATTGAACGTGAGGACCACATTGAACGTGAGGACCACATTGAACGCGAGGAGCACATTGACTGTGAGAACCACATTCAACGTGAGGACCACATTCAACGTGAGGACCACATTGAATGTGAGGAGCACATTGAGCGTGAGGACCACATTGAACGTGAGGACCACATTGAACTCACATTAAACGTGACGACCACATTGAACGTGAGGAGCACATTGAATGTTAGAACCACATTGAACCCACATTGAATGTGAGGACCACATTGAACGTGAGGAGCACATTGAATGTTAGGACCACATTGAACCCACATTGAACGTGAGGAGCACATTTAGCGTGAGAACCACATTTAACGTGACGACCACATTGAAGGTGAGGACCACATTGAGCCCACATTAAACGTGACGACCACATTGAACCCACATTGAGCGTGATGACCACATTGAACCCACATTGAATGTGAGGACCACATTGAACGTGAGGACCAGATTGAACGTGAGGACCACCTTTAACGTGATGACCACATTAAACGTGAGGACTACATTGAACCCACATTGAACGTGAGAACGACATTGAACGTGAGGACGACATTGAACCCACATTTAATGTGAGGACCACATTGAACCCACATTGAACGTGAGGACCACATTGAACGTGGGGACCACATTGAACGTGAAGACAACATTGAACGTAAGGACCACTTTGACCGTGAGGACCACATTGAACGCGAGGACCACATTGAACCCACATTGAACGTGAGGACCACAATGAATGTGAGGACCACATTGAACCTATTTTGAATATAATCTGGACTATAGGCCTACCCTAGGTATACTCTGGGAGCTCCCAGAGTATACCCCACAAGCTCAGACTATACCCCACCAGATTCAGGATGGGGTATAGTCTGGGAGATATCATATATGACTTACAATCAATTATCGATATAATATTTGATCGTAGTCTCGCATAATTTATATCTCATGTATTAACCCTCTGAGTAATACAGTACCATAATGTCCCCTATGTTAACCTTCTGATGGTTAGAGTTTAACATATCTCACGTATTAACCTTCTGGTGACTAGAGCATCACATGCCTCATAGATTAACCTTATGAGGGCTAGACATTCATATATATATGTCTCCTATATTAACCTCCCGATTGCTAGAGTACCACATGTCTTACATGTCTTATATGTTGACACTCTGTCGGCTGAGGTACCACATGTTTCAAATATTAACACTCTGCGCGCTAGACTATTATGTGTACTATATTAAGCTTCAGATGGGTTGAGTACCACATAGCTTATCTCTGGGACCACATTATCACATGCCTGTGGGAGTTAGACAATCATATGTCTCATAGTTACATGTATATTAACCTTCTGAGGGCTAGACACAAATGACATATGGTTAATGCAGAGGGTTAATACCATGATGTATTTGATACTTTAACCCCAGATTAAAAAAATGATAAATAATTATGCTACTCCAGCTAATGTTTTGGCGTGAACCAAATGATTTGGCGCGTACTAAATAATTCAAATACGTGTAATTAATTGGCGCACACCAATTAATTATTTGGTGCGCACCAAATTGCATACTGAAATTATTTACTTGGTGCGCACCAAATAAGTTAATACACGAGACACATAATCATGATAATACATAATACTCATCAGAAGGTTAACATAGAAGTCTAGTCCCCAGAGGGTTAATACATCAGATATGTGATACTCTAACCATCAAAAGATTAATATAGAAGGCATGTGATAGTCAAGCCCTCAGAGAGTTATTACACGAGAAATGTGATACACCAGCATCCAGAGGGCTAATACATACGACAAGTGATGATCTAGCCATCAGATGTTAAATATGAGACATATAATAATTATACATGTACCTGATTCGCTAGCCCCCAGCGGGTTAAAAAAGAGACATAATACTCTAGCCATCAGAAGGCTAAAGCTGCCCCTTGGGATGAGATAATTTCAATTTTGTCCAAATTTGTATGTTTAATTTATATGAAGCTATATAACCTACTGATCTTAAAAAATATATAAAAATGTGACAAAAACAATGTTAAGGCACTGAAAAAGACGAAACAATCTATATTTCCAAGACATATACTGTTATGTAAACTTGTTTCTTTACAGCATACCACAATATAGATGACAAATACTGACCATATCAGACTGCATGTTCAAAGTAAACACATAGTTACATCAATAGCTGCCGCCCTTAATTGCTGTGGGAACGGGTTGATCAGGGGGGTTCCCCCACAGCACCGAATGTCTGCTCAATGCTGGGCCGAAGGCAACAACATGTGACCCAATGCTGTAGGAATATTCAAACGTCCTTTAGCAGGTGTTTAGTTATACAAAAAGTTTGTTTGGGTTACAGTCGGATTCATAAAAGTGTGAATAAAAAATATTTTTTTAAATTAAAAAATCCCGTAAAAAATAAAATCATGATCTGTGGGATACACTACTTCATTACAAAATAAAAAACGAAAATTGATGTCATCCCAAGGAGCTGCTTTAATATAGGGAACATATGATAATTCAGCCCCAAGAAGATTGATGAATGAGGCATGTAATACTCTAGCCATCAGAATGTTAACATAGGAGACATGTGGTACTCTAACCCTATAGTTAGTACACATGAAACATGTGGTACTGTAGCCTCCAAGGGTTAAAACATGGGATAACTTTTCAATAATAAATTTACAATTGATTGTAGGCCTAATCATATATATAATATCTCCCACGGTATACCCCTATCTCCCAGACTATACCCCACCCTGAATCTGATGGGGTATAGTCTGGGCATGTGGGGTATATCCTGGGAGCTCCTAGAAAATACCCTGGGGTATAGTCTGGGAGCTCCCAGACTATACCCCAGGGTATATTCTTCATTATGCCCAGGTATAGTCCAGAATATACCCGGGTATAGTTCAGTAGGGGATTAATCGGGGCGGCTACACCGGTACCGCCAGCACAAAGTACTGACTTGGGTTGAATGGATACTGGCCAGCACCGGCGACGCTGGCCCAACATGTGACAGACATTGGGTCAGTGTCGGCTTGTAATCGCCGCTGCTATTGAACGCAGCCCAGCAAACACGAGGCGTTGAACCAGTGCTGATTTGATGCTGGGCCAGCGTCGCAGACGGTGGGCCAGCATTGGACCAGCATTGGGTCAACGTCTCGTGTTTGCTGGGAGTGTTGTCAAGCCACATTAAGAGTGGTTCGAAAAGGGAATAAGAAATTCTGCTTAATAGGCCCTACATAGTCTCTACTTTCCACAGGAGCCAGTTAATAACATTAATTACAAAAGCAATGACACTACATCTATTAGCTATCAAACTTTATGGTTATGCTGATGGAGGGGAGACATCTGCAGTTTTTTGTTTACAAAAAACTGGAACCTTCTAGTTTATTCAGTGTTATTATTAGTAAATATGGTTTTCGCAAGAAACGCTCAATGGACTATCAGCATATTGGTCGTTATGTTTCACTGAACCCCGATATTTTTTTGGCGGACCCCACTCCTGTGGACATTGACCATGCTGCGCATATATGCCATTGCATTGTGCGCCCTACAATGTTTACTCAGCGAATTACGGCGACACACCTACTTTAACTGCTTTTAACAACCGTCCGTAGGCCTACGTCCGGCCGTCCGTTTGTCTGTTTATCTGTCTGTCTGTCTGTCTGTCCGTCCGTCAGTCCGTGTGTCTGATGTGTCATTTCAATTAACACAGTAATATATTTTTTACTTGGTTACTGGTCACAACGCTGAAAACGCGACAAAAATAGGATTCTGGACGCACTGTTGTCTCTCTTTGTAACCGTGCCTATCATAGTGAGTGAATAATCCGGAATTCACGATAAGAGACGATAACCTTGATAGGGGATTTTTGTAACATTAATCGCGCCAAGGTATACCATGTAAACTAATAGCCTATATTATACTGATGAAGACGAGTCTCACAGATAGGCGAGTGAGTAAAAAATCATTAATCATGGTAATATTCGGCGGACAGACGATACGTGGAAGGTGGGGGGGGGGGAGGGCTTAGGAGTTTTCCCCAAAACGTTTGTTCGAGAAACTGCTGGGAAAATGGAGAATGTCATTTCTGATACCTGGGAGAACAAAATTAATAGTCCTACCGGTTTGTTACACATTTAGTATCTTTAATAAAAAAGCTAGTCGTTGTCGCATTGAAAAAATGTTCGTTTCTGTCAGGAAAAAGTTTGTTCCCGGGGTCGAACTCATACAGCACCAGCTCCCCTCCCCCCAACGCACCAACAAACACAAGACATTGGCCCGATGCTGGTTTAATGTTGGGTTAACGTGTCTGAGACGTTGGGCCAACATTAAACCAGCATTGGGCCAATGCCTCGTGTTTGCTGGGATATCATCCGGTGAGCCCTGCAACATGTAGGCCTAATGTACACGACTTATAATGGACGTAGGTATCATTTTCCCCGGTTCACTTCCCCTTAATTATTCATTCCAATCGTAAATTGAGTGCAAGCCTAACTGTTACTATAAAAGATAAAAAATCAAAATTATTTAATATTTCAGGTCCGTAGCCTGGGACAAAACCCAGGGGACCAGTTGGGTGAGGGGGTCAGCTGAGATCGGTTATGATTTAACAAAAAATGATTTCATTTTGAAAATTACAGGGGAGGCAGCTGCCCCTCAACTCCCCCCCCCCCCCCCCCTATTAAAATATTAAAATACAATCTACACTGTGCATTGTGAGGAGACTCTGGCGTAGGCATGCGTAGGCCGGCGCCTACGCCGATACAAATTAATTACCGGCCTATGTCAAGTATGCTAACATTCAAATCTGCATAGAGTCTACTAAGTACATAGGCCTAGATATGTTTACATAATCATTTAAATGGAGACACAATTTAGACCTGCCATGTTTGTATCAGATAGGCCCTATTAGATTGCTATAGCAATCCATGCCAATGAATGATACCGATCAAAGTGGATGAATAGGCCTATTAGTATTAAGGCCTACCGGGACACAAAGTAGGCTAATATCATCATTCAAGTCAGGAATCGCTGTGGCGACTGCTGACAGGATGCGAGTTACACAGCGTCCTTGGCATTGTGCGTCATATTTTCCTTCAGTTCAGCTTATCCTGCCATGATTACATAGTGTAGGCCTACTGTGATATTACTATTAGAGAGATATATAGTAGTCGATTTTCACAGGCCTAGCCTTAACGACAGCAAAGTCCTCAGCTAAATGCAGTGAGCGACGCACGCCTCGCAAAGGTGCACTTGCGTGTATGTACCGATACGTATAGCATAACAACAACAGCAACGTTTTCCGCAAAACAGATATGGAGGGGCTCTTCCCGAAACTGTCATTGTGGCGGCGCCAGTTACTGCTCAGTAGGCCTAGTTCTGGGCCCCCACCTAGTCATGCTATATCGCACTGCTTCCCCACGCTGACGTTTCGCGGCTTTTTACCGGGGGACTGTGCACATTTCTGGGCATTTCAGCAGAAACACATGCTTGTGTCGAGTTCCAGGATTGACATCCACACTGACACTGTGACTGTGTCCATCACGTAGCCTATCGCTGTCACGGCGTGTCTGCAAACGTGCTGACGTATACAAGGCCTAACGTTACATAAGCCTAGAGGTTGACGGAGATTTGACACTGCCCTGGTTTTCAACCACTTGATCACCATGGCAAGTCTCAGGTAAAGCCATTTTGTTTATCGGTTTATCTGCCCTCATTTATAGCTAGATATACTAATGTATATTTATCATTATAGTAAGTTAGGCCTATTATCAGGATTATATCTACCTTGCTGTTTAGATGCCGCTGGTATGGCGAGTTGTGCTGCTGTGGCTGTGCACATTTGAAAGCTGTGCTGCAACCGATTTGTATCATTCACACGCGGATGTTTAATGTTGGATAGTGTTCTGTGGGCCTAAGCGCCGTATTGGCCCAACATTAATGCAACATCGAAACAATGACTCGTGCTTGGCGTCGCATTTACGTCAACTTTGAATATGATACACAAATAAGAATGCCTGCATGATTCCTCTTTGTAAATGAAATGAATCGGGCTTTAGGCCACCTTTGTGCACATATAGGTTAAACTGGGCCAGGAGAACCTCCTGAGGATGGTGAGATGATTGAGATGACACTGTCCTTCAGACACAGGATTCGAAATTCGAGCCTTGGCGGTCTGAGGCCGAGCACGCTACCTCTCGGTCACGGAGGCTCCCCACAATACTGACTTTCACACGTGGATGGTGAAGAAACATTTTTGTTTCTTTCAAACCGCCGAGACCGGGAACCGAACCCCGAACTCTGGCGTGAAAGGCAGCGGTGCTAACCACTACCCTAGGGCCCCCGCCCTCCTCTATGTAAAACATGATTAAATAATAGACTAGATCTAGTGGCCTATCTAACATGCCTAACGTTAATGGTTATTCATTTTCAGCATCCAATTTTGTGCATTGGTGAGAATTATGATTTTTGTATTTGGTCGATATCATTGTGTTTATCCCAGCAAACACGAGACATTCACCCAATGTTGGTACAATGTTGGGCCAGAGTCGTAGACGATGGGTCAACATTGTACCAACATTCAGTGAACGTCTCGTGTTTGCTGGAATAGACTATCTATTTTACACTATTGAAAATAAAGCAGAATGTAAAAAACAATGAGAATTATGCCTATACGTTGATTACATTCTGGAAGATTAGTAGGCCTAATCTGTTAATTGGCCCCGATAACTCATTATTGACCTGGTCACAAGTCCAATAACTGCTTATTCGCGTGCCATTTTAACTCCCCTGGGAGTATTCAGTCATTCAGGTGCATTGTCTAAATGTGTTTATTATATACAGTGTGTCTTGTGTTTATTAATTTAGATGGTTTAACAGGAAAGCGAGCGGCAGTCGAGTTGTTAAAAATATCTTTCTTGTGTTACTTGGAGCAAAATTTAGGTGAACATAAACAGTATATAGACCTTAGTTCTATGAAAACCTGTCTTCACCTATCGGGGCTTGAACACCGGTCCCATTCATGGCAGCTCTACCAGAGCGCCACACTATACCAACGCGTCACGCCACTGATCTCAATAACAGCAAAATAATAGCCTAGGACCAATTAATTTGGGGTGTAACGCCGCAACGTGTTATTCAATGAATTATAGGTCGTTACTAAATCATACGTTTTATTATCTGAAGCAACTGAACCTTTAATTGTTGCCTCAACCCTTTAACCGCCAAAATGATTCAATCTGAATTTTCACCCACTTGAAGTTGTGTCTCGCTGACGCGATCCACAACTTCAAGTGAGTGAAAATTATTCAAATTTGACAAAATGGAAGTTAAAGTCATTTAGGCCTATCAGCTGATTATTGCAAATTGCCAAATCCCGTGTGATGATTATAACCAGAGAGAAGGAGAGACATTGACAAGCATTTTGTTTGATAACAGTTTTCGCCACAAAACAATTGAAACGAAAACTTGAATAATTATATCCATAAAACACAAGGCATTGACCCAATGTTGATTTGATGTTGGTCCACCGTCTATGACGCTGGCCCAACATAAAATCAACATAGGTGATCTTGTTTTTCTGGGACAATGTGCTTTGATTGGTAGCGGATACCAAGCAAACACTACACATCTACCCAAAGTTTGACCAATGTTGGGCCAACGTGGTAGAGGGTGTCTCAACATTGGTCAAACATTGGGTAGATGTGTCGTGTCTGCTTGGTAAAATCCGGATTGACTTGTACACCACACTGTGTGGAATGCAACCCAGCAGACACAAGAGGTTGAATCAATATTGGTTTATCGTTGGGCCAGCGTCGTAGACGGTGGACCAACGTTAATCCAATATTGATCCAACGTCCTGTGTCTGCTGGGATATCCCTTCTCTCGCTTTACGGTTAACGTTTTCAATGAGTGTGCTTCTATGGTGGTTCTGTGGACATAAAAACATGCTCACAAGCATACCTTTTATCATGTTTATTGCCACTCTTTTGAGCTTCTAGGGGCAATAAACATGATAAAAGGTATGCTTGCTCACAAGCATACCTTTTATCATGTTTATTGCCCTTAGAAGCACAAAAGAGTGATGTTGGCCACGCTGGTCCAGCATTCACCCGACGTTGGTTTAATGTCTCTTGCTTACTGCGCCACCGATTGGCGCGCTAATACAATGTAGGTCTACAGCTGAATGCCTGTTGTTTTTTGGTGCGTAAAAAACACTTGCCACCTTCATCAGTCATATATAATTATATCAGCCCACATTTCACTCGCCAGCTTCATTCAGTCGCACGTATTTGCACCGGCACCGGCAACGCAAGCGTTGGGCCATCGTTGCAGACGTTTGGCCAGCATTGAACCAACATTGGTTCAATGCTTCGTGCTGGTTGTGCTTAGCTACCACTGGACTGGAACAATGTTGGGCCAGTGTTAATGTAAGACAGTGGTGGGACTCAGATGGCAGTCTTTACGCCTTATCAAGTCCACGCATTAGGCCTATTTTGTGTATCGTGTCTCTCCCCAAAACATACACGAGGCGTTCAGACAATGTTAGGCCAGCGTCGCAGACGGTGAGCCAACATTGACCTGATATTGTTTCCCGAATTTTATAATTAGACCTATAAAAAATACAATAACAAAATTAAAGTCGAGGGTCGTGGGTCGTGGGTCGAGAGTCGAGGGGGTCGAGGGGGTTTTCGAGATATCCGATTCCCGGCAGTCATTTCTGGGAAAACACCCTCCCTATAGACGCGTCCTAGTAACTCGATATGGAAACCTATGTGTAAGTATTGATCCACCGCCGCTACAGGCTTTAGGCCTATATATTTTTGTGCGCGTTTCTTATAGTCACGCCTTTAGTTTCTGAAAATGCATTCACATTTGAGATCATCATTGTGGGAAGGAAAAACTAAGGTAACTGTGTATAAATTCGAAGAAAATACCCGTATACAGAGGTTTGTGTTGCTAAATAATCATAGTCGGTCATAACATGAATGTAATGACAGAAAACAGCTCTCGGCAAACACAAAACATTTGTATAACATTCATACAACGTCTTCGACGTTGGGCCGACGTTGTATAAATGTTATACACATGTTTTGTGTTTACTGACTGTGAGTCTTGATCATATTGACGTACCTGTAAAATGCACACTTCACTTTCCAGAAAAACATCAACCAATCGATGTCGCATCAGCATGATCAAGGCGTGTAGTTTGTATGAGAACGGAGTTTCAGCATATATATTATAAAAATCCATGGTTCATGAACATGATGCTGTTGAAAGAAACAAGATCAATGTAGGCCTATCTGGCGTATATCTTATCTATTTCTAATTCTGATTCTTATTCATTCTGATAAACATGATAAATGCGACTTTTTTAATATTAAAAGGTAGGATACTTACTACCTAGGCTACTGGGAACACGACGTTGTTGCAACGTTGAATCAACCTCATTGACGTTGATTCAACGTCGCAACAACGCCGTGTGCCCAGTGGGTATCCAGATACAGACGTAGGCCTACAATTGAAGTTTGTCATCAGCAAGTATTTAACATGACACTTCACCTCACAGGGACACTTGCTGTTTTAGTGTGTTTGTGCTTGGAGAAGGATTTAGGGAGGGGGGGGGGGGATTTACCCACCTCCCCCTCAAATAATCTATAATCTTATTTAGGGGTTTCCTTATGAACTGGTGGCGACACCCTGCGGGATCAACAGTGCCGAATATGCCTTAGATTGCAGGAGAGAGCATTTGAAATTCAAAAATGTCCCAGGGGGCGAACCCTTTGTCAAGTATCAAACCCCTCCGTCCAGACGTCAGATTATGCAAGGGCTAATTTTCACATATTTTCATTAGAAAATTTAAGACTTATCTTAACTTTTCCAATTGAAATAAGATAAAACTTAATCTTATTTAAAATGTCCAGGGGGATGGGCCACTGATTCATTCATTACCACTGAGGGCTGCTTTCTCTACAACATTCCTACCATCTCCCAGCCTTATTATGCTCATGAGCAAAGGAGAAAGAGAATGTGGTATACTTTTCTGTAAAAAAGTACTTGAGCTGAGAGGAGATTGGCGTTGATGCGTCACCACTGCTTCACCACTGAGCTCGGTCTGTCTGCATGCTTCTCATTCGACACTTCAGCTTCAAGGGCAAGGGATAGACCAGTTGTGGATGAGATCATGTGATGTGTTAGCCCTTACAACGCTGAAATATTTTTATATAAACTATGAAGTTTTTTTTCAATTTGAAATAGTCATAAATGTCTCAGTCAGCTCTTCCTGCTTCTTTTAAATACCTATGTTATCGGTCTACGTTCATTATATATATATTTTTTTTTATTTCTTTCACTGCGGGATCGTTTTTCGACGTCAGAATCTGACGTCGAAAGACGCCATATTCTGACGTCTAAAGACGGTCCCCGCGCTGAAAGGGTTAAGTGATAACTTTGCCTCCAGGTGATGTTCGTATCGAACCCTCAAACACACGGAAATTGTGGGAGATCGAACACCACTCTGTTATCAGGCTATTGTGCTTCACTGCCTGGTCACTTTCCGGGCACTTGTCTTCAAGAAGCGCGAACCCCCTTTCTGTTTGTCTTCTCTATTATGGCGTCCTCATAGGCTGTGTTGACAGCTATCAATCAATCATGGCTCGGTTCAGAGAATACCCACAGCACAGGTAGAGTACTATCCTGCTCTGCAAAGCCAAAAGGCAGTATCTGCTTGCTGTAAAGTGAGCAGATACTGCTTTTTGACTTTCCATGGTATAGTGCTACAATGACGGCATATCCTGGCACGTGGATTTCCCCGGACAGGTCACCCACGGAAAGTCAGAATTAAAATTCCCTGTATAATTTACCTGTGTTAGTATAGATATCAATCAATAAGCGGCTTTCGCTGATCCCTTTAGTCTCACCAACGGAAGTTAATGGTAAGTACACGCAGTCATGTTAAGTATAAACATGATAAATATAGCCTATAACAACTCAGATATTGTATTCACCCACTGAACATGCTGAACATGTTGAATCTATTGTAGACTTTTTTTGCGTTCATTTGAATCCCCATCGTTGGACGTCTACCTCTGATCGCGATGACATATGCATATTTTATGATGGCATCAGTTTATAGCGGCTCATCGCTGGTTTTGCTATCCCCGTGGATATAAGAGGGTGTATCTGCCAGTTTAAAAGTGGCAGATACACCCTTTCAATTCCACGGGTCAACATTATTTGCATAAAAATATTTCAAAGATACCAGATATGTCGGGTTTCGTCATCATAAACACTCGCTACAATCAGACTGATAATTTGCTGTGGTGAGGCTGCGTGTGATATTAAAGTGGGAATACTAATACTAGATCACAAATAGATGCCTCTATCATGTCTAGCAGTGTGCATGAACCTATAGTCTGTCCTTCGGTGGAGGATGGTCCAAAATGAAAGTTAGCTTTTTGGTATCCAGTCAGTCAATTCTCAAGCGATTGTCAGGACATTTTGCGACCATTATTATCTAGTTAGTATTTCAAAAGTTAGAGCATTTGACATGTAGCGCAATTCTGAGAATTAGCCGGAATGAGGTTAATGGGTTTATACATGTTATAGGGGAGCGTCATAAATCGAAATTTACTACATGTCAAATGGTCTAACTTTTGAACTATCCAATATTTTTTTACAAAATTTTCAGGATCGATGCCAAATGAGTACAAAATAGGGTTTACAAAATAGTATAGATAGAGATGCTCGCAAATGTGACCCTTTCTCAGCAAGTGATCTGAGATTGACAAGCCCAACATGCCTCCAGAACGCTGTGAGATACAAAAAATAACCTACTCCGATCTACAAAGCTAAAAGGCAGTATCTGCTTAAGCAGATACTGCCTTTTGGCTTTGCAGTACTCTTCTCGAATGCCTGGAGAAGGCATAACACAATTAACCCCACTTTAAACATAGCGGTTTTTCAGCATTATTGTTCAGGCTCCATTCGTTCAGATTCCAAAACGTAGAGCAGGTTTGTCATACTTCAGAAACCATGTTTAACTTTACCATGTTTACCAGTGACTGTCCGAAACAGAAACAAAGTGATGATAAATGAGATGATACGATGTGTGGGAAGATGACCTATCGAGACAGGCCGATCTGTCAAACCATAGACAAACACACCGCCAAACTCTCAACAGTTTGGAACACTCGGTAGGCGAGACCAAGGATTCCGTTGTCAGACAATGACGATCACGCGTCTTTGGGGAGACCTCGTAGGTACATACAAGGTGATGATGGCATGTTGGACCAAGTCTGAAAAGGTCACCATAACCTTAGGCCTAAGGGGGCCACCATTAGATTCCCAGGGGGGGGGGGGAGGAGTATTTTTAAAATAAATAATTTCGGGCGGACTCTGCGTGAAATAAAATAATTTACTTCAAGAACTGTTCCATATAAACATGTAACAAACTGTAAAATTTTCAGCGCGCCGCCGCGCCCGGTTGAAATAAATAATTAGCCCGCGACAAATACTCCTGCAACCCCCCCCCCCCCTGGGAATCTAATGGTGGCCCCCTAAACGGCACGCCAACAAGACGTGATACGGTAGAAATACGGACTTGGTAAGGTAGGAATGTGGTATTATAGCGGGCCAAGTGATAAATATTATGTAGTTGAGCACTTATTTATTTAATGTGCTATGGTTGAGCAGGCTCACGTTTTAGAAGCCATCTGTCATTAAACTTGCGTCACAACTTCTCCACGTTTCCCACGCAGCACCTCTGAAAACGTAAGCCCAATGCTGGTCCAGCTTCTGAGACGACACACATTTCAACAATTTCTGCCCCATTAAAGCAGTCTATTTGCTAGGTTAACATGATCAAGTATTTAGCGTACACGGTCGTACTTTGCATTGTGGGCCTGCCCAACAAACACAAAACATTTGTATAGCATTTGTACAACGTCGGCCCAACGTTGGTCCAACATTGTACAAATGTTTGATGGTTTCACAGATTCTCCCATCCAACTTTGATTGGCCTACCCGGCAAACACGGGACGGCGACTCAATGTTGTTTGAATGTGTCGTGTTTTTTTGGTACCAATTCTGGATAATCCACAATGTAGGGGCGCGCCAAAAGTATACACGCATGTTATATTATGTTGTTCTACAAAAGACACTGTATTCGTTATGTATGCGGTAGGCTTACCTGCTTACTGGATGATGCTGTTGAAAATAAATAATCTTATTATTTATTGCATTGTAAAGAAACCGGGTTATCGTGGTTACTACCACATAACAAAATAACAGCGTGTTGTACTTGATAGTAGGGTGACGCCAAGGCTGATCTGTTACAGACATTTTATAGATATGATTGATTGATTGATTGATTGATTGATTACTTGATTGATCGATTGATCGATTGATCGATTGATTGATTGATTGATTGATTGATTGATTGATTGATTGATTGATTGATTGATTGATCGATCGATCGATCGATTGATTGATTGATTGATTGATTGATTGATTGATTGATTGATTGATTGATTGATTGATTGATTGATTGATTGATTGATTGATTGATTGATTGATTGATTGATTGATTGATTGATTGATTGATTGATTGATTGATTGATTGATTGATTGATTGATTGATTGATTGATTGATTGATTGATTGATTGATTGATTGATTGATTGATTGATTGATTGATTGATTGATTGATTGATTGATTGATTGATTGATTGATTGATTGATTGATTGATTGATTGATTGATTGATTGATTGATTGATTGATTGATTGATTGATTGATTGATTGATTGATTGATTGATTGATTGATTGATTTGATTTATCGATTTAGCGATTTAGCGATTTAGCGATTTAGCGATTGATTGATTGATTGATTGATTGATTGATTGATTGATTGATTGATTGATTGATTGATTGATTGATTGATTGATTGATTGATGTGTGTAGGTGTGTCCCCACATGATCGTCGTTAGTCACACTGCGACCGCTTTGCGTGCTTTGCGGGTACCTTGATAATAATAATCTGAAAAAAAACTATATAGTCACCGTGGTCAACGCTGCCGTGCAAAGCCAAAAGGCAGTATCTCCTTACTTTACAAGTGAGCGGATACTGCCTTTTGGCTTTGTAGAGCAGAACGCAGGGATAAGATAATGCGACCCTGTGTCATCTCTTGGAATGCCGTATACGGCAGCCGCTGGTTTTCTGTCTCCCTTTAGGTATAAAGTACTACCAGAAATACATAAGATAGAATATGTATTTCTGGTACTACTGGATGGGAATTGAGAATTGCTACTGGCCGTAGATATTTTCGACCGTACGCCAAATGTGACTGGGATGTAGTTACTTGGGAAAGTTCTTGCTCTCAAATGTTTAATCGAAAAAAATGTAGAAGAGTGAATAATTGGTTCTCTATAATAATACAGTCTTAACAATAAGGGGACTTTCTCGAGGGAGGTTCAGTTTTCTAATTAGCAAATGATTAGGTATGCACGCTCTACAATAAAATACTGAATCTCTCGAAATTTACTATTGTGTTAACAAGTTAATTTACATAGTTGTTGCACAGAGTGACCGGAAAACACAGAAAAAATAATTAAATTATAATTTATTGCAATTTTCTAGACTAACGTTATTGTTCGATTTTTGTTCGAATCGATCATGCATAAATTAAACTTGTGTGCCCTAGAAGGCGAAAAAGAAATAATTAAAAAACACCAGGTCTCTTCTTTTTCTGTGGGGGAGGGGCTCACTCTGTAATAATATATATATATATATTATTTGTAATGATGTCGTTGTGTTATTGGTTGTTACAGGACAGATATTTGGTGGTGTGAGGATGTACAGCTATGAGAACAGGTTCGGGAGCCGGGATAACTATTATTACGGGGGTTATTACAGACGTCATAATCACCATACGTTCACACAGCCAGGGCTAGGTCTACCACCCAGCTACTACAGAGAGTTCTATAACCAGAGACACTACCCCTCCTCGTCCTCCTCGACCTGTTCATCAGGTGCCGAGGACATAGACTACTACTCCAGTAAGTACTGCACCTATCGCCCGGCTCACATCACCAGCGCTATGAACACAGGGGAAGCATCCCCTGGGTCATTCCGCAAAGGAGGCAACGACAGCAATAGCAACAGCAGCAGCACGAGCGCAAGAAGTAGTTGTCCGTGCGCCAATGTGGGGTCCACTGGCGTGACTGAGAGGGACAGCTCGTTCACTCATGGATGTCGTACAGATGGTGGAGGTCGGATGCTGATGAGGGAGTGGCTGCTGAAGCAGATACGGCGCGCGGATGTACCGGGATTGGAGTGGATGTGTGAGGAGGAGGGACTTGTCCGCATCCCATGGCGTCACGGATCACGCAGCGGATGGCACGAGGACAACGACGCCCTGCTGTACCGACGCTGGGCCGTGCATACTGGTCAGTAGTTTGATTACTTTATCTTTAAAGTAATTCAATTACCGCATATATTCGGGTTTTCATTTTTTATCAGCACATTAAGTACCACCTTCTAAACATGTTAAAGATAAAATATGACATCAATCAGCAAGATTTGAAAACAGTTGACCTCCATTTTGTCAAATCTGAATAATTTTCACTCACTTGAAGTTGTGGATCGCGTCAGCGAGGCACAACTTCAAGTGGGTGAAAATTCAGATTGAATAATTTGGCGGTTAAAGTGTAGCCGTTTTTGGTCTGTTTGATTAGCAGTGATTAAGCCTGAAATGAGTGCTCAGACATCAGGATCTTGCAAATGTTTGGTCTCACATTAAACTAATGTGAGTAATGTTCACCAATATGAAGTTGGCCAGTTTATCTTGAGGCCAGGTGGCTTAATATTTTGCGGTAACTTTTGCATGAACTACAAAACTGTCTATATCGAGAAGATAAAATAATTATAATGATTTTTGCCATGCTAAGTATACATGTTCTGGTTGAACAGGTAAGTACACGGAAGGTAAAGAGAAGAAGCCTAAGAGGTGGAAGGCTAACTTCCGCTGTGCGCTAAATTCACTTCCGGACGTGAAGGAAGTAAAAGAGAAAACGAACAAGAGAGGCCCCCAGGCATACAAAGTGTACCAGTTCCAGAAGCCAAAGCAAAGACGTAGTCAGACCAGAGGTTCGTTCATCAATTCGGCTCTGCAAAATAAAAATGCAGTGTCTGCTCACTTGTAAAGTAAGCAGATACTGCCTTTTGGATTTGCACGGCAGTATTGTGTTCTACTGGTATATCACCATGAACACCAGAAATATGCTTTTATCAACATGTTCAAAGCAAATATACATTCACTTATGGCCACAGTCTATACTACATAGAGCCAGGTTCATCGTGTTCACGAGTGTAGTAATCGCTTTTACTACAATTTTATTTTATTTTAGTTATTAAGAAGTCCTAGGGCATTGGTGTCGATTATAGTATCCTCTCTGGGTGTTTATTGGCACTTGTGAAATCCATTACCTAAAAGTAAAAATGTCTTCAATCTTGGGCCTTAAATTTCACAAATTCCAAGTAATTTTCAGTGACTTGAAGTTGTGGGTCGCGGTAGCGAAACACAACTTCAAGTCACTGAAAATTTAAATTGATGAGCTCAGAGATCCAGGGGTTCAACTTTTGACATACCATATAACATTTATATATGTCTTTTCTTAAATATCCGCTCAAAACAGATTTGTCGTGGACGCATGAAAACTTTAGGTAAAAATGACAATTATGTTGCACAGGTCGCTACTGCTTCACCAGAGTGCCAGAAGTTGAAATACCCATCAAGCTAGAAGAGCCTGCCGCGAATGCCTGTCAGGTAGCAACTCTAATATTCTGTGCCGTTTTTGGCACGCTTTGTAATTTTTAATTAAAAAAGGTGGGCTATTGCAATGGCTTCGTCGGCATCGGCGTCGGCGTTACCATTTACTTGAAAAGTTTTTCATGTATCTTTCCCAAATTTGTTATGCATGTTACAAATGACCAGTTTTTCGGACAAGTTCAATGATGGCTGAAAAAATTCAAAATGGTCGATATATTGTGATTTTTGGCATTATATGTCAATAATTTGACCTTCAAGTTCAATAATGGCGCAGGGCTATTGTCGAGTGTGCTCTGGTTTTATTTTTGCGCCAATTAAATAAGTAGCTTACATGAGGCCTAGGTTTGTTTATGATAATCAGATAATTCCATGTTAAAACAAAATAATGTTTCGTGGTGAAATGCTTGATCTCGAATTGCCAAATTGTGTACTTTATTTTAGTATGAAAAAAAGCCTGACTCAGCAAAGAAATCAGAAGCACAATCAGCGATGGCCAGTGACGACCAGTGGAAATTACCTCCCTCTTGCCAGCTGGATGGAGAAGGTAGACCTCTACTAGATCTAATAGAGGACAAGCCTCGCTACTCACTGGACGACATAACTCCCTACATGTCATCCTTGTGTGAAAACCAGTCCTACTACGGGAAGCCCACCTGTGCCAGATCAGCAGATTTGATCTCAGTCCCCAGGCCTGATGTCCGGATGACTGATATGACGTCATCCAGATCGCCGGTACCTCACGGATCTCACAGGTTTGTCATTAAAGCTGAGGTGACGTACCCGGTACTGTCAGCGGTAGCTCACGGTGACGGAGGGTACGCCGCGAGCCGTGATGCGGGTACCATGGAGACTGACAGCGTACAGTCTGTACTACCACCTGTACGCGACGAGGTGCACGACGGGCGTACGCAGGCCGCGGCGGAGGTGGTCGTCTCTGTCGTGGAAGAGACGAGTTCAACAGAGAGACTTCAGATGTACAGCAGCAGCCGCCAAGATCAAAAGATGACACCAGATCAGCGCCAGCAGCATCAGCAGCAGCCCCATCATCTACAGACTGCTCACAGCGGCTCATCAAGTCACCTGTACCCCCCACCCTCCTCCTATCAGACTCACAATATTGCAGGTATATATACCACCCCAGCCATCACAATACATTGAACTAAAGTTGTCTTAATGTTGGCCCAGGGTCGCAGCCCAGCAAACACAAAACATTAGTATAACATTTGTACAATGTTGGACCAACGTCCAAGACGTTGGTCCGTCGTTGTACAAATGTTATATAAATGTTTTTTGTTGGCTGGGTATACCACCCCGTGAACACGATACATCAAACCAAAGTTTTTTTAATGTTGGTCCAGCGTCGTAGACGTTGGGCCAACATTAAAACAACACTGGGTCGACGTTTTGTAACAGTAAAAACAGACTATAAACCTTTGCTATTATGCTCGAGAAAAAAAATTATTGTCCGCTTCGCTAAATATTTTAAATATTTTAGCCGCGACTTTATTATTTATCAGTGTGAGTTGTAGGCATATGGCTATACATTGTAGTCATGATCAATGTTCTTTTGTTCCGTGACATAAATGTACCGGCCGACATTTTAAACTTTGATGCCAGCGAGGCAAAAATAACAAAGAGAAAAACAAGGTGGACGCATCATTTGGAAGTGATGAGCTGAAATTTGTAGAACATTATTTATATACAGATGTATGAATAGGTGAATGTGGGTTCAGGTGACGATCTTAATGCGATCACCCTACCTCTCGGTTACGGAGGCTTCGCGCAATACTGAATCTTTATGAGTGGGCGGGGAAAAAACATTTTTTTTTTAAATTTGAATATGATAATTTGAATATGAATATGGGAGGAACATAGTAGCCCGGGCGTGACAGGTGGGAACCTTAACCCTTTAACCGCCAAATTATTCAATTTGAATTTGTACCCACATGAAGTTGACGCGATCCACAACTTCAAGAGAGTGAAAATTATTCAGATTTGACAAAATGGAGGTCAACTCTTTTAAAATATTGCTGATTGATGTCACATTTTATCTTTAGCATATTTAAAATGTGATACTTAATGTACCAATACGAAATGAAAACCCGAATTTTTGTGGATCTTGCGGTTCGAAGACACATTTCACTTTCAAAAGCTTATATTTAACGCTGACAGCGCTGATAAAGATTTGTATAAACTATGGAGACCAAAGGGTTTTTTCAATTTGAAATCATCATAAATATCTCAGTTGGCTCTTTCGCTTCATTTCTATGTTATGAGTTTACGGCCATTATACAATTGTTAATTATGTCAGTGCGGTGACCGTCTTTAGACGTCAGATTTTGACGTCTAAAGATGGTCCCCGCGCTGAAAGAATTTAAAGGTAAAAACGACGTCACTATAAAAGTGATTTTGATGTTTATTTGTGACAGAGCCAGGGATCAGTAAGATATCCCAGCTGCATCATTCCCACACGTCCTGCCAGTACCCACAGTCCACCCCCCTCACTATCCCACAGTACCAGATCTGCTCCAGACCCGGCGATGTCGGCCGAAGTGGATCCTGCTCCCCCGGATCAGGTCAGTAGCCATTGCTGGTTCGTACAGCCCAGGAAACACGAGGTATAGATCCAATGTTGTTTTGATGTTGGGCCAGCGTCGTAGACGGTGGACCAAAATTAAAACAACATTGGATCTATACCTCGTGTTTCCTAGATGGGCAGATATGAGCCCTTACAACGCTGAAATATGTTTGTATAAAACGAGATAATTTTTTTTTTCAATTTGAAATCATCATAAATGTCTTGGTTATCTCTTTACGCTTCATTTGAGTACCTATGTTATGGGTCTACGGCCATTATAATTATATATTTCTCTGAGTGCGGGCATTGACTTCAGACGTCAGAATCTGACGTCGGATTGTGACGTCCAAATTCGGACCCCGCGCTGAGAGGATTAATAAAGCATTGATTTCGGCATCGAAGTCGATTTTTGGCTTAACCCTATAACCACTAAGGTATCTCATTTAGATTTTTTTAACATGTTTAAAACTGTGTCTCGCTACCGCGATCCACAATTTCGAACGGGTGAAAATGACTTTATATCTGTTTAATTTCAAGAGCAAACATTTGCAAATCTTGACGTTTAAGCACACATTATCATCCCAAAAAACAGTGATTTGATCAGCTGACAAAACTGATTTTAAACGATTTTAGTCGTGGCTAGCGGTGAGCCTTATAATGGACATCTATATCGCCATTGGCTTAAGCTCAAGCCTTAAAGTGGCCATCGATGTCCTTATTGGCTTAAGCTGAAGCCTTAAAATGGACATCTATATTCTTATTGGCTTAAGCTGAAGCCTTAAAATGGACATCTATATCCTTTTTGGCTTAAGCTGAAGCCTTAAAATAGACATCTTAAACCTTAAGTCGACATCGATATCACCATTATCTAAATTTGAAACCTTGAATTGGCCATCGATATCACTTATAATCTTAATCTCAAGCCTTAAGTAGGCATCGATATGACCCTTATGTTAAGCTCAAGCCTTAAGTCGGCTTCGATATCACCTTTGTCTGAAGCTCAAGGATTGAAGTGCATGGACATTGAAATATCTTATTGGCTTCAGAAGTCGACTTTGAAATCGCTTATTGACTTGAGCTCAACCCATGCAGCAAACACAATACATTAACCCAATGCTAGTTTAATGTTGGAATCCGCTTACAACGTCGGACCAACATTTAACCAACATTGGTTTAATGTATCGTGTTTGCTGGGAAGCCTTGAAGTCGGCGTTGACATCGCATGATCGCCCTTTGCTTAAACCCAAGTCTTTAACAACCAGCGAGCTCACAACCAATTTCAGTTCATAAATACCGGTGAAATAAGATCCGCTTCATCGTGACTTTGTGGCTCGAGATTGAGGATACAATTACAATTACGACACTTCAATCCAATATTAATATAAGTATGACGCACATTAGACATATTTGACTCTGATGAAACTATGATTTAATGCCGAATTCGGAAACTATTCTACTTATTAATAACACACATCAACAACATCAAACATCCCTCCTCCACAGTTTTATAATTAATTATAATTAATTATATATATAAGGATTCAATGCCTTATTGTCAATGTATTGGCGTATTCTGCCGTGCAAAGTCAAAAGGCAGTATCAATTTACTTTAGAAGTCAGCAGATTCTGCTTTTTGGTTCTGTAGAGCAGTGTCGACTGGCGTGGATAATCATTCATATTCACTCAGCTCAGACCATGACAAATGAGAAAGTTCTAAAATTTCGATTCATGCCAATGCATACAAATGGTAAAGAATTACAATTAAAAAGCATATTTTTTAAATTTGAAACTGCTACCGAAGTTATGCAGTTTATCTGTTTATGTGAAATTATTATGTAATGTTTGGTATAGCTTCCAGCAAACACAAGGCAGTAACCCAATGTTGTTTTAATGTCGGCCCAACATTAAAACAACATTGGGTTAATGCCTCTTGTTTTCTTGAAGGGCAGCCCAGATATGTCCGCTCTGATGTCTAAATATCAACATCGTGACAATAACGAGACAAATGATGATGACCCATTGTTCTCTGTCACAGCATGCGAACATTCCAAGTGAAAAACATACCAAACTGGGACATTCTTATTGTAGGACTTAAATTTCATTCATACCGAGCTCTGAACCGAACCGCGATTCAGTATTCCTTGTTGAAGGTATTTTACGAGCAAGTGATCAGGAGGTTTGATGGACGATCGGTTATTCTATATGGCTTTTTTCAAGTCTGTCATTTATATATTTCATTTGTTGCAGATTATTCGAGCTCGGGTTCTGGTGAGGACCTTATAGAAGTATCTCTAGAGGTTAGTAAAAATGACAAGTACACATGGTATTACAATAACAAAATTTAATGACCTACCACATCCTGTCTCAACAGGTATCAACATTAGTCGGCAATCGTGACTGCCTGAAAACTAGGGAAACTAACAGATGGATGGATGAATGAATAAATGAATGAATAAATGAATGAATGAATGAGTGAGTGAATGTGAATGAATGAATGAATGAATGAATGAGTGAATGAATGAATATATCAATTGTTAGTTAGCTCGTTCTGATTCATTTGAATACTTTTGTTATGGGTCTACGGCCATTAGAAATATTTTAATTCTTTTAGTGCGGGGATCATCCGGGGGACCGTTTTTATACGGCAGAATCTGCCGT
Organism: Flabesymbios commensalis; assembly: GCA_964017125.1. Lineage (NCBI taxonomy): Eukaryota > Metazoa > Annelida > Polychaeta > Terebellida > Flabelligeridae > Flabesymbios > Flabesymbios commensalis. The sequence goes on from OZ024904.1 coordinate 71,822,115, forward strand.
CAACAGAGGGCAGATTCTGACGTATAAAGACGGTCCCCGCACTGAAAGGGTTAATACGTGCCAAATAAAGAATTCATACAACCTACACTTTACAGGTGGCTTAAATAGTCCTTACTCTCATATGTCTCATACAAAAAGTATGATCCTATCATTAGATCATAATCATGCTAATAATTATATCTAAGCTTATCTGTTTCTTTCCTTATTGTTTCTATTTATTAATAGTTGTATTATACAGTTGTATTCTATTTTTGCAGCAGATTGAGCCTAGCAGACTGGAATGCCCAATGTTAGACATAAGTACATACAGTAAGTATATAACAAGATTTAAATCTAAAACTATGTTTCTGTCTGATTATAATGTCATTTTCAATGATTTTACATGTAATACATGTGTCAAAGATTAACATAATAATTCCATTCAATACTTTAACATTCGTAGCGATTCAAATTAAATAAGCTGGTTTCCATAACCTAGCATCCTCACCCAACCTATCACACCTCTTCCCAGCACCCATGTTGGTTCAATGTTGGGCTAACGTCGCAGACGGTAGTCCAACATTGAACCAACTTTGGGTAAACGTCTCGTGTTTGCTGGATTACATGTATTCATATAAATGCCGACAAAATATGACATCACCTGTTTAGCAGTGTTTAGGGGGTGCTCAGTTTTTTTCGTGATCCTTATGATAGCGACACTGACTGTCTTAATAACACTGAATAAGGGTGTATCTTGTCATTATTATGGTATATGTACTTTTGGCATAATAATGTATTTTTAATATTGAATCATATTGAGTGGTATTCTGTCACCGCCCCCAAATCGTTTAATTTTCAGGTCTGTGAAATTCTGCTCATATGTTAAAGGAAACAACCTATTAAGTTATTGAGGGCGACGAAAAAAAACAACAAAAAAACATAGCCGGGTCGTGTTTTTTATCTCCTTTAATTAACTGTTTTTTTTCGGAAATTAGCAACCATCTAATGCGCAGAAAAAAACACATATTTTTTTGGTAATCATTGATAATGCGCGACCTTAATCTAATGCACTCACTCGTTTATTGGTGGGCGCTTATACTAGGGTGTCCAGCCTCTAACCAAGTGTTATGCTACTTCATACAGCTCAATTTTAGCATGTGAATATTACTGTAGCATGGATTTACACTGAATAAACTATTATTATTACGCCTATTATTATTATATCTAAAACAGAAAAAAACAGAATCCTATAACAATCTCATTTGCACAGCTGTTACACACATTAGTTTTTTGTTACATCACTTCATAAATGATAGTGTCCTAATCAACTATTTTACACTTATTGGTTTGTGTTATACATGTTATGGCTTTAAGAAAAGGGTGTGTCAATAATAAATAAATGAAGTGTATTATTTTGTGTTATAGCACCTCGAGAATGGTTGTGCCATAATTTTGAACCTATGGAAGCTACAGCCAGTACAGCTAACTGAAACTAGTAAGTGGCCTTACTATAGAATAATCTTTCAGTTTTAGAGACCTGTGTTCATCTTAAACACCTGTTCACGGAGGCGTGTGCTACCTGTATTTCATACGGCCCGCCGCCTCCGCATCAGTTATTTGTTCTATAAATAGCATCAAATTGATTAACTTTCATATCTCAAACATTAACTAAGACTAAATGTGTCAAGAATATTGAAACTTATGTCCCCATATCCCGCAACAAACCGTTGCCTTTCGATATAGTCTTATTGATACCTGTACAATTTTCCAATACTTATTTAGAATAAGCGAATGAGGTACTGAGAAAAAATACTTTATTATTTTTTTAAATTTATTAATTGAAATAATTTTACGGAGATTTATATGTTTTAAACGACAACTATTTTTGCAGATCATTCTCACTACCTTCGTAGACATATTGTTTCTTGTTTACTGATTTGAATTTTTTGCTATTTCGAACATTAATAACATTAATAAAATGACTAAAAACTGTATTTTGACACTTCAATCACCGTTTTTTGAAAATATGTTATAACTGATATGGCAATATTATCTTCACAAATCATAGCAAAGGACCACCAATATTCAAAACAATATGAGAAATTAAAGTACCAGGCTATCAATAGGCAATATTCCACAAGAACAACCATTGATTCATGGATTCATGGATTCATTCATGGATTCATTCATTTATTTGTTCGTTCGTTCGTTCGTTCGTTCGTTCGTTCGTTCGTTCGTTCGTTCATTCGTTCGTTCGTTCGTTCGTTCGTTCGTTCGTTCGTTCGTTCGTTCATGCATTTGTTGATTTGTTAGTCCACTCCCACACTCACTCACATATACATGTCTCACTAATTTGTTGTAGGTGAGGTTCATTATCAGATTATGTGAGAGAATACAATAGAAGAGGTGAATACTGTATGTGCGGATCATCCATCCAGCACCGTGTGTCGTCAGCCTGTACATTAATACAGACGGGTCAGTGGAACCCAGTATAAAGTCCACAGACGGTTATACCAGTGAGTGACTTATGCCGCGGTGTTATAAATCCTAGGTACACTTGACGCCGACAGAACCACTGGTTTCAACAGGGAAACCCTACTCGCGTGTCAGGGCCCGCATTCTCGCACAAGTTACGATATATCGTGGGCTTCGGATTGGTCGAGATGGTCATCTCGACCAATCCGAAGCCCACGATATATCGTAACTTGTACGAGAATACGGCCCCAGTGCACCAACCAATGTGAATGTGACACTTTTAAACTTGAGACAGTCAAGTATACCCATTGATGAATGTGTTCTTGTACAGCTGTGATAGAGAGTGTGATCGTGAACTTTATAACCGATAACAACAACATTCCTTCATATTTAAAGGTGATATCTCCCTCTTTTCTGCTGTGACAGATACCATCTTTTTGATACGATATTGATGAGGATGCTTATAAGTAAGTCAGTAGTAAAAACTTGTGTATATTTTGCCAACGCATGTGCCTCATTCATGTCAATCGGAAGTTAAGATATGGATTCAATCCATTAGTACTAAATAACTATAGCTATGTTCTATCGTTCCAAGATAATAAGGTATCACGTCCTTGCACAGATGCTGTATTCTATTGGAACCGTCAACATGCCGCTGGTCCACAATGATTGTGTCTGGCTAGACTGTGAACATACAATCTGAGTCTAATGATGCCAAACGTGTTCATGTTGTTATACCGAGTACAGGATGCAGACTCGTAACTTCTGAGATATTCTAAAAATTGATGTGAGATTCTAAATGTACCCACTTGGCACACGACGTTGTTGCGACGTTGAATGCCTACTACGTGGTTCTACGTGTCTCTACGTGGTTCCTACGAATCATTGTGACTGAGGCGGAAATGGTTCTTTAAATGATTCTTGACGATGTGAACAGATGTATAAATCATATGAGAGAAGAGAGTGACGGGGGCTGGGTCACATGTTTTATAAACTTTCATATATCATGTATCAAGTCGTATCAAGTCATGAAAACAAACTTCTGAATACATTGCACATCTCTTAGTTTCACACGGTATTTCATTGGGATAATAACATCATATTGGGAACTACGACCCCTTCCAAACGACCGTAAATAAGATTATAAAAATGAGGCAGCAATGGTGCGTAGTCAGCATCTACACACTGGTAATTAATTACCCCTTACAGCGCGGGGATCGACTTTAGACGTCAGAATCTGACGTCTATAGACGCCAGATTCTGACGTCTAAAGTCGATCCCCGAAATTAGAGAGTAAAATATGTATTGTAGCCGCAGACCCTACACATAGGTATATAAATGAAGCGAAAAAAGCTAACTAAGACATTTATGATGATTTCAAATTGGTTTATACAAACAAATTTCAGCGCTTAACATGTTTAACCCTTTAAGCCCCTACGATGCATTAAAGCATCGTTTTACATCCCTGAAAACACACTTGATTTTCTCACAACTAGGGGTTTTAAAATGAAAATTTCCATGAAACTGGTTTACTAATACATGGTAATTTTCTTAAATTTTTCACCCACTTCAAATCAAAGATGACTATGGTAAATTCAGGATTGAAAGGGTTAAAGGGCTAACCATACCACAAGTACTTTTTTGTATGTGCCTTATACATGTATAAATATATATATATATATCTACTGTGGATAATGGTGTTCAATGGTATACCTCATTTGCCTCTATTTTGTACGTGTTGCTTATTGTATCAGTCTTGTCCAGTAGGCTTTTTAGTCACCCTTGCAATTTCTCATCAGCATGACTCTTATTTTTTTTCAAATGAAATGGCCATTGCCACCAGGGCTTATTCTCGATGGAATGTTGACAGTTTGAATTTTCTCATCTACCAGCCAGAAAGGTGGGGCGCAAAGTACAATGTATAACACCGCTCTGCAAAGCCAAAAAGATCTGCTTACTTGTGAAGTTAGCGGATAATGCCTTTTGGTTTTGCACGGCAGAACATCCCATTTGGCAAACACGAGACGCCGATCCGATAATGTCTGCATGCTGGGCCAGAGTCGGTGTTTGCAAGGTTAACCCTTTGACCGCCGGTCCCGAATATATTCGGTTTCTCGTTTTTTATTACCACATTACGTACCACAGTTTAAGCATTTTAAAGATAAAATGTGACATTAAATCAGCAAGATTTAGAAAAAGTCGACCTCCATTTTGTCAAATTTTAATAATTTTTACTCACATGAAGTTGTGGATCGCGTCAGCGAGACACAACTTCAAGTGAATGGAAATTCCAATTGAATAACGTGGCGGTTAAAGGGTTAAGAGCTTGTTATTCAGACTTAGTGACTTGAGACTTAGTGACTTGAGTGTTGCATCACGCTTTGCACTCTGATGCACTATTATGTAGAATAGCAAATACTATATTATTTATGAATCCAGCCCTGGTACAGGCATAATGAGTCAGGGAAGAGACAAATCCGATTGAGTGTCCGTGGTGTATCACTCCGATGTATTATGTAAGCTGGCGTTTGGGACATGGAGGTCAAAGTGAGTGCGTTTTGTGGTGCGCCATTCTGATTCGCTATGTTCACAGACGTTTGTGTTTGGGGCTCATATTGAGTGTATTCGGTATCATATATGTCACTCTGATCAAGATCTATATATAGTTTATATTATTATATCAGTTCTTGCTTTGATGCACTATGTAGAGAGACGATTGTGTTTGGGCATTCAGATTGAGTGCTTGGCGCATTTTGTTTGTTTTAGACATGTACAATAAAAAACCCTGTTTTATTAGCAGATGAAATCATTATCATTAGGAGCGAAATGTGTGTTTCAACATCAAGATTTGCAAATGTCTGGTCTATAATTAAACATATCATATGAGTAATTTTAACAGTAAATTTAATTAAGGAAACTTAACTGTTATAGGGTTCAAGCTGACACATCAGTAGCTTCTATATAAAGCGATACGTATACACATTGTACCTTTCCCGACGTTTTCCAACTGACAGCCTGAAGTAATGTAATGGTAAAGTCCAACATCATTGACTATAGCTCTTATTTTTGTCATTTTATTATTGAGTCTATATATGCATATTAATAACGGTAAAACTTGACAAAGAAAATGGGCATTTTTGCAGATGAACGATTACCATTAGTTCATATTGAATAATTTATTAGTCCATTATAACCTGATAACATCATAAAATAATATATTACTAGTCCTTCTGAATTTAATACCTGAGCCTCAATTGTTTAAGCGTCGGGCCTGTCTATCATAGCTCATGCCACTGTAACGCCCCCCCCCCTTCTTGACACTTTCTCATTAATATTACAGCAATGCTGTCGAGCAAAGCCAAAAAGGCGGTATCTGCTTACTTTACAAGTAAGCAAATACCGTCTTTTGGCTTTGCAGAGCAGCTTTATGGGAAGATGTTGTTTGTGAACAAGCTCTGTTAGCCATCCTTGACTATATGTACTGTAATGATCGTTCTACTATAAAACGTAGCAGACTACTAGAATATGTTAAGTACCTATACCCTTGATCACCCCCCCCCCCTATTGACGCAAGTTTCGTTTTTGGCTTACGGTCCAGTGGACAGGAACTCCTACTTCTCAGTAGCGTCAACCATATGTTACTCATGGTTGTTAAAAAACTTTTCTAACCTCATGCCTTACAAATCTGTTTGTGAGATCTGCAAGCTGGTTAGTTGTTCACAAACGAAGATAAAAAAATGAAATGCTTCAGCGTACAGGTTGATTGATATGCCAAAAACAAACCACTAATTCTCGCAATACTTGATTACTATAAATTTGGGCCTAAGTGCAGTAGGCGACGTGTTAATACTCCACAAAAGCAAGCCCTGTTATATCATTTTTATAGAACGCTTTGGCTCTGCCAATAAGAACATGTGAAATTTAAGTCGCAGCTTAAGACTTATTATCTCTTCCAACGTGCTTACGGCAAGATGTAATACTTTGAAGGGCGCCTTGGGCAGCCACAGGCGGGATGTGTGCGCGATAGCAAAAAAATTATTCTTCTTATTATTATCTGAACCGACACGGGTCACGAATCGGAGGTTGTCAATTATCACACCTTTGTATTTTGGGTGAGCCTAACATTCAGTGAACACGCAACACAGAATAGAGAGCATCTTATCACGAGACACTTTGTGAGAATTAAACGAGAGCTTTCTATGCTTTCAGAAAACTATAAGATAAAGTTTTTATTAAAATCGGCGGTAGACCAGATAAGCGCACCTGATATCGACTATGATAGTGTGTGACTATTTTTAACGATTGATGTGTATGAGATGTACTTGTCGCTCCCCAGCAAAAAAATGTTCGAACCAATGTCAGAATAAGGTTGCCCAACATTAGTCTGACATTGGGTCAGTGACTCGTGTCAATACCCTTTACTTGAAATGCTACATTATAAAATTTAAATTTTCACCCACTTGAAGTTGTGTCTCACTACCGGGAACAACAACTTCAAGTGGGTGAAAATTACTCGTAGTTGTTTAATTTGGGACCAAATATTTGCATATGTTAATGTTTAAACACTCATTCCCTTCCCAAAACCTGCTAATAAAACAGATTAAAATGATTATAGTCGTGCTTATGGTGCTTAAAATTAAGATCACCAGTGAAATAACAAAAAAAATGTTTAATATTTTCAGACCAAACATTTGTAAATGTTGATGTTTAAACACTCATTTCAATCCTAGAAACTGTGAATTAACCTGCCGATAAAGCAGATGAAATTTTAGTCGTCTTTAGCGCCCAAAGAGTTCAATGATCCTTCACGTTAAGGTCAGAAGTGATCTAACAAAAATAATGCAAACCATCAGATCCCTTTTGGAGCTGACTTATCATAAATTCTTACATCTTTGCTACCCGAGTCACGCGCTCTTCAGTTCGGTGTAAACATTTGCCAATGCTGGTTTAATGTTGAGCCAGAGTCGTAGAGCTAGAGGTTTGACCTTGCTGTTCAATTCCGTGTTTATTTATATGATGATTAATTTAGTGTCTCAAACGACCGCTATGTCATCGTCTTTGTAAACTAATTTACAAAAGTTTGCAGCTGCAAATATTTCATCGGAAAGCATCGATTCCCTCGGATGTTTGCATCAGGGCCCGTATTCTGGTACAAGTTACGATATATCGTAGGCTTCTGAATGGTCGAGATGGCCATCTCGACCAATCAGAAGCCTACGATATATCGTAACTTGTACGAGAATACGGGCCTGACACCACGCAGCCCGATGCCGGGCGGATGAGTTTGTGATAACGACCCGGCCATAGGGGTGACGATGCGCGTAAGTACAGTGATGCAATATTGTTTGAAACGATGCGGCCATCAAAAATTCATCATGGCCTGCTATATGCGCCCGTCAGGTTAAACGAGAAAACAATTAATAGTGTCTTGTTCTTTTCCATGCCGGCTGTAACACGGTAGGACGGGTGCCCTTCGACCAGGCGTCGTTTGGCTCGATCCACCCCTCCCCCCCCCCCAGCTTCGTCATGATGAAACCTGCCCGAGCTGATTGTAAAATCGATACGTTTTAATCTCGCGGCTAATTTTGTCTACGGTCGTAAATTGTGCGTGTTTTGTCTTGACGACCTGATCGTTTGCTGATGTATCGATGTGGGTTTTTTCAATTTCACGTAATTTTTCACGAAAATATTTTTTGTTAGTTTATCATGTTTATCATGTTTATATGCTGGAATAAGGTCACTTCAACAGTTCAAGGTTGCCACATATGAGGCGGCATATTTTGTTATGTACTATAGAGGCATATAATATATGATCTAGATTAAGTGGTTGAAATATATGAAATATGTTGGATACCTCACATTCTAATATTTATTCGCTATTGAATAATCTATTGAATCCTCCATTGAAGTCAACATTTATAAACATTACAAGCCATCAATTCAATGCTGGTTCGATGTTAGCCAAAAATGAGTGAATGTCTCGTTTATGTTGGGAAGTCGAGTACTTTAGGCGTACCCCACCATGCTATATATATATTGAGGATACATTCATCTAAACAACTGCTAAACATCTTATCTTCACATATTATTATTTCGTTGTTATTAGAATTTAATTGGGGCAAAGTACAAAGACTGTGGCATTTTTGCTTTTATGTGACAATGCTCACTTGTGCAAAGGCCTGTATTCTCGTACAAGTTACGATAAATCGTAGGCTTCTGATTGGTCGAGATGGACATCTCGATCAATCAGAAGCCTACGATTTATCGTAACCTGTACAAAACACACAAACGCGAGCGCGATGCCGAGCGCTAATGCGAACACTGAAGCGAACACGGGAATTATCAAACATACTATTTTGTCATTGCTAAAGCACACCAAGCCGAAGGCGATGGCAGTTTCGCGTCTGTTGGCGTGTTTTGGTCGCCTCTTCGCTCTCGCGTCTTTTTCACGCTTTATGACAGCGTCATAACATGTCATGTCAAGGAATCATTGACAGCTGAGAGGGCAGGTGGTGTGGTTAAAAAAACCCTTAAACCGACAACTCTACTGTCTATATCACAATAATTGTTCTCCAATTAGACCCCTCTCTAATCAAATATTGAATCATTTAAATAATGTACAAATGTCGTTGCAGCAAGGTATGCTATTCTTTCTCCGATAGGATGTTCGCCTCGAAAGCAACTTCAATAGATGTAACTTTTCATAAAATCAAATGTTATTTTTCAACGATTTTTTTTATTCAAAGCGTAATTTTAAAAAGCAAATGCCACAGTATCGCGGCGCCCCCTTGCAGACATAGGGTGTGTATTGTGGCACTGATGATCCCAGCTAACGCGACACATTGAAACAATGTTGTTTTAATGTTGGGCCAGCGTCGCAGACGCTGGGCCGGCATTAAAACAACATTTATTCAATGTGTCCAGTTCTCTGGCATGATGCGGGAGTTCACGGTGATGTGGCGTGTTTTCGTCCAGTTTGGTCTGACAGGATCACACTCGGGACGCCGTAACTTGTCGGCCGCTCTGCAAAGCCAAAAGGCAGTATCTGCTCACTTGTAAAGTGAGCAGATACTGCATGCTTTTTGACTTTGCATGGCAGCGTGCGCCACTAACACGGGGAACTTGTTATCTTGCTGACACGAATGAGTGAGACGAGGCGCATTTAATCGTCTCTGCCACAATGGTGATTACGTGAACAGGGCGCGAAATAATTATCTGATCCAGCGAACACCATGGTTGACCAAATGCTAATTCAATGTAGGACCTGCGTTGGGACGACGTCTGGTGTTGCTGTGTTAAACGTGTAAGCCACAATGTTCATTCCATGTACAGGGCGAAATTATGACACCCAGAAAACTCGAGACGTTCACTTAATGTCGATTTGATGTTGGGCCAGCTTCGTAGACCTTGGCCCAACATCAAATCAGCACTTGGGCAACGTCTCGTGTTTGCGTGTAACACACGCTTATATTTGCCATGCTCTGGGACCTTTGAACAAGCGTCCAAATAAAAATAGAATCATTTCTATGTTATAAAATAATATGGTTGTAATTAAACACAACTTTGAACAGTGTACAGGAAGGCCTACTTATAGCACTAACATGCCATAGCCGTGCGTGTAAGGGTGTATTTTAAAAAATACGTATCAACTAACTTGAGACGACGCTCCTGTATAAGGGCATAGCCAAAGGTATATTACCATGAACACTAAATATAAGTGAACTACGTTACATGTACATAAACATGAATGTTTGTATGTCAAAATAGCCTCATTATTATTATTATGTAATTGTGACCTTTGTACAGAGAAAACAGAGTGACTGTATAATGTACAGAGAAAGCAGTAGTGTTTTGTTTATTACCACAGATTGACTATATAGTACACAGATACTGTGAATATCAGGATATGGCCGCCCCCTCGCAGACAAAGGGTGCCATCTGCCACTCATTGGAGTGACAAATGGAACGCTTTAGCCGCGAGGGAGACCAGTAAATTCTTCATAAGCCGTCCATCTGTCAACTGTCTCACTGAACTATCCTTAATTCGCTACATTAAATTAAATTCACTCTTAAACAATGTGAATTTATCGCTAAATCACTAATCAATCACTGTCATTGCTATTATATATATATATATATATATATATATATATATATATAATATATTTAGGAGGGGGGGCGGTAACTAATCATCAATATAAATACTTGGTGTCTGCATCTCACTCGCTTCTAGCAAGGCTGGTTTAAGTTTGGCCCAGCGTCGCAGACGGTAGTCTAACCTTAAACCAGCATTGCTCACTCGCTTTTTGCTCCGTCTCTATTTTTGTACTGTACATAACATAAGACTATGAGATCTCACGATGTCCAGCTGTGCCCTGGATCATAATGTGTCCAGCTGTGCCCTTGAACATAATGTGTCCAGCTGTGCCCTGGAACATAATCTGTCCAGCTGTTCCCTGGAACATAATCTGTCCAGCTGTGCCCTGGAACATAATGTGTTCAGCTGTGCCCTAGAACATAATGTGTCCAGCTGTGCCCTGGAACATAATGTGTTCAGCTGTGCCCTAGAACATAATGTGTCCAGCTGTGCCCTGGAAAATAATGTGTTCAGCTGTGCTCTAGAACATAATGTGTCCAGCTGTGCCCTGGAACATAATCTGTCAAGCTGTACCCTGGAACATAATGTGTCCAGCTGTGCCCTGGATCATAATGTGTCAAGCTGTGCCCTGGAACATAATCTGTCCAGCTGTGCCCTGGAACATAATCTGTCAAGCTGTACCCTGGGACATAATCTGTCCAGCTGTGCCCTGGAACATAATCTGTCAAGCTGTGCCCTGGAACAGAATGTGGCCAGTTGTCCAGCTGTACACTTGAATTGATCCCTGGAAAATACTAACTAACACTGCCACAATACACACCTTACATATGCCGGCTTAATGGCGGACCACTATCTGCGACGCTGGCCCAGCATTAAACCGACACAGGTAATGTGTTTTCGGGGTTGTGGTCTATTACTATGAAGCATGATCTCCGTCGCGTTGTCAACACAGAAAATTTGCCAGTCATTCTCATGGCATTGTTAGCAAACATGAAGCGTTGGTCCAGCGTTGTTTTTTTATTTTTTTATTTATTAGGCTTTATATACACAAATATATAAAAGAATAATCGTACAAATATGCAATTGTAAATAAAATTGTGTACATCAGGATGTCGAATACAAGTGACCAGCACCCTAACTAAGTTCGACATCCAGGATAAAATTTATATACATGGTAATTACATTTAAAATTACACTTAAAAGTAAAGTTAAATATAAATATATTATACAATTTTTTTGTTTCCCGCGCTAAATAATCGTTTTATCATTGGGCCAACGTCGTAGACGGTGGGCCAAAAGTAAAACAACGGAGGGCCAACTTGTCACGTTTGCTGGAATGGCCACTACCAGCAAACACAAAACATTTGTATAACATTTGTACAATGTCGGCCCAACGTCTTCGACGTTGGCCCAACATTGTACAAATGTTATACAAATGTCTTGTGTTTGCTGGGTGAGCAGTACTTTTATGGTTATACTTGGGATGTTACCCTTAAACCCCTAAGCTCGACTATAGTCGTTTTTAATCTATTTTATTACCTGGTCAAATCACAGCCATTGGGATTCAAATGTGTGTTTAAACATAAAGATGTGCACATGTTTGGTCTCAGATTAAACAAATGTGAACAATTTTCATTCACTTGAAGTTGTGGGTCGCGGCAGCGACACACAACTTCAAGTGGGTGAAAAATTAAATTATTGAATTTAGCGGGTTGAGGGCTTAACAGACACGCGATTGCGTGGTCCCAGGTTTGGTCATAGCCTTTTTCATATCTTGGCAGCTACAAGTTCAGGGTTCAGGCCTGGCTGTGGTATATATTTTGTAAGGAGTATATTTTGCTTGTAACTGTTGATGATTTATGGAGACTATACTTTGTAAACATATTATTGTTGAGTTTTGTGTAATGTGTAATTGTATCTCCACTTAATGAGAGTGGCACTGGAAACCCACACAAGTCTGTAATGGTGTGTCAAACACAACATTTAAACTATTATTGTTTTGTTGTCTGACTTGTTTTCAATAAAAATGACGAAAAAAGTTTTGTTTGTATTTTTTAAAATAGCCGTTTTAATTGACATTTCGGCCTATCGGCTTTAATCTCCGACTCCCAAGTTTGTCACATTTAGTCACATGACAGATTCCGCTGCTGGGCGCACGTCATTTTGTTGTTACTTAAATGACTTAGAGTTATAGGCCCTACGCTTTTAATAATAATAATATTTTTTTTTATTCAACCCTTCAAAGAGCAATTAAATACATTATTTCAATTTTAAAATAACTAATGGTTTCTTAACCCTTTTAGCGCGGGGACCGTCTTTATACGTCAGAATCTGACGTCTGTAGATGTCAGATTCTGACGTATAAAGACGGTCCCGGCACTGAAAGGACTAAGATATTCATAATGGCCGTAGACCCATAACATAGGTATTCAAATTAAGCGGAAAGAACTAACTAAGCCATTTATGATAAATTCAAATTAAAAAAACCTCCTTTGGTCTCCATGGTTTATGCAAAAATATATACTTTGATGCTGGGAATTCCACCTACACTTATCATGCTTATATATGCGTCTTTTTCATGTTATTTTTCATGGCCTATTGTAGCCTACATTTCATGCGATATTACAGGTCTAGAGAGCATGTAACAAATGAAATTTAAAGCGACACAATCAGGGCCAAATCATCACTTGTATTTTGGTTCCTTGATATGTCCATAATATGTCAACATGTCCTTAGACTAGAGTTGCGTAAGTTTTTTTTTAAATTTTGTGTTGCGCGTTCACCACCTAAATGAGAAATAATGAAGAAATTCATTTTAGGACATACATGTCTAAACTAAGAAATAAAATATTAACTGATAAGTTGGACTTTCGGCACACTTAATACGTTGCCACAACAAAAAAAACTTCCACAATTCTAGTCCATGGATTTGTTCACATATCGTGGACATATCGAGAAGCAACTTGACATAAAGATCAAATTGGAGGGGAAAAAAAATCGCGATACATTGGTCATTATGTTTAATTTCAACAGATTTAATCTCAACCCTAGTTATTAAAAACAGGGGGAGGGGGGTGCTTTTTACGCCTCCCTGTAATGCACCCAATAAACACCGAGACGCTGTCCATGCTTACCCAGCAATAAACAAACATTGGGCCATTGCGACGTGTCCGTTATATTATACACTTGTATTTGGTACTTGGTAATTGTACCCAAGTGCAAATGTACTTGGGTACTACCCAAGTACATCTCGCAAAACCCTGTACTTGTACATAATATTAAGTAGTCCTATAATTTATTTTTATTGGTAAGAGCAGGCATAGACCCAGCCTACTTGGTCCGAGAAGTGGGGCGAGTTGGCAAAAACGTGGGGCGAGTTGGTAAGAGAAGTGGGTGGAGTTAGTAAGAGAAGTGGGGCGAATTGGTAAAAGTTGGGGTGAGTTGGTCAGAGAACTGGGGCGGGTTGACAAACAACATGGGGCGAGTTGGTAGTAGAAGTGGGGCGAGTTGGTAAAATAAGTGGGGCGAGTTGGTTGGGGCGAGCTGGTGATGGGGCGAATTGACTGTAATCCCTATAAACTAGTTATGGTGTCCAAGCAAATGCAGGCCTAATTGGACAGCAAAACAGGTGAATTCAACAAATTTGGAACATAGCCCTAGATTTCTATTCCAAGAGAGTCACCCTATAAACTGGGTGCAATTTTTCACATGGGTTATGGGTGTCCCTTCTTGGGATGCAATCGCGAGGTCGCGTCCAAGTCATTTCAACGTTATTTCAGGTAAAATCAGCCGAAAATGACATTTTTGGCAGTGATAGATACATGGGGGTAGTGCTCCGTCACCACTCCCCTTTTCGCAGCAGAATTTGTATTATTACTAGAATAATTTTATTGTAAAAACTTTCATGCTGGAAATTCCACTTAATACGCTTTTATATGCGTCTTTTTCATGTTATTTTTCATGGCCTCCCCACAGTAGCCTACATTTCATGTAATATTACAGGCCTAGGAAGCAACTGAAAATTTAAAATATTCTGGGGGGGGGGTGGGGTGGTATGCCCTCAGACCCACCCCTCCTACGTCGACCCCCCTTCAAAAATGCCAGATCTGCCCCTGCGACGTTGGACCAATAGTACCCTGATGAGGGTGGACAATACTTCTGGATAAATTATACGGCATTAGAAGTACAGCATTAGATGTATGGCACATGTTTGATTACAAATTATCTAAATGACAGAAAACAATATGTTTCTTTCAATAAGCTTGAGGGCGGGATCCTTTGTGCAGTGGTTAAAGGTTGTCTGCTTGGAAAGTCGGAGATCGCGGGTTCGAACCCCACTCTGGCCTTCAAGTTTAAAAGGAAAAAAAGTTTATTCACCGCTCACTCGTAAAGATTCAATATTGTGGCGTGCGTGGATTTTGTGGCGTGCTCGGCCTCAGACCACCAGTCTGGAGGGCAGTGTCATTTCATTCATCTCACCATCCTCAGGATGTTTCCCTGGCCCAGTTTAGCCTATATGTGCACAAAGATGGCATAAAAACCCCATTTATTTCATTTCAATAAGCTTGATTCTCCTTATGAGAAAGTTAGTTGTGGAGTACCACAAGGATCTATTTTAGGTCTATTCTTATTCCTTATGTTATAAATGACCTATCTAATGTATCTTTACTTTTGTTTTCTTTACTTTATGTTAACGATACATATATGTTTGAGAATTCAATTTGTTTAATGAACACGGAATTAAAAAAAATAGTAATATGGCTAAATGCCAATAAGTTATCTCCCAATGTTAAAAAACCTCCCTTTATTACAATTAGTTTTTCTAATAATCGGACAGTAAATAAAAAAAATATATAATAATAAATAATAAATCATTTGTATATCAAATGTTTGGGTGTTATCATTGATGATAAATTAAACTGGCCTGAGCATGTAAGCAATGTAAAAATAAAACTTACCAAAGGTTTTGGAATGTTTTGAAAGTGTAGAATTTAGTATTAATACATTAAAAACTCTTATATATTTCAACTTTGTAAATATAAAGTAATATTATTTATGTTTAAGTACGTGAAAGGTTTATCGCCTGTTATATTTAAGAAATATTTTTTGACAAATGACGACGGTCATTCGTACCCCAGTACGCAGTGGAAACCATCTTCGTCCTCTGCGATGTAATGTAGAAAGTCCATGAAATATAATGGTGCTAATCTCAGGAATTCTATTGCAGATTTAACAAAACCGGATAATTTATTATTGTTTAATTTGTTGAGGACGCATACGCCAATGGGCGTTAGTTCATTTCTGTCACGCTTATGATTTGATGATACATTGTACCTGTTTTCTGTGACAAAAAACCTATCGAACCTATTGAACCTATCTATTCACTTTTAATGCTATATTTAACAAATAGACACATGACCTTCACGCGGCCGGCCACATGACCTCAACATACCATACCAAAAACGTTGTCTATCTCGTGTAACAATGCAGTCGTTGTTCCACCATATATTTAAGTGTACCGAATCCTAATGTTTATACTATATTGAATTCATTAACTGAATGCATCGAAAAAAACCTTTATAAATTTACATACATTTTCCATACTTGTGCATCTTCAGAACTGAAGAGTAAGAGACAGCATTGAATGATCAAATCGCACAAAGCTGATAGGCTCGCCATAAAGCGACACGTGACGGAACGCACAGCTCTGAGTGGCTCATATATCTAGAACCTCTATAGAAACTAAACACACCACGCTTCAACTCTTCAGCGCTGTAAGGTTCGTTCTCAAAAATCGCTAATAGTCCAGGCATTTCACGAGAAAAAGGGTCAACCTCAAAACAAATTGCAATACAAGGTTTTTTTTCTGTCTTGGTTTCAACAGAAAAAAAGTTCTAAGGAATCCTCTCAGGCGAAAGTTGTGAAAATCGCCATAGTTTGAGCCTACCCGAAACCCCTACCTTTCACTGAAATTCATTTTTTTCAAGGCTGTGTGACAAGCAAAATGATCTTTCAAATGTTGATACAAGCACCAAACATTAACTCTCCTTATTGTCCACACTTTTGAAAAGAAAACGTTAGCAACCTAAAAAATGCCGCCATTAAGAATATGTTTTCCATAACATTAAATCCACAGGTCGGATTCAAATAGTTTCTGTATTTTTTTATTATGTTTTTGACTGTAGTGAACCGAAATTGTGGCCATATTCATGATGACCGCCATTTCAGATACACAAATTATGTACATGTATGTACCATGCTTCAATCTGAATGGTCTTTGTGTCAATTTATTTATTGTTATCACCATGAAAAAACACTTAGACTTATAAAGACGTCAAAACTTACTTTGGTTGCCATTTTCCAATATGGTGCCAATATTTCCAACATAGAAATGCTTTGATTACCATAACACTTGAACCACTGGGACGATTCTAATGATTCTGTTATAAGATTACAAATACGCCACAAATACTGTAACCCACATCAGATGGCTGATGACACCAATTAGGATGATGTACCCATGCCTAACACAAGCAGCGAAGGCATGAACTGCTGACTTCTGAGGAAGGCCAAAATAGACTTTTGGCCTCTCCGTCACCACAACTACCAGATCAGCTAGGTGATGGGGAGTCACTTTGTGAAAAATTCGCATCTTTTTTTACTGACAAAATCGACCGTATTCGTGCTTCTGTGGACAGTGTACCTGTTACCAACTTTGACCTGAACCACAACACGGATCTTGAACAATCTACAACAAGCACACTTGACTACTTCAAAGAAACGAGTGAAACAGAAGCTGGAAAAATAATCAAATCTAGCAAATCGACAACATGCTCTTTGGACCCCCTACCAACTAAAATTATAAAGAAAACATCATCAGCACATAATCCAACACTCACGAGGCTCATCAATACATCATTTGAAATTGGCATAGTACCTGTGCCGCTGAAGAAAGCTCTGGTCACTCCGCTACTGAAAAAGCATGGTCTGGACGTTAACATCCTTGCCAACTACAGGCCTGCATCCAACCTCCCATTTACTGCAAAGGTGATGGAGAAAATAGCTGTGCAAAGAATATCGGAGCACTTGACATCGAATGGACTCCATGAAGAACTGCAATCAGCATACAAACCATTGCACAGTACAGAAACAGCGTTGATGCGTGTTCAGCACGATATTGCAAATGCAATGGATACCAACCAGGCAGCACTATTAGTTTTACTAGATATGTCCGCTGCATTTGACACCATCGATGCAAACATTCTCATAGATACACTACACAATCGTCTAGGAGTAAAGGGCACCCCATTGAAGTTGTTCCGCTCCTACCTAAGTGACAGATGTTTCGCTGTGAAAGTAGGAAACAGTCCATCAGCCGATTACAAACTGAAGTACGGTGTTCCGCAGGGGTCTGTACTTGGGCCTTTTCTATTCACGGTCTATTCTGCGGCTACAGAGGCGATTCTGAAGAAACATGGCATCAGATACCATAAGTATGCTGACGATATACAAATCTACCTTTTCTTCAGACCACATATACCGGGCGATCTAGTATGTGCTATCTACCGACTACAAGCATGTTTTAGAGAACTAAAACAACTTCTCACTACTCTCAAGCTGAAATTAAATGACTGTAAGACATAATTCCTTGTACTCATGAGACCCCATCAGCTCAGAAAGTATGGCTTACCTGTCCTTCAGCTTGGTACAGTACTCATTAAGCCTGCTGTTTCAGTTCGAAATCTTGGAGCTCATTTCGATCAAATGCTCACAATGGTTAGCTTCATCAACCACAAGATCAAAGTTGCATCATTACACCTGCGACGAATAGGATCAATTCGCAAGTACATCACAGCTGGTATTTGCCACAAATTAGTTGTTGCACTCGTAACATCTAATATTGACTACTGTAACGGACTCTTAGGTGGTCTGGCTGCAAAAGATGTGGACCGTCTTCAGCGGCTCCAGAACCGTGCAGCAAGGCTCGTAACACGCTCGAAGGCTGCAATGCATATAACACCTATCCGCAAAGACTTACACTGGCTGCCCATTCAAGAGAGAATAAATTATAAGATCATTGTGACAGTATACAAATGTATCCATAGACTAGCTCCAAACTATCTATCATCTATCCTGACTACCAGAACACGAGACAATCGACTTCGTCAAAAACAGGTGTGCCATGAACTTAACACTCATTCCTGTGCCAAAGTTGTTGGTAAACAGGCGTTTGGTACACGTGCCCCAGAACTTTGGAACAAATTGCCACTGAACATCAGGACAATTACCACACTGCAATCTTTTAAACAGACATTGAAAACACACCTATTCCAATCTGCATATAGATTACTCTGATTATCCCAAGTTTTTAGCCTTTTTTTTTTTTAATAGGATACTGAAACTTTTAGCACACATGACTTTTTATTCTGTAAGCGCTGTGATCGGCTATGCAGCTGGATACAAGCGTCTAAAGAAATACAATAGTAATAGTAGTAATAGTTTACATACAAATTAATTGACGCTACTCGGATTGGATCTAGCCTCGCGTGCCGAAGACGTTATATTAGAGTTAGGAATTTGTATCACCCAGTGAATACAAAACATTTGTCGAACATTGTATAAATGTTATACAACTGTTTTGTGTTTTCACACCTCGCTAACTGCTTGTCTCAGCCACGCCAACACTGATAAACCCTGCTTACCTTTCTAAATAAATAACTTTGCGAGTGAACGTGCAATCATAATATAATTTATATCAGTTAGGGATTTATATTGGGATGGCTATGACACCTAGCTGACGCACTGACACCACTGACTTTTCCTGCTAATCAGTGGTGTAATTGCACCTTGTGAAGCCAAGGGTGCACTAGGTGTTAACTGCTCCGCATATAAATAAATATATGCTTTGAAAACCCCATTCGAACATGGTTTTAAATTAGTAACAGAAAAAGTATAATTACACAGTAAAGTTATATCCCATTTTTCAGTCACTATAATCTGATATGCGTCCTGGCGCTGTGCCTAGAATATTGACGTTTTTTTACATAATTATAAAACATATTTATATAAGATTTTTTTTAGGAGCTATATTATTTTCAAAAATTTTCACAGGCGACCATAACACATTAACATGTCTTTTTTATCTAAGCTGTTTCTGAATGGTAGCCGTTTTATAGCCCTCTATGTTTTTTTCTATGATGAAAGCGATGTCTTGTTGAAATAATTTAATTTTGATTGATGGTGTATGTCCTATGTATGTCACCGATGAACTGAAGAATGTGAGTTTGTTGTATCATTATAAGAACTAAGAAAACATCTATCTAACTCAGCAGGGCACGCCTCAGAGGCCACCCGTCTAACAATCTGTTAGCGAGTGTCTGGGTAAGACAATCATGACACTTTGATTCAATGCTGGTTTAATGCTGGACCACCGTATGCAATTATGGCAAAACTTATGGCAACAGACGGGAACATTACACATAAATAGTACATGAAATGTAGTCATTCAAAAAAAACAAATGCAATAAAAAAATATAATATTATCGGTTAAAAACATGAATACATTTAAAACACAAAATACTTATTAACACTGAATAATATATTGTAAGTAAACGTTGTAGACTACCTTCGTTGGATTGTTTCATCCCTCAATATATCTGCTTGATAAACTTCAGTGCCACAAGTTAAAATAAAATTATAACTATCTCTACTCAAGTTTATTTGTATTCTTTAAATCACTATGAAATGGTTTGATTGATAAAACATCTTCCAAACATATATAATGATATGTAGGATGGAAAAATATGGCTCGTAATTGTAATGTACACACTTTAATGTGTGAGGATATAATATGTGGGTGATGGTACTACAAGGGTTCAGACGGGAAGGCTGGCGGGCGTGCCTATTATTATAGCAGGACAATGGTCACCTGCTTATCTTTACGAGGTAGATCTGTGGCATCCACACTAGACGGTGTTCAACGCTCACGCCGTGCCAGGTCAGGCGTGTCCGTTTCGTAACACACGGTAATTGCTGCCACAAATCGAGTGCCCCCCCCCCCGCTGTCTGTACTGTACATCAAAGAAGAATTGGTAAGGGTAAAATAAGCTTAGAAACAATGAGCTGCGCCGCCTTGATCACACTCAGCACACTTCTGGTGTCATGGTTCAGCTCAGTCATAATAGGCGAATAGTATAAGGTTCAAGATGGCCGCCAAAATGTTAAAACCGCGATATCTCGACTTGTAATCGACATACAGTACAGACAGTAGGGGGGGGGGGGCAAACATTAGTGAGCGACGCACACCCCTGTCACACTTGTTAGGGCGCTGCGAACCTACACGTCGCGTCGCACTGCACAGGGGGGTAGTGTTAGGGTGGGGCACGCTGCATGTGGATCAAACGCAGACGTTAACGAGGTGATAACGCTATGCACTGCTGTTCAGATAAGCCAGTTTAACCTGACCTCTCTTACCAGTCAATGATTTATTAATAAGTCACGAAAATTACAATAATTATTCTCAAAGCATTATTTTATTCACATATTTGATTGTATTTTTACAATTGTTATATTATCAACCACAATGTTTATATTTTTTACTAATTTTCTGAAATGCTAATTAGCTAATGTAACTCCTATCTTACTGGACGCCGCAGTTGTTCCCATGTTTTGTTGGTTGCTGTCTTAGGGAAGTAGGGCCTGCATGTTTACATACAACTTAATTGACGCTACTCGGATTGGATCTAGCCGACGTTGGTCGAACATTGTATTAATGTTATACAACTGTTTTGTGTTTTCACACCTCGCTAACTGCTTGTCTCAGCCACGCCAACACTGATAAACCCTGCTTACCTTTCTAAATAAATAACTTTGCGAGTTAACGTGCAATCATAAAATAATTTATACCATTTTTTTGAGTGATGAATAAGATTTCAGGTGATATTTATCACGAGTTTGTACGATGAACATTAAAATAGTTAGGGGTTTATATTGGGATGTTTATGACACCTAGCTGACGCACTGACACCACTGACTTTCCCTGCTAATCAGTGGTGTAATTGCACCTTGTGAAGCCAAGGGTGCACTAGGTGTTAACTGCTCCGCATATAAATAAATATATGCTTTGAAAACCCCATTCGAACATGGTTTCTAATTAGTAACAGAAAAAGTATAATTACACAGTAAAAATAGTTATATCCCCGGAATTTTTTTTTCAGCCACTATAATCTGATATGCGTCCTGGCGCTGTGCTTAGAATATTGACGGTTTCTTTACATAATTATAAAACATTTGTATAGAAGTTATTTTTTAGGAGCAAAATTATTTTCAAAATCTTTCACAGCCGACCATAACACATTTACATGTCTTTTTTATTTAAGCTGTTTCTGAATGGTAGCGGTTTTATAGCCCTCTATGGCTTTTTCTATGATGAAAGCAATGTCTTGTTGAAATAATTTAATTTTGATTGATGGTGTATGTCCTATTTATGTCACCGATGAACTGAAGAATGTGAGTTTGTTGTATCATTATAAAAACTAAGAAAACATCTAACTAACTCAGAAGGGCACGCCTCAGAGGCCACCCGTCTAACAATCTGTTAGCGAGTGTCTGGGTAAGACAATCATGACACTTTGATTCAATGCTGGTTTAATGCTGGACCACCGTATGCAATTATGGCAAAACTTATGGCAACAGACGGGAACATTACACATAAATAGTACATGAAATGTAGTCATTCAAAAAAAACAAATGCAATAAAAAATATAATATTATCGGTTAAAAACATGAATACATTTAAAACACAAAATACTTATTAACACTGAATAATATACTGTAAGTAAACGCTGTAGATTACCTTCGTTGGATTGTTTCATCCCTCAATATATCTGCTTGATAAACTTTAGTGCCACAAGTTAAAATAAAATTATAACTATCGCTACTCAACCTTTCAGCAAACCTTTTGGGAACTTGAGTTTATTTGTATTCCACATACATTTGTCTTTACTTGCATTCACAATGATCATAGCCCTGCCATGTAAAGCCGCTTACAACTCTCATAATAGAGAATTTCACTTCGGATTCTTGTAGTTAGATCCCTTCCAATGAAAAATGACCAAGGTAGACATCTCAAAGCCGGGGCGAGAAGTCACCACAAGCAATTTTCAAAATGGCCGCCAGAGTCCATAGTAAGAATACGATTCTTATCTCTTGAACCAATTATCATATTCAGGTGACCAATAGATTCAGTAGTATGTTTTTATTATAAACAAATCGATTGGGCAAGGTTCTATAACGATCAGAGAAAAAAATAAACTTGTTTTAATAAGTAATAAATAATATTTGACCTGCAGTAGGCCCAATTATAGAATGATAGACTCCATAATATTCAGTAAGCACACTTAGACCAGGATCTGCCCTTCAGACCCGTAGAATTGTTCGAGTGTAGAGAGTTTCTCGTTTGATTCGTGATGCATTCACACTGGACATTATTATTTCAGGAGGTGATTTAGCAAAATCGGGGGTATAACGCCGCTAGAGCATAAAATAAAAAAATGGCCGCCAACGACCGTCACTTCCCATATGATCTTGTCCTACCAAACTCATTTTTATAGTCAAATTACAATTTGGAGGTCGTCCCATTGTTAAAATCTAAGATGGCGGATATTATCTATTTATAAATGATTTTTTACTACAGCTAATCTTAAAATCACCTTCTACACTGATTGTCTATCACAAATTCTTATTGATATTTCGCCTAGATCATCTGATCATTGTTTGATTCTATTGATGTGTTATCTTATATTTGGGAATGAATACTCGGTGGTGTAAAGCCGTTGGATTAAAAAATCCAAGATGGCCGCCAACTGCCATGTCGTAGGCTAGTTCTAAAGCAATTGACTTGGGAATATATGAAATACCTTATTACCAACATTTGTATTGACGCAGAATGCGTTTAGTGGTGTCTACAAATATTTTTAAACAGTATTTTCTGTTAAAATGTAGTGGATTATTAGCCATTTTCAAAATCAAAACAGCTAATTAACTTAAGATAATAACAGGCTTTATATCGATTAAACACATATTAAAAGCAATAATATTGACATACTTCTGCAATGAGCTCTTTTACCATGTTTATCACATTGTGTTTTACATGTTAATATATAGTGGAATCAGCAATCGACATCAATCAGATCTCCATCAATCATATCGTAGTTTTGAACGGATTGACTTGGAACATGTAAAGTAGGCCCTATAATGGCCTATATCCACTATTATTTCAGGTGAGCTCTACACACCCCATATGTTACTTGTATGTAGCCTACAGCGAGTTTCTCTTTTGATTATTTATGTACTCCTAGACATTTCAAGAGGTTATTAATTGTTCGAAATCGTCGGCATAAAACCGCTAAAGCTGATTGGTCTGTGGCTTCGGGTTGTTGGAGCACGAGAACTCTAATATTATGATTGTCTCTTGCCAAGTGAATGTCTCAGCTGGATTACATTTTAGATCTTCTTTCTATCAAAAGAAATTTGTGACTAGTTAGTTAGTGGTTAAATAACTAAATCATATGCCCATCTTCGACATAATTTGTGTAGTGTGACATTGGATCAGAAACTAGTATAAGAAGACGCTACATGTCTTCCAGAACGATTTTTTGTAATATAAATGCACTTATTACACATAAATATGTATTATCTTTTATGTTATTTGTTTGTTTATGGGTTAAGAAAACACATAATTGGATCAAATAATCGGCAATTATATATCAAGTGGGTTATGTAAAAACGTTATGTATATTTCTACAGTGGTGGTTTTATTATAATATAATGATTTGTCAATAGCTTATCATTATAAGCGGTCAGTGTATATTTATCTTACAAAGATGCGGACACATGCAGGATCAAAAAAATATTATGAAGAAAAAATTTGGCTCTGTGAGCTTAAGCTCTGGGATAAATTTTGTGATGGTACAGACTACAGAATTGAAATAAACTTGGAATAATCTAAAATACAAATGTATCAAATACAGATGATGAAGATGTTGATTTCGTATTATAAAGAATATAAAAATATCAATTTACTTCACAACGTCGCAACTAGTGCTAGTTTATGATTTATTATGAATATGATATTGATAAAGTACATTAAACCGATGATGTTGATAATGGACATTGAACTGATGGTGATTCTTGTACCTAGTGCTCTACCAGTATTCTACCATGTACTTTGTCTCATGAAGTGGCGACCATACTTCAATGATATCCACCATTATGAGGGTTCCTCTTGTGCGTGTTGGATCATTCACTGTCACTACATTTCTAGTGACATACCAGTACATTGTGAACATGTTTAGAAGCAGTTTAGAAGACGTTGCAACTCATTGCCAAACAACGAGGTATGAGACTTTTTGAGATTCTTTCACATGACCTCTTCCAGTCTTCTCCTATTTTTGATATTGATCTACCTGCCAAAGCAGACAAATCTAGGCTGTTGGCAGAGATAGAACAGCATATGAGTCCAAATAGCTGGTCATCGGTCATCGGTGAAAAACTCTCGTCATTTTGGACTTTATGTCAAAACTAAGACCAATGCAATTATCCAACTACAGTACAATTGGTGGCGTCACTCGCCAAGTAATTTCCTAAGTAAAACCCGCTTGTGAAAATGAGTTGTTGCATGTCATACTTGACTCCTACAGGTAACCAGTTACAGAGATCAAATATTACTTCCATTGACCTTCTCTCTATGTCCGAAACTGTTCCCACACCCCTGCAACTAGACACATTTCGGGCATCAATACAGAACAAGCAGGGATTAGGCCCACAGCTATTGGGAATATGACAATGTCCTTGTTAGTTCGTCTTTACCGCCACTCTGAAAACGTTATTGTATTACACACTTAGAAAAATGGATTGAAGAGGGATGTTCTAGAATTGTTCCTCATGTAGCTTGGGATATAATTAAACCACGGCTGTGAAAGGGCAGTCGTGTTGTCCAACGACAGTCACACTGTGGCCCTCCTCTTACACTATATTCTAAATGTAATCGAGCAGGGGCATGAAGCAATTGTGGCTTCAATTTAGAACTGGTGAAACAAGATGAATGCTTCGATTACACGAGTTTGTTCAAAACCAGGGTGTCTCGCTTGCCAAAAATGTAACTAAAATTCCACATTATCGCAGGGAGTGATTGCACGAGTTAAGCATACATGTACTTCGTGAAAGTATGGGCCAGTATTAAATCGAACACAAGTGTAACTACATTAAACGATCTTCGAAAAGAGACTTATACCAACTCTTCAACAACCAAGGGTATTGATGCCCTACCCCCTAAAGTTCAGTTGTGTATGGACGCATAGGCCAACGTTGTGAGTATTTCTTTGTCGGAATGTCTATAACCTTCTAGAAGAAAACCGAAATGAGAGTCTAAATCCTCTTGATTATGGATGTGAAGAACTTTCTGAGGCTCTTTTCCTTTCTAAATGTATAATGAGATGTCACCAAATATTCTCAGATTGTGTCAGTGTTCTGGAAAGTGTGACGAATGATGTGGTTGTAAGGGTGTTGGATTTAATTGTGTACTATTTTGTCATAAGGGTACCGGTGGACATGCATGTGGGCCATAACAGTAAGACAGAAGGTATTATTAGTTAATCAGTTACATGATATGAGTAATTAAATTATAAGTTATTTTATTCGATACAGAATACTGGAAAACATAGTTAGACATATTAATCATTAAAAAAAACAAAGGGATTCAGGAGATAGTGATATTATTGTTTTCAATATGGCCGTTGGCGGCCATTTTTTAAGATGGCGTTCCAGAACTAATGGCCCTGGCTTTGAAAGTTATTTCATTCGATTCAGAATACCGAAAAAACATATAGTTAGGCATATTAATCATTAAAATAGACAAAAGGGTTCCGCAGATATTACTATTAGTGTTTTTAATTTGGCCGTTGGCGGCCATTTTTCAAAATGGCGTCCCAGAGCTACTCGCCCCGGTTTTGATGTCTACCCTTGTCATTTTTACTGGGAAGGCATTATTTTATCAAAATCAGGTGAGACATGCCGTATTATGGGAGTTGTAAGCTGGTCTTTATGGCAGGGACAGGACTACAATGGAGGGGCCAATACTATAGTCAGATTCACATTAAATTCATCAACCAGGATTATAGAATTTCGCGGATGTCTCAGTCAATTCTCAACCAATTTTCATGCAATTTTACACACACTATTTTCCATTCATGTCGTGACTACACTGAAAATTTCGATAAATATAAATTTTCGATAAATATTTTAAAAGCTAGATCATTTGACATGTAATAAAATTCTGAGACGAAGCTAATGGGTTTATCGAGGGCAACATTTTTATATATTTACTACATGTCAAATGGTCTAACTTCTTAAATACTTATCAAAACGAAATTTTCAGGGTAGTCATGAAAATTGGTTGAGAATTGATCGAGAAATCGGCGAAATTTATTTACCACGGTCAATGTGAATCCGACTAAAGTAATAATATTCCTTCTGATATTCTACCTTTCGCCTGTTATACATCTTAAGGTCAGCGTATTCTGAGAAAATGATACATATATCTTCTCGTATAGTTACAGCTGAAGATCTAAGTAAAAACTTGTCTTTGTGTAGATGGTCTGTTGTGCCATTATGCTTCCAGATAATCTGTTTTTGTTTTCCTGTCATATTCATATATGAGGTGGATTTTATTACAATAATCATAGTCTTATGTCATTGGAATGGCGTGATGAGATTCATCAGATGGGTATTATTTTCAAATTGGCATTTCCATGTCTATATAATAATTATGGCCCCGAGCAGAGGTGCAACATTGACACCTTTCTAATTTAAAATCCCAATAGCTGCGGATGGTCGTGTGTTGCTTTTTCTTACAATTATAAATTTTGCATTCGTATTTGCCAATCGGTGTTGGTAAAAATGGAACAGACATTCAAAAACGTCATATAAATCAAATGATGAACTCGCCGCATTATCATTGTCGTCTTCGTCACTTGATTTGTGTGATCATATAATAGACACTGAACGAATGCTTTCCCAACAAGCACAATACGATGAAATAATGTTAGGTTAATGCTGGTCCAGCGTCGTGGACTGTGAGCCAACATTAATTCAACATGTTGTGTTTGCCTGGTGGTGCCCCGCGTCAGGACATCGTGCACTGGGCGTGGTCCCCGTTAAAGGACGTGTAGACTAATTTGATTAAAAAATGTATTAGCCGCTGATTAATATTAATGTGATAGATTATTCGTGTTTTTGGAAACAGTAATGACAAAAAACACAGAAGCCTCGCATATTGTGTGATCTCGAAAAAAACAAAAAAAATGAACTATTGTTTTGTCTAAGTGTAATTTTTACACTGTTAATAACTAGGAAAAACGGTGAAATTCCATTCCTGAAAAATTGATGCTGGTGACATTTGAATGTCAAATTTTATCTTTTAATTCATTCGTAAAACAATTGCAGCTTTTGTTTATAGCATTTGGTTGTCGGTGTTTGGTTGAATGTTAAATGAGTCTTCATTAAAACTGAAAGTTGACATTTCACATGAATTGCTTTGTTACGTAAGTGAAAACAATGACCAATGACTGTGAATAACGTAACAATCATCAAGAGTATATTTGCCCCAAAACAAGATAATACTGACCTAATGCTGGTTTAATGCTGGACCAACGTCGCAGACGATGGCTTAGCATTAGGTGAGTGTATCGTGATGTCTGGATGCCCAGCAAACACGAGACGTTGAACCAATGTCGGTTTGATGTTGCAGTTATTGAGTTATATTGTTCGAGCTACTTTAAATAAAAATTGTTGATAATATTAGCCTATTGCTATTATATTTGCATTTCAAGTTTTATTATATGTTTGCGAATATAATCATAAACACCTTTGACTATAACTAGGTCTTATAAAATCAATCGCTTCCAATTGGCAAATTGGCTGTACTGCAATTAAAATAGCTAATATCATTTAATTCAATTCAATACAATTTCTTTCTGTCTGTCAGCCTATTATTCATACCATGAATAATTAATTCTGTTTTTTTTTCGTAAAAAATCAATGACAAGTGAACCAATGTATCTAATATCGCTAATAGGCTACTAGTATAAACCCCATTGACATAACTTTTGTAATCCATTTATATTATTGACATGTAAGTCCAGTTGTGACTTTTTGCTGTCAATAAAAATTATGTCCGTCTATTATTCGTACACGGGATTTTAAAGAGTTTTTTGTTAAATAATGTATGTTTTAAAAATAAACGTTTTGGTGTTGGCTTTAAATATTTTAGTCAACATCTGAAATGCATAAATAAACATGTTTTTCTGTTTTTCTGTCCAAACGTTAAAAATGATATCGTCGTTTTTAACCCTTTCAATCTTGAATTTACCATAGTCATCATCATCCACTACAAGCCAAGAATTGCTGCCGCGATTCTCGACTTGTAGTGGATGAAGATGACTTCAGGTGGATGAAAAATTAAAGAAAATTGCCATGTATTGGTAAACCAGTTTCATGGGAATTTTCGTTCTAAAACGTTCTAAGTTGTAGGAAAATTAAGTATATTTTCAGGGCTGTAAAATGATGCTTTAATGCATCGTGGGGGCTCAAAGGGTTAATCTGTTTTATTAGCAGATTAAAATCATTGTAAACAATAATCACGTAAACAAGCTGCTCTGGCATGGTAAACTAATGTGTATGCCTACTTGACTACTAGTACTTGACATCAAGTAGGTTATATGGATATATAACCTCCTTCGTGACATATAGGTCAACCAGGCACCGAATGCATCACTTTGCAGTCACTCGGGTCTGAGTGTCTCAAATGTATGTCAAGCTGTCTCCTAAATAAGTAGCATTTCTGGATAACCCGCAGTGTAATCAATACATGGTCACTGGAAGTAGCAAGCAAAAATGGAAACACTTTATTATGTGTATCACTTAACTGTCCTGTAATCGACTCATGCGTAAAGTCCACCTCTTATCACCTGATCACTGCAGATTCCAAACTGTAACTACATGCCCGATCACCCTTTCGGCACCGGCGACATTGAACAACTGAAACAAAAGATGACTTACTGTTAACTCTTATTTAATTTTAATGACGCTTGAAACTATAATGTATGAAAGATAAAACATAGAACACATGTAGCAAGGTTCCTGTGGGTCTACTCTTCCTAAAAATAATGACTTTTAATGACTTTTTCTCTTGAAATTTATTGACTTTTCACTGACAAGCGCAAAATAACAGTTAGACCTGGAAGCATGCTGCATGCACCTTCTGACAATAATGATAGGTGACACAAACTTCAACACTATCAGAAAACCAGTAGTATTTGTTAGGACAGACTGGCTTTTGGTCGTACATAGAGTCCATATAATCGCTGATTTTCTCATTTTTAATGACTTATAATGACTAGCAAACACATTTATTGACCTTTTAATGACTTTAAGTCCCATTTTTCAATTGAATGACTATTAATGACTTTTAATGACCAGCGGGAACCTTGTGTAGTATAGAGAACATTTAGATTGAAGCCTTCCGCTCATGTCATACCGCAATAATTCGAGTCATTTTAAATGAACGATTTAGATCTAGAACCTATATGAGTCAGGAATTAAATTATTGGAAAGTATAATAAATATTATAGATTACCCCTTTAATAAATGTTTTTTTTCGATCCTCACCCATGTCCCCACCACCCACATCCACACACAATGAAATAATTATATATTTTTCAGCCTATGTGGAACATGTATAAAAAACGTGTAGATGATATACACATGTACACATGTATATTTAAAAAAAATTGACTGTCGATTAACTTATGTTGTGAACGAAATAAAAACAAATAATTACGCGGAATATAAATAACAAAAACGTATAATTCCCTCCCACATTATATAATTACACGCTCGTATTTCAAATGGGGCGATCGACTGAACTCTTTACCAGCTAAGTTATCTTATTCGAAGTTTCACCCACTCGATGTTCGAGTGGGTGAAACTGAGACCAAAGAGGGTATATGCATATACCCTCTTTGCTGAGACTAATCATTCGCAAATATTGATGCTCAAGCACACATTTCATTCCCAATAACTGTGATCTAACCTGCTGATAAAATAGATTAATAACGATTATAGACGTGATAGGCGATGAAAGGGTTAGTAACCGGATACACGGATATTTACCTTGTAGCTCTGTATCTCTGGATAATATCTCAGCAAACACGGCGCGTTGAAACGATGATGTTTTAACGTTGGGCCAGCGTCGCAGATAACAAATTATATCACATTGTCTCGACTGATAATACTATTGTCGAGCTGTGTCCTTGTTACCAACTCAAAGGATATGAATGTTAATGTTACATACAACATACTTGGTTATCCCGCAAAAAATATGAGAACTGTCTCAGCAATTCTCATATATTTTCGGGATAAAAATACGAACGTGACATGGGAATGCAGCTCAGTTGTGATAAGGGTGAACCATATGTGGATGTTATCAGTTATGACGCCAGTTGGGGACACATTGCCAGCGAGGTTTGAGAAAGCACGTGTTTCCTGCCGACCAAAAACGAAACCTTCGCCCCCGCGTTTCGGTATGTTCACACTTGAGACGCGCGCGCGATCCCCGGATCGTCTTTTAACCCTTTAATCGCCACGCTATGGAAAATGCAATTTTCCACCCACTTGAAGTTGTGGGTCGCGGTAGCGACTCACAACTTCAAGTGGTTGAAAATTACTCGCATTTGTTTCACTGAGACCAAGGATTTGCAAATGTTGATGCATACACGATCATTTAAATCCCATATTGTTATTTAACCTGCGTATCGAACATATTGAAAACGACTATATATAGTTGTGGTTAGCGCTCAAAGGGTGGAGACGGGCTATCAAAGTATTGACTATCTGTGTTAGCTGATGATCAGAAAACCGTCACATGTGCTAATTCGTCCCTTTGGATATGAAAGGGTGAATCTTCCACTTTGTAAAGTGGCAGATACACCCTTTCCTATCCAAGAGATATGTTCACCCTGATTCAGAATGGCCCTGTTGTGTATAAGATTGCTATTACCTTTCGTTACATGTTAAGCCCTGATTCAGAGTAGACGTGTCATGTGAGATAGGTATTACCTTTCGTGACACGTTAAACCCCGATTGAGAGTGAACGTGTCTTGTAAGATTTATACTACCTTTCGTGACACATTAAACCCTGATTCAGGGTGAAGGTCTCACATAAAATTGATATTACCTTTCGTGACACGTTAAACCCTGATTGAGAGTGAACGTACGTGTCACGTAAGATTGAAATTACCTTTCGTGACACGTTAAGCCCTGATTCAGAGAGGACGTGTCATGTGAGATAGATATTACCTTTCGTGACACTTTAAACCCTGATTGAGAGTGAACGTGTCACGTAATATCGATATTACCTTTAGTGACACGTTGAACCCTGATTCAGAGTGAGCATATCACGTACGCTCAGTAAGATTGATATTACTTTTCGTGACACGTTAGACCCTGATGCAGAGTGAACATGTCTCGTAAGATTGATATTACCTTTCGTGACACGTTGAACCCTGATTCAGAGTGGACGTATCACATAAAAACTTTAAGATTTATATTACCTTTCGTGACACGTTAAGCCCTGAGTAAGAATGTCCGTGGCATGTAAGATTGACATCACCTTTCATGACACGTTGAACCCTGATTAAAAGTGGCCGTGTCACGTAATATTGATATTACCTTTAGTGACACGGTAAACCCTGATTCAGAGTGGCCGTGTCACGTAAGAACGGTAAGATTGCTATTCCCATTGTGACACGTTAAATCCTTATTCAGAGTGGCCGTGTCAAGTAAGATTGATATTACCTTTCGTGACACGTTAAACCTTGATTTATAGTGAACGTATCATGTGAGATTGATATCAATTTTCATGACACGTTGAACCCTGATTAAAAGTGTCCGTATCACGTAATATTGATATTACCTTTCGTGCTACGTTAAGCCCAGATTCAGAGTGGCCATGTCACGTAGGTTTGATATTACCTTACATGACACGTTATGCCCTGATTCAGAGTGAACGTGTCACGATAGATTGATATTACCTTACGTGACACGTTGAACCCTGAAAAATGCAATTTTCCACCCACTTGAAGTTGTGGGTCGCGGTAGCGACTCACAACTTCAAGTGGTTGAAAATTACTCGCATTTGTTTCTCTGAGACCAAGGATTTGCAAATGTTGATGTATACACGATCATTTAAATCCCATATTGTTATTTAACCTGCGTATCGAACATATTGAAAACGACTATATATAGTTGTGGTCAGCGCTCAAAGGGTGGAGACGGGCTATCAAAGTATTGACTATCTGTGTTAGCTGATGATCAGAAAACCGTCACATGTGCTAATTCGTCCCTTTGGATATGAAAGTGTGAATCTTCCACTTTGTAAAGTGGCAGATACACCCTTTCCTATCCAAGGGATATGTTCACCCTGATTCAGAATGGCCCTGTTATGTATAAGATTGCTATTACCTTTCGTGACAGGTTAAGCCCTGATTCAGAGTGGACGTGTCATGTGAGATAGGTATTACCTTTCGTGACACGTTAAACCCCGATTGAGAGTGAACGTGTCTTGTAAGATTTATACTACCTTTCGTGACACATTAAACCCTGATTCAGGGTGAAGGTCTCACATAAAATTGATATTACCTTTCGTGACACGTTAAACCCTGATTGAGAGTGAACGTACGTGTCACGTAAGATTGAAATAACCTTTCGTGACACGTTAAGCCCTGATTCAGAGAGAACGTGTCATGTGAGATAGATATTACCTTTCGTGACGCTTTAAACCCTGATTGAGAGTGAACGTGTCTTGTAAGATTTATATTACCTTTCGTGACACGTTCAACCCTGATTCAGAGTGAACGTGTCACGTGATATTGATATTACCTTTAGTGACACGTTGAACCCTGATTCAGAGTGAGCATATCACATACGCTCAGTAAGATTGATATTACTTTTCGTGACACGTTAGACCCTGATTCAGAGTGAACATGTCACGTAAGATTGATATTACCTTTCGTGATACGTTAAATCCTGATTCAGAGTGAACATGTCACGTAAGATTGATATTACCTTTCGTGACACGTTGAACCCTGATTCAGAGTGGACGTATCACATAAAAACTTTAAGATTTATATAACCTTTCGTGACACGTTAAATTCTGAGTAAGAATGTCCGTGGCATGTAAGATTGACATCACCTTTCATGACACGTTGAACCCTGATTAAAAGTGGCCGTGTCACGTAATATTGATATTACCTTTAGTGACACGGTAAACCCTGATTCAGAGTGGCCGTGTCACGTAAGAACGGTAAGATTGCTATTCCCATTGTGACACGTTAAATCCTTATTCAGAGTGGCCGTGTCAAGTAAGATTGCTATTACCTTTCGTGACACGTTAAACCTTGATTTATAGTGAACGTATCATGTGAGATTGATATCAATTTTCATGACACGTTGAACCCTGATTAAAAGTGTCCGTATCACGTAATATTGATATTACCTTTCGTGACACGTTAAGCCCTGATTCAGAGTGGCCATGTCACGTAAGTTTGATATTACCTTACATGACAAATTATGCCCTGATTCAGAGTGAACGTGTCACGTAAGATTGCTATTACCTTACGTGACACGTTGAACCCTGATACAGAGTGAACGTGTCATGTAAGAACGGTAAGATTGATATCATCTTTCATGACACATTGACCACTGATTAAAAGTGGCAGTGTCACGTAAGTTTGATATTACCTTTCGCGACACGTTAAACCCTGATTCATAGTGAACATGTCACGTAAGATTGATATTATCTTTCGTGACACGTTAAACCATGATTCACAGTGAACGTGTCATTTAACCCGTTTGTGACTAGCCCCGGAGATCTCCGTGATTTAGGGATACCATTCAGATACGAGCCCCGGAGATCTCCGACTCTGATTGCAGACTCTGATTGCATGAGATAACTATGACGTCATTATATATTCTCGTTTCAGAAACAGCGCAGTAGCATAATAATATTGTGTTCAACGGGTTAAGGTTGATATTACCTTTCGTGACACTTAAACCCCGATTCATATTGAACATGTCACATAAGATTGATATTACCTTTCGTGACACGTTAAACCAAGATTTATAGTGAACGTGTCACGTAAGATTGATATTACCTTTCGTGACACGTTAGGCCTTGATTCAGAGTGGCCGTGTCAAGTGAGATCGATATTACCTTTCGTGACACGTTAAACGCTGATCCAGAGTTGACGTGTCACGTAAGAATGATTTTACCTTTCGTAACATGTCAAACCCTGATTCGGAGTGACGGTATGACGTAAAATTCATATTACCTTTTGTGACACTTAAACTATATTTCATTGTGAACATGTCACCTACGATTGATATTACATTTCGTGACACGTTAAACCCTAATTCAGAGTGACCATGTCACGTAAGATTGATATTACCTTTCGTGACACGTTCAACCCTGATTCAAAGTGACCATATCACGTAAGATTGATATTACTTATAATGTGTGGGGAAGCCAAAATACAACAACAATATCATTGGTCTTCCCTCACATCCGTGGCACAATTGTGGTGAATCTGCAGGAAATAAGTGGATAGAATGAGTTGGATCACTGCATGCAAGATAAAAATTAATTTAATTTACTTTGTTTAGAAAAAAAATATATCTGTTGATAATATAATATAGGGAAAACAACCATAGCATTCATGAAAGTGACATAGCAAATAGCAGCTGACAAATTAACCTGAAATGTATTTATACTGGAATTAGCCAAACCCTGACAGCTCCAGTGCCCATTACAAATTCAACGCCCATTAACAAATAAAACATGATACATACATATAAGCCACATCAAAACGATTATTAACAATTAATTAATAAAATTTAATAGAAATTGAACCTCAAAATAGCATTAAATCACGAGACCAGGCCTAATAACCTCACCAATGGTAACATCAATTATAAACACCAACATGGCAGCTTAAACAAGCAACAGATCAGCAGATCACCCAAAACCAAGAACAAAC
Source organism: Flabesymbios commensalis (assembly GCA_964017125.1). NCBI lineage: Eukaryota > Metazoa > Annelida > Polychaeta > Terebellida > Flabelligeridae > Flabesymbios > Flabesymbios commensalis. The sequence goes on from OZ024904.1 coordinate 71,857,818, forward strand.
AGAAACAATCAGGATATTTATAATTTTAGAATGAACAATAAAGAATACTACTGTCTCTGAAACAAAACCAAGAGCGGACAGAAACAATCAGAATATTTATATTTTCAAGATAAACAAAAAAAGAGAAAGAAAAGAACATTACTGTCGCAGAAACAAAATCAAGTCGACAATATTACCTTGACAATATAAGGTAATATTACCTTACCAATATTATCGTGACACGTTAAACCCTGATTCAGAGTGACCGTATCACGTAAGATTGATATTACCTTTCGTGACACAATGAATCCTCATTCAGAGTGAACGTGTCAAGTAAAAAATAAACTGACCATGTTACGTGTCCTCCCGATGGATCTTACTTTCCACCACCACCACATTTCTATATTTGTTATACAATCATTAAAAATAACAGTTTTTTTATACATGCCTTTTCTTGCGATTCACATATCTCGTTCTCTTTGATAGATAATTTCTTTAACCCTTTAACCGCCAAATTGTTCAATCTGAATTTTCACCCACTTGAAGTTGTGTCTCGCTGACGCGATTCTTTAGGAGGAGGCCTTCACTACTATTACCATGCAAGCCCAGGAGAACCCTGCGAGGCTTCTCCTGGGCTATTCATGGTAGTAGTACTGAAGGGTTCTTCCTAAATAACCTATATTGTTTAGAGCACAGTGGTGATGCCGTTTTTTTCTATCCGCCAGTACCCAGCAAACACACACATCCACCCAATGTTTGACCAATGCTGGGCCAACGTCTACGACGTTGATCAAACATTGGGTAAATGTGTCGCATGTGCTGGGTAATCTGTATTAACCTTTTAAACCGCTGAGCACGATTATACAGTCGTTTTATGAACCGATTAAATCACTGTTATTGGGAATGAAATGAGCGTTTAAACATTAAGATTTGAAAATGTTTGGTCTCAAATTTAACAAATATCAGTAATTTTCACCCACTTAAAGTAGTGTGTCGCGGTAGAGAGACACAACCTTAAGTGGGTGAAAATTTCAATTATTTAATTTAGCGGTTTAATGGTTAATATGTTATATTTCCTATGTTACATTTCCCATGTGAGCTAATTTTGGATTTGTAGTCATGTGATGTGGTGTGAATATAAAGAACTGTTTTCAAAAGTTATAAAACCAGTTTACTTTACTTAAGCGCTCATTGCTATAGTCAGCTGCGTTATGTTTTGAGCTAATTGAGCAAAATGTGACTTTCTTTACTACACTACTCGGGAGCCATTATCCTGATTGGTGTGAATGAAGTAATTGTATAATGATATACCGTTTGGCATATTAATTTGAAGAAACTGTGTATTTTAATATAGGCCTATATACATTGAATTACCAGACCCGCACCCGTGCAAAGCCAACATGCAATATCTGCATACATCATAAGTGGTGATCACTGCTCACTCGGCCTTATGTTTACAAACAATCTTTTTCTTTAGTGGCTAAAAACATATAAATATGTATAGATAATGATTCACTTTAATTTACTGGCGTCATAATTTCAATTTATTATGTAATTTTAGATAAAAAATTCTCTTTAACGTTAGATATAATTTTTACAATACATATATTTGACTACTTACCAAATTATTTAGCTTTTAAAAAGAAGACTGTGGATAATTATGACCTTTATAAACGTGCTTTTGACATTCTATCTGAAAATTAAATAATTTATTTGAATATCTATATCAGAAAACATGAAAAAAAAAATTCGCTGGTGCATATATTTTGTTTACTGTAATGCATATGTACATTTTAACTTTCAGTCAGCCCGGGCGTCTATTTTGATTATCTCAATTTTGAGGCATTTTGAGGCATTTCCACGATTGGCATACAGCACATTTAAGTTCAGTAGGCCTATATCCAAGTACTACTAATAACACTTTATGCCATAAATTAGCATAATTTGCCTTCAGCATTTTAACCAGTCATATTTCTAGAAATTGTGCCTAGCCTAAAATTGTGTGGGTGTTTTTGAATGTTTATGAACATTACGAGACATCAATTTAAGTGGGTGACAATTTAAATTAAGAAACTTAACGGGCAAATGGTTAACAAAAATTATCCACGGTTATCGCGCTTTCAATATCGCTTTGAATAGTATAGTCACCCGGCACACCCATCCCAGCAAACACGAAACATTTGTATAACATTTGTACAACGTTGGCCCAACGTCTTCGACGCTGGTCCAACATTGTACAAATGTGAAACAAATGTTTCGTGAGATTACACCCTCTCATAGTCAGAAAAAGCATATTAAATCACGCACAAAAATGTAGATTAGAGTATATCTTTGCACAATGACTTTTATTAAAACTTTCCTTCCCAAGGCTGATCAACATAAAATACGGCTTCTTTTCTTACAAGTCCTCAATATACCCTTATCAGTAATGCGTGTAAACATCAGTCGTCCAGGATTGAATTACCGCCTATATAAATGTTGATAGCTTGACGTCGCTAACCGGAGTGGTGGTTGTTGGGTATGTCCATGAAAGCATTTAGCTGGTTGATCTACGATTACAATCTCTCAGGTTGGACTCCTGATAAAGTCTGGCTACATGTGGGCGGTGTCAGGAGTGACTAGGGAAGCACACACTCTAAACAATATAGGTTCTTTAAAAAAAACCCTTCAGTACTATTGCCATGCAAGCCCAGGAGAACCCTGCAAGGGTTCTCCTGGGCTTGCATGGTAGTAGTACTGAAGGGTTCCCCTAAAGAACCTATATTGTTTAGAGCACAGTGGTGATCCCGTTTTTTTCTATCCGCCAGTATAATCTGTATTAACCTTTTAAACGCTAAGCACGATTATACAGTCGTTTTTAATCCGAATAAATCACTGTAATTGGGAATAAAATGAGCGTTTGAACATTAAGATTTGAAAATGTTTGGTCCCAAATTTAACAAATATCAGTAATTTTCACCCACTTGAAGTAGTGTGTCGCGGTAGAGAGACACAACTTCAAGTGGGTGAAAATTTAAATTATTTAATTTAGCGGTTTAAGGGTTAAATATGTTATATACATTTCACAGAAGAGCTAATTTTGTATTATTAGTCAAGTTCTGTGGTGTGATTATAAAGAGCTGTTTTCAAATGTTATAAAACCAGTTTACTTCACGTAAGCGCTCATTGCTATAGTCAGCTGCGTTATGTTTTGAGCTAATTGAGCAAAATGTGACTTTCTTTACTACACTACCCGGGTGCCATTATCCTTATTGGTGTGAAGTGAAGTAAGTGTATAATGATTTACCGTTTTTCATAATAATTTGAAGAAACTGTGTATCCTAAATGGAAGTGTCTATTTACCCCGTCACGGGGTGTGCAAGAAGACTAAAACCCTTATTTAACCCGACAATGACAACCAATCAAAATCGTTTTTTCAATGCACTGCTGTCAATGTTTGTTTTTTTGGCGCTCATTCACGGAACTGAATAGCCTACACCAGAACCTTTTGAAAATGAACAGGTAAGTTATGCCGCGTGAAAATAAACTTGTACAATGTAAATAGGCCTATCCCTAACACATTACAACTATTATCGCTTGCAACATTTACAAAAAAATATGAAGGCTGGAATACTACCAAATATATGTGAATTGACAACTACGCGTATTATCGTCCGTGGCCGCATTTGATTAGGACGCCCGATGTGCATTTTACATTGCTTAGTATCTGAGACATACACCCAAGTTACTTTATTGTTGGTCCACCGTCCACGACACTGGGCCAACATTAAACCAACATTAGGTAAATATAGGCCTATAGTCAACTTAATGACGGGAAATTCCGGCCGCAGATTCAGGGCGGGGGAGGGGGACGGCCCCGCTTTTTTCGCCTCATTATTTAATTATAATATAACCCAAATTAAAAACAAGTGGGTCATAGAGCTATTTCAATCTTCGTCTTTAATGCACATAAAATCACCCGGAATAAATAACTATATCAATCTATGTGGCCTACTTATTTAACCCACAACAAAGCATCCAGGGCAAATAACTATTTCCACATCAAACAACCCGGGCTAAATAACAATTCCAACCTTCTAATTTAACCGCATTTAAGAAACCAGACTATATATCTATCTCAACCTTCGTATTTAGCCCACGTCAAAGTATCTGGGTTATAAACGTTTACAGGGCGGGGGCCCTAGGGTAGTGGTTAGCACCGCTGCCTTTCACGCCAGAGTTCGGGGTTCGGTTCCAGGTCTCGGCGGTTTGAAAGAAACAAAAATGTTTCTTCCCCATCCACGTGTGAATGTCAGTATTGTTGGGAGCCTCCGTGACCGAGAGGTAGCGTGCTCGGCCTCAGACCGCCAGGGCTCGAATTTCGAATCCTGTGTGTGGAGGACAGTGTCATCTCAATCATCTCACCATCCTCATGAGGTTCTTCTGGCCCAGTTTAGCCTATATGTGCACAAAGATGGCCTAAAGCCCGATTCATTTCATTTTTAAAGAAAGTTTACAGCCTTCTTATTTAACCCACAGAAAAGCAGCTGGGTAATATAGAACTAGGCTTATCTCAAAATTTATATTTCATCCACACCAAATCCACCAGGCTAGATAACTATCCTAACCTTCTTATTTACCCCACAGAAAATCACATACTGGGCTATTTAACTATTTAAACCTTCTATTCACCCCAAATAAAAGCAAGTAGGTTTTATAACTTTTCAACCGACATATTTAACACACAGAAAACATCCCGGCTAAATAACAATACAAAGCTTCTTATATAACCCACATAAAACAAGTGGGTTATAGAGCTATTTCAATCTTCGTCTTCAACCCACATTAAATCACCGGGGATAAATAACTATGTCAACCTATGTACTTATTTAACCCACAACAAACTATCCAGGCTAAATTACTATTTCAACATCAAACAACCCGGGCTAAATAACAACTCCAACCTTCTAATTTAACCCGCAATTAATAACCCAGACTGTATACCTATTTCTACCTTAGTAGCTTCCAGCTCACAGAAAATCTATTTAACCCAAATAAAAGCAAGTAGGTTTTATAACTTTTCAACCGACATATTTATTTAGCCCACAGAAAACTACCCGGGCTAAACAACAATTCCACCCTTCTTTATGCCTACACGTAATAAAGCACCCAGACATATTTCAACCTTCTTATTTAGCACACTACAATGCACCTGGGTAATATAATTTTACAACCTTCTTATTTAACACACAGAAAAACAGCTGGGTTACAGTGCGATTTTCCAATTTTCATATTTAAACCAAAACAAATACACCGGGCTAGATAACTGTCCCGACCTTCTTATTTAACCCGCAGAAAATCACCTGGGCTATTAAACTATTCAAACCTTCTTTAACCTACAGAAAAACAGCTGGTTATAGAAATATTTTCGTATTTAATCCACACCAAGTCCACTGGGTTAAATAACTCAGCAATAAGCAGCAGGGTTATTTCAACATGTCTGAGCAAGGTGATCTGGAGTATATCTTGTGCAAAATATGCGCTATGAGCGCTAGAACATAAATCGTTGTTGCTACACAGTACACTTACGTAGCAGAATTGCGTTCTCGTAATGATTTAATTATGCTATAATGATATTTGTTTTTGTTCTCTTTGTACAGGATAAAGGTACAGCGATATATTTTTTAGATCATTCTCCTGGAGACACGGCTGCCCCGTATACACATGATACAGTATTGTATGAGAGATAAAATTGTAAGTATGCCTATCTACCTAATTTATGTGTTACCCAACAAATATTTAAGTTCTTGTAGTTATCATATTGTATTTTTTTTATCAAAATATTAAATGCAAATTTCAAATTTGATCACCACGACTAGAACATATTAAAAAAATAATTATGTTTCATTAATCCATTCATTATTTTATTTTCAGTGAGACGCCAGTGGTTTTAGAAGAATATATATGGACACTCTATATGAACACTCAAAGTCACTGGCTATATTTGTTTTATCTGGATAAGAAACATAAACAAGATCGACATTATTTTATGTGTGATATGATTTTCTTCATGTTTAAAAAATAATAAATGCAAGTGCAACATTCTTAATTATTATTATCTCATCATTACCTTTCTAATTGGATGTGTTCACATGGTCGCAGAGTAACATAAAAGTTATCCACAAAAGGATTACCTACTTCTTGTCTGTACATTAATAAATTCTCTAGTAGCTATAACAACTACCATTATATAGTTCAGGTACAATTGTAAGCAAAGCACTAAATTATAATACTTACATTTTATTAATAAACAGGATAGTAGGCCTACCCCCCTACACTTTTCACCACCTGATAGAATACTATTATATGTACACAGAAGTAAAATACAGAAAATATGTGCCCCTGAGCCCTTGTTGAAATGAAAATAAGATGTGTTTTCCCTATGAGGCGAAAACAAATGCATCTCGGCCAAGCATTTTAATTGTCAATCACTAAAAATCATTGCGCTATGACCAAAACCTTTTCATTTCGTACTCAGGCAGGTAAGTGCCCACATACAAAAGTATGAGTAATACGGACTAGTGGTACTTTGGATTACGCGTTCACAATGTATATTTGCTTCTTTTGAAAAAAAAAACAATTTCACCATACATTTTATAGTTCCTCAAATATTATTATAAAAATAAACATAATGCTATTTCAAAACTTTTTTGGTAAATCATAAATGGTACCTTGGATAAAGGCGATAATAACTTAATCTAAACAACCGATGATAATAGTGTTCACTTTGCCTTAATCAGTGTTAATACAAGGACAAATTGAACAGATTGTTACTACCCTCAGAAACGCATAGTCGGCACAGACTGGAAGAGGATAAACCATGGGCCTACTCACAAAACAGAAGGCGAATAGCATAAATTAATTCACAAATATGTATTTTTTTTGTTTATAGCTAAATGTAATAATGGTAACAGTAATTTGAAACATGTATTGCAGTAATATCGTGCACTCACTATGTGACCTCAGGAATAAGTCTCCGTCATGGAGTGGTATAAAAAATATACTTTAGAACCTAAATCTGATTCAACCCATCAACATTGCCTAGTCAAAAACAGGTCAGACGTTTCACATAACTGATTAAAATATTCACTTTTGATGGACCACATACCTTAGAACGTTGGCCAAATAAATAATAATTCATTAATGTCTAGATGGTTTAACACACAATGCTGAAATTTTTGCGTATCAACCATGGAGACCAAAGAGTTGTTCCAATTTGAAATCATCACAAATAGCTTAGTTAGCTCTTCCCGCTTCATTTGAATATTTATGTTATGGGTCTACGGTCATAACAATTTGCTAATTCCTTTCAGTGCGGGAGTAGTTTACGTCTAATGACGGTCCCCGCGCTGAAAGGGTTAAAAATAATTTGGGGAAAGTATCACGGTAAAATATAAGCTCCGAGCGTCCCCACCATAGCTGTATAATGGCCAAAACTAGAAGAAACTACCACTAACGTGCTAGTGAGTTTAGACGGGGCCATTGTTTCTGAAGGAGCGCGACAGCGAGCCAGAGCCAGAAACAGAGCAAGAGCCAGAGACAGAGTCAGAGACAGAGCCAGAGCTAGAGCCAAAGACAGACAGAGTCAGAGCCAGAGACAGAACCAGAGCCAGACACAGACTGAGACAGAGCCAGAGACAGACAGGGAGAGAGCCAGAGACAGACAGAGCCAAAGACAGAGACAGAGCCAGAGACAGATACAGACAGAGTCAGACGGAGACATAGCCTGAGACCGAGCCATAGACAGAGACAGACAGAGACAGACAGAGACAGAGCCAGAGACAGCTAGAGCCAGATACAGAGACAGAGCCAGATACAGACAGAGCCAGAGACAGAGCCAGAGTCAGAGCCATAGACAGAGACAGACAGAGACAGAGACAGATATTGAATTTTTACGGGTGATCGGGGAAGAAACATTTTGCTTTTTTCTAACTTGAAGGCCAGAGTGGGGTTCGAACCCGCGATCTCCAACTTTCAAAGCAGGTAGCTTTAACCACTGCACCAGGGCCCACGCCCAATCGGATTAACAATGATTAATATCGGAAAGTTGTGCTTATTTTATACAACGGATATTTGAATTCCGAGCAACATGTATAATTATAATATGATACAAACATATGTCAGTAATAATGCATTAAAACGATAACAGAATAATTATTTGTATATGATATTGATTACAGGCTCTATAAAAGAGCAAATGATCTATTTCTTCGACCCAGTAAACAATAGACCTTAGCCCACTGTTGGATTAATGATGTACCGCTGTCTGCAACATGGGCCCAACGTTAAATCAACATTGTATTGACGTATCGTGTTATCGGGAACGCGCTTTTAACCAGAGTGTAACTTTGTGTATGCTGTGTACACAAATTGTTTGCATTTTGGATGTGGGTAACCATCATTTGTGTCGATCAAACTGTAAAACCAGCCGGTTTAAACAGCATTCTGAAGTTTTGTTAAAGGTATAGTCAACTGTCAGAATACACTGGACAAGGGTGTCCCCAGAATGCAACAGTGGCCCCTGGACATTCCACAATGACATATCACCCCACATCCACAGTTATCAGCCAAGATAATAATACTATAATGCGTGTCATACACATTGCTGCATTATGAGCAAGTTCCCAAATCATATAAACTCGATATACTTGAGCGACATCTATGAGGAAATAATTCACCAATTCTCTTTTATGTCGGCTTAGTGTTGAGACACAAACAGTTGTGTTGCCATGGGGGTCTAGAAACAGTTGACTCACAGCATAATAACAGTGAGAGCTTTCCCAGCCAACACGACACACTCACCAAATGCTGGTTTATTGTCGGTCAACGTCGCAGACGTTGGTCTAACATTAAAACAACTTTGGGCCAATTTCTCGTTGGAGTAGTATATTGTAATTAGTTCAGTTGCTGATATTAATATAGTCAAAGTGTACTCTATAGGCTAATGTAGGCCTTCACCTGACCGTCCCACGCATGCCCATCTTGCAGTTGTATAAATCTTTAAACTGGAGCAAAACTGCTTTTGTGAATACGGTTTATAAATTGTTGAAACGTATGTTTAGTTACACTCATGTTAACGCTAAGCTCGGGTTTGGCAAAACCTTTTCTATGAATACGCCCGATAGTGTACAATATGACAGTGGACTCAAAACGTGAAATCACTCCACTATGCTTTGCTATGATTTTACCAGATTGATGTTGTTTAGTTATTATTAATTCTTAATTGTCATCTTACAACGTACAACTGACTGACATCAGGTCACATCCAGCTAACGCGGGACGTTGACCCAATGCTGGGGTATTACTGGTCCTCTGCCTGCGACGCTGGCACAGCATTACACAAACATTGGTTCCTGACATTCCATGTTAAGACGCTGCTCCAACATGAAGCTAACATTGGTTCAACGTCTCGGCTGGGTGTGCTGGGTATCCGTCCCGCTCTGTACCCAGATTTCTGTGTACGTTGTAGGCATTGCTCTTTTGTCAACCTAATAACCTAGAAAATATTATTGTATATTTGGCGGTTAAAGGGACATGCCCAGGTCTAAAATTATCAAAAAATCGGTGATTTTATTTTAGCTTAATAATATGACCACTTAACAGTTAGGCTAGATATAGAGACGAAATTCCCGTAATTCTTATTTTTGACATGGTTGTCAATAATTAGAAATCAGGAATTCATCTCTATATCTAGCCTAACTGGTGAATGCGCAGCACAAAAATTAAAAAAACTTTTGCAGTTCTAGTCTATGGACATGATATCATATGGTCATATTAATAAGCCAAAAAAATAACCGATTATTTTATGATTTTAGCCTGGGCATGTCCCTTTAAAGGGCATTTGCATGGTGAACTTCTGTGGAACTCAATAGCTTTGCCCTGCAATGTTTTCACCGAGCTATCTGATACAATAAAGTATTGGGGAGGGGGTTTTATATAACATTATTTCACCGAGTAACCGTTCAAAAGGGTTTCTGATGACGTCACTGCGTTTCACAGAATTCTGTGAAACGCAGTGACGTCACTCGGTGAAAACAAGGTTATATAATACCCCCCTCCCCCACACTTCATTCTGTGAAACGCAGTGACGTCACTCGGTGAAAACAAGGTTATTTAAGAACCCTCCCCCATACTTCATTGTATTAGCAAGCTCGGTGAAAACAAAGAAGGTCGAGGTCATTGAGTTTCACAGAATTCGCAAGTCGACCATTTTATTGTACACTTTGCAGGAAAAGAGACGAATTGCGGACAAACCATGTGGAATCAAGATAATTAAAAAAGGCATTTTTGTAGAGTTTGCTGAGGCGAAGAACATAAAATAAACCGATTGAAAAATACTAAACACTTTTTTTATGGGAGCGATGGAATTTTTTTTACTTATGCAAATTATTCATAAATGCTTGGCCTCATGTTAACCCTTGTGCTGCTGGGACCTGGTGTTAACCCTTATGCTTCTAGGGCTTTGTCTTAACCCTTGTGATGCTGGGACCGGATACATACGCTTTCAAGCATGTGCCAAATATTAAATTTGATAAAATATTATTTAGTAGATCTTTATTCTAAACTAATCAGATAATTCACTTTGGGAATGTCTAATTTTCATAAATAAATATATTTTTCCTGACTTGGAGCTGGAATTTGCGTTGGCAGAAATAATCGCTTGAACAATAGATTATAGTCGTCAATGATCGGTATACAGTAACCTATTGTTCTGAACTTGTATGTTCCATCGGTTTCATCCATCCATTTCCAAAATTCTATTCAACTACAAAAATCATTACATTTGTTAATGATGGTTATTGTTGGTAGAAACAGTCTAGCATTAGGCTGTCATTGCACAATTAATTAATGTGCAGTGCTTTCACAATTTTGACCTCGCGTACATAGGCCACGGTAGAAGACTGTGGTGTGGTTTACATGTTTTGTCACACACTCCACTGCTTTTGAAACAGATTCCGAAGACTGCAAACTATATTGAAAATATCTCAGTGCAAAAATAAAAAAAAATTGATGTATAGTCAGTTGGCCAGAGGTGGCCAAGGAGGGTTTCGTCACCACTTGAGCGTGCATACCTAAAACCTTTTTTAGTATGTCAAGGGAACCTCTGGGCATAACTAGCACCCGGTTGTCGGCTTGCAGGTGTGTGCATGAGTTTTTGAGGGGCAAAATACGATTTATTACGAAACCGCAAAAAAAATAATTCCGTTAGAATAAAATAATTTATTACAATTAAACACAACGTTTTAAAAATGACACAGAATGGACCAGATATATGCACAGTATCATTTAAAATCTTTATTTAATTAGCACTAGGAACAATTATTAAAATAAAAACATTTATTTTACATTCATTGAAGATTGCCGCAGTTTGTATGCTGCCTCTTACAGCAGCAACACGCAAATTATCTAGAGCAGTCATCAGCTTTTCAACGGTCTCTTTTCACAACAGAACTCTGGAATAGAATCTATCCATTCATGCTTTAGGTGTAGAACGGTAGAAGACAGATCTCGTTGTTCATCATCTAATCTGCTAATAATATTGTCGCTGACTGTGAGTGCGACTTGCATCTTTCAGATTTTTTTGGTGACCGTGAGATAATTACGCCTAGCTTTTGCCATATTGATGGACAACGTTGAATGACTTACTCAATTTAGATCTCCTTTTCATCTTGTAAGCTGTTGTTCTGTTTATTCTGTTAGTCATCGAACAGAAAAGAACATTGAAAATACAATACCAGAGGCGATCATCAAATGAAGGCCGACAGATCTGCTAGTAAAAAAGGTGTGTTTAACGGTGATTCTTGACGCTTCTGTGATGTCGCTAAACAAGCCAAATGTGACTAGGAGCAGTTCTTTTTTTTTTTTTTTTTTATTGAATAAAATATACAATACAAAGTTTGCAGTGTAGTATCATTAAAACATTGTCAGACCATAATCATGATAATCATGTTCATTTAAAGCAAAGAGTCATATTCAATAAATAAATAAAATAAATAAAAGGATCATTGTCTGAGTCAGTGTTGTATCATCTGAGTAGGATGACACAACAATGACCCAGTCTCGGGCAAACGGCCAACTTCTCTCGTCCTCCACCGGTTCAGAGCTGGGCCAAAGTTGCCAGTTTTGGCCTAGCTCTAAACCAGCAAAAAGCGAGTGACAGGGTACCTTTGTCATAAAATATGCCGGTATATACACGTCACGGAACCGGTCGAATATGAACCTGCATCCCGGCAAACACAGAGCACCAGCCAACATCTGTACACTTTTGGACCAGCGTCGAAGACGTTGGGACGACGCCGTACAAATGCCATACCAATGCCCTGTGCCTGCCGGGATTGGCCAAAAGTTGAGCGACTGTCGTTATATAATAAGATAAAAATAACGGTAAGCCATCAAACGCGAGACATCGAGCCAATGCCGGTCAATGTCGGCCCACCTTCTGCGACGCCGGACCAGCATCAAAGCGGCACCGGGCCCAACGTCTGGCGTTTGCTGAGAAGAGATCGTCCAGCAAGTCCAATAACAATGCTGAAGTGATGCAGGCACGTCGTCTTCGACGTCGGGCCCGCATCAAGCCAACAATGGCTCAACGTCTGGCACTTGCTGGGTGTCGATGTTGTCCAACACCGACCTATTATGGTGGGCCATTATCATGCTGGCGCGCTGGACAGACACCTTACATCAGCTGTCAAATACAGATCTTCAGTCCACCACTCCAGCAAACGCAGACGCCGAACAAGTATCCTTTCGATGCCGGGCCAGCGCCTTAGGCGCTGAACCAACATCGAAACAACGCCGGCTCAGCGTCACCTGTCTATTGGGGTGTTAAATGGAGTCATATATTTATATAACTTGATAACTAATATACATGTAATGGGATTAATACAATAATAGCAAACATTGAGTATACCCCTAGGACTAGGAGCAGTTCAACACTGTATTATAACACGTGTGCGATGTTAAACCAATGTTGGTTCAATGTTGGCCAACCGTCTGATATGCCGGTCCAATATTGAACCAACACTGGTTCAATGTCTCGCATTTGCTGGGTTATCCCTTTAATTGATCAGAGCAGACCCTGTGAACGCTATGGCCTTGTTAATGTGGCGTATTACAATCATGATAAATCACACGCATAATTGCCGTCTCTAAGTTACGAATACGAATCAGTTTATTTGTTAGGCCATGTACAGATCAGTAATACCATTGATATAAAATGATCATTACAATCATCACAATAATCATATTATCATTTTATTTAGTAGCTAATTGTGATTCCATTTTCTAAAATAGTTACAAGAAGAACGGTAAGTTGTTTACAAATTATCTTGCAAAGATACTGAATACAAAGATTATCGTTATGAGCCTCACTTTATTAAAAGCTACCAATAGATTAAAAATTAACATGAAATCAGATTCATTCTGAGCAATCAGACGGTTGTCGCTTGTGTTCAAGCTAGCGTGACGGCGCGACATCCACCATATAGGGCCCATGGCAATTTTAGTGCCTGGCCCAGACTGCCAGATATATATCACGGTGCAGGGCGTTCAGCTCACAAGGTCCATAGAGGTCACAAGGTCTTATCCAGATAATCACTGTTTGTGGTTTGTGGGCATCCAAGCGTAGAGGCGCGACTTTCGACGTAGGTGTGAGTGTTTTGTCAGTGATCACAGAGGCTCAAAAAATTGACCCTTGATGTCCCAGGTGGTCCGCTTAGTGAGGTTCGAGACTGGTTTTGTGCAAAAAAAGTGGTCCGAGTCCCGAATAGCGGGGGTGGTCCGCTAAGGGTTAATCCTTAAGCGTTATTGGATCACAACGCAATTTGTAAACGGTTAAACCGGGTGCTTTCCCTATACAAGTAAAATTTTGCAATTGATCAAGGATCAGCCTATTTTTAGAACCGGTGTTTTAGGGTGATAGTTGTATGAACTATGCAGGATACTTTGTTGTGATATACCATATACTGTGCAGTCAAAATAATACTATTAAACTCGATGGTATATAACACATGACACCTGGTAGAACGCATATGTATGCAAAGACATGTAAAATAGATGCATAGAAATAAAGCTAGGGAGACCAGATAAGTATACAAAATTATCATAAATATAGATACTGTGGCATCAGCTTTTAAAAGCAAATACATTTTCAAAGCCGATTGTGCTTAACAAACCAATAACATATGATAAACTAGTGGCTCATAGTTTGTCACTTCAAGTATGAAACACGATACTGTGTTAGCATATTAAAATGCTGGCAATTCAGTAGAGCATCGAACGTCCATGTTTGAATCAATCATATTATCCTATTAGCAATTAGGAACAACCCATCTGACGTCTGGCACAACTACACCGCGAATTAATACATTTGCTTACAATACACATACAAATAGACATAGCTATGGGCATAAAGTAGGCATTAGCTGACATCTCATGGGATGGGCAGTGGTGGAGTCAGCAATTGAAGCCAATTTGTTTACTATAATTTCTAATACACACCACAGCTGGCACAGTCATCCTCTTATGTGCTTTAAAGGGGTCCGGATCATGCTCCTCCAGAAAAGCCCAAATTAGTAGTTTTTTGGGGGGATACTGAATGAAGGGCGCCGCTCCCTCTCGATCAGCTATAGTCCATGGGCCAGATAGGGTTACCGTGCACCCCTCCAGGACAGTCTGAGACCAAGTTTTTATTGTTCATTGGACCTCCCCGGATATCAAAAGTCGATGCCATCAAAAAAAAGTTGGGATGGACTACCTGTTTTGGGCCATTTTCAAAATGGCCGCCATCGAAATCTGGAAATCACCTTTTGTGCCATAACTTGAGTTCTAAGGAAGTTAGAGTCACAAAATTGGTGTCTATGTATATGTTTTTGGGGGTGAGGAATCTAATTTTGCCAATAAAAAATGTTTCTGTCTTGTGGAAAATTTATAAACAGCTATTCCAACGTATTTTTCGTGCATTTTTGGTCATTTTTTGTGTTAGTCTATGGGACAGAGAGGGTTACTGTGCACCCTCCACCTATGAAAGTCTGTAACCAAGTTTTTTTTTGCTCATTAGACCTTCCCCAATATCAAAAGTCGTATGGACTACTTATTTGAGCCATTTCAAAATGGCCGCCATTGAAATTTGGAAATCACGTTTTGTGCCATAACTTGGATTCTAAGGCAGTTAGGGTCACAAAATTAGAGTCTATACATATGTTTTTTGGGGAATTCAATTATGCCAATAAAAAATGTTTCTGTCTTGTGGGAAATTAATAAACAGCTATTTAAACGTATTTTTCGTGCATTTTCGGTCATTTTTTTGTGTTAGTCCATGGGCCAGAAAGGGTTACTGTGCACCCTCCACCCATGAAAGTCTGAGACCAAGTTTGTTTTGCTCATTAGACCTTCCCCAATATTAAAAGTCGATGCCATCAAATAAAAGTCGGATGGACTACCTATTTTAGGTCATTTCAAAATGGCCGCCATTGAAATTTGGAAATCACGTTTTGTGCCATAACTTGAGTTCTAAGGCAGTTAGAGTCACAAAATTGGTGCCTATACATATGTTTTTGGGGGCGAGGAATTCAATTATGGCAATAAAAAATATTTCTGTCTTGTAGATAATTTATAAACAGTTAGATAAACGTATTTTTCATGTATATTTGGTCATTTTTGTGTATTTTAGTGCGAAATCAGAAAAAAAACTAATCTTAAAATAAAACTTGTAACTAGTGTTATTTTATTCCGTGAATAATGAGCATAACAGTGTTGAAAATTGTAAATAAAAATTAAACTTTGCTTATGACTAGCATGATAAATGAAAAAAAACTTAGTGTAGAAAATATTAAAATAACAAAGTTGTGACTGTTCCATGAACCTATTAGAAGTACATGTAATCTTTATCCATATTATATCTGACCAGCAGCTGAGTAGAATATTTCCTTCCAATACTTTCACACAAGATCATATCGCCACTTTAAAATTTAAAACGGTAGATACACCCTTTCAATTCCAAGGGGAAGATTTTGTTATTGACAGTCATTCTTATGTATTGCACACTCATTTCACCAGTTTATCTAACACCCATTTAAAAACATAATAGTTGCCATGTCATCAAAATCTTATAGTGGTGACAGCAGACATGGTGGTAAAGCGGTGGTAAAGTCCTTGTTCCACCAGAATATGAAATGAGTTTGCACTATCATAGAACATAAAATAAACATATCGTAAGCTACTGATTAGCTAAACCTAATCCTCATCACTGTCACTTTCAGCTACTGCACTGTCATCAGACATCACTTCTTCCTCTGATGAACCTGCTACATCGTCATCACTTTCTAATGTATCATCTTCCTCTGCTATGTCTATTGGGATAATTGGACCTTGACACAAGATGGGCACAAGTTTCCCATTGTTTTCAGTCTATACGTGACCATTAATTGCCAGAGGAATATTTAGCTTAGGAATATGGGCTAATTTCCAAATTCCAGTCTGATTTACTCGTCTAATATGCTGAGACAATGTCTTTCTACATGGTGTTAATTGGCTGAGGTCAATATTGCGCTCGAGATTAATGCACTTCTACATCAAAATAGGGTAGCGAAGATCATGTACACTCTTATGACGACTCTTTCCATAGATGGCACATGTAAACTCTTCTAGGTCGATCACCATGTCATCAGAGATATGCCAAACATCAAGTTAATTTAAATCTTGAAATCTCACTGTCTTCTGACTCAGTTTTATTGGTTTAATTTTCCCCACGCGTGAATGCGCAAAGAGACAGAAATGCAGTGCAGAGCTTCCATCATTGTTGGCTATGTGAATTACAATCAGAAGCTTTCTTGTGTTGTCTGAGCCAGTATCAAACGAAATAGTGATGTCTTACTTGAAAGCATGGTGCAGCAATATGAAAAACACATCACTGTCAGAACTGCGAATGCGAACTGTATCATAGCCTTGCTCTTCTGCATAGAGTATCAGTTTCTTTTTGATTTGAGAACAATGATGTAATCACAGTTTTATTAACTGTTGTTCCATCTTCAGACGCAAGAAGGTAGCAGTTACCATGAGGGACAGTTATTATTTTTTTCTATGCAAGTTTTGGAGCAAATTTATGAGAGCACCAAACATCATTCATAACATCAACTAACTGTGATTTGTTCTCACTGTTCATCAGAAATGTCTTCCAATCAGCTGGCTTTTTTGCAATGGCCCACTAATGATCAATGTATCACTGGTACCAAGCATCTGCTTAATCTAGCCTTCTGTGCTAAAGATAATGTCGCCACTCCTTGGTATGCTGTCAAATATTGCACGTGCAATGAGATAAGAGTTGCTGGTGTTGTTTGACATAACATGGAAGAAAGCATTGTCATCTTGTATGACCAGAGTACTGCTTAAATCACCTGGGACTGGTGTATCACTCACATCCTGGACAAGATACAACCAGCACATTCAAAGGCGTATGCAAAATTAAACCATAAAACTGATTCAGAAGATTATGCGATTTCAAGATGTTCTCTGTAAATCAGGAGATGTTTGGAATATCTCTGATGACTTTGTGACCGACCTAGAAGAGTTAACATGTGACATGTATCGCTACTCTATCTTGAAGCAGAAGTGAGCAATATTGACTTCAACCAATTTCCACTATGTAGAAATACATTGTCTCAGCATATTAGACGAGTAAATTATCAGACTGGAATTTGGAAATTAGCCCATATTCCTCAACCATATATTCATTTAGCAATTAATGGTCACGGATGGACTGAAAACAATGAGAAACTTGTGCCTGTCTGGTGTCAAGGTCCAATTATCCCAATAGACATAGCAAATAAAGATGATACATTAGAAAGTGATGACGATGTATTAAGTTCATCAGAGGGAGAAGTGTTGTCTGATGACAGTGCAGTAGCTGAAAGTGACAGTGATGTGGATTAGGTTGAAATAATCAGTAGCTGATTATATGTTTATTTTATGTTCTATGGTAGTGCAAATGTGTTTCATATTCAGGTGGAACAAGGACTTCACCACCATTTCTGCTGTCACCACCATAAGAATTTGATAACACGGCAACTATTATGTGAGAAATTATGTTTTTAAATGTATCTTAGATAAACTGGTGAAATGAGTGTGCAATACATAAGGATGATTGTCAATAACTAAATTGTCCCCTTGGAATTGAAAGGGCGTATCTGCCGTTTTAAATTTTAAAGTGGCGATATGATCTTGTGTAAAAGTACTGTTTTTTTGCAATGAAGGAAATATTCTACTCAGCTGCTGGTCGGATCTAATATGGATGAAGATTACATGTAATTCTAATTGGTTTATAGAACAGTCACCAAGTTATATTTTAAGGTTAGTTTTTTCTGTGTTCGCACTAAAATACACAAAAATGACCGGAAATACACGAAAAATACGTTTATTTACCTGTTTATAAATCATCTACAAGACAGAAATATTTTTTATTGGGATAATTGGATTCTTCATCCCCAAAAACATACGTATAGACACCAAGTTTGTGACTCTAACTGCATTAGAACTCAAGTTATGGCACAAAACGTGATTTTCAAATTTCAATGGCGGCCATTTTGAAATGGCCTAAAATAGGTAGTCCATCCGATTTGTATTTGATGGCATCGACTTTTGATATCAGGGGAGGTCTAATGAGCAAAAAAAAACTTGGTCTCAGACTTTCATGGGTGGGGGGTGCACAGTAACCCTATCTGGCCCATGGACTAACACACAAAGTGACCGAAAATGCACGAAAAATACGTTTGAATAGCTGTTTATTAATTTTCCACAAGACAGAAATATTTTTTATTTGCATAATTGAACTCCTCGCCCCCAAAAACATATGTATAGACTCTAATTTTGTGACCCTAACTGCCTTAGAACTCAAGTTATGGCACAAAACGTGATTTCCAAATTTCAATGGCGGCCATTTTGAAATGGCTTAAATAGGTAGTCCATACGACTTTTATTTGATGGCATCGACATTTGATATTGGGGAAGGTCTAATGAGCAAAAAAAACTTGGTTTCAGACTTTCATAGGTGGAGGGTGCACAGTAACCCTCTCTGTCCCATGGACTAACACAAAAAATGACCAAAAATGCACGAAAAATACGTTGGAATAGCTGTTTATAAATTTTCCACAAGACAGAAACATTTTTTATTGGCAAAATTGGACTCATCACCCCCAAAAATATATACATAGACACCAATTTTGTGACTCTAACTGCCTTAGAACTCAAGTTATGGCACAAAAGGTGATTTCCAGATTTCGATGGCGGCCATTTTGAAAATGGCCCAAAACAGGTAGTCCATCCCAACTTTTTTTGATGGCATCGACTTTTGATATCCGGGGAGGTCCAATGAACAATAAAAACTTGGTCTCAGACTGTCCTGGGGGGAGGGGGGGTGCACGGTAACCCTATCTGGCCCATGGACTACTACTGATGGGTTGCATAATTCGATTGGGTTGATCATCATATTCTTCTGGAGATGATATACCAAGGAGAGCAATAGTTAATAAACTGTTTCAGGTAAGTGGTCCTTTGTGGGTGTGTTTTAAGATCTGTTGCTTTTTACTATGGAAGTGAATTGACTTCTATAGCAGTTGATGACAAAGAGATAGTACAGTTTGATCACAAATTGCTCTGCTTCTTTTATTTTAAATTAATATTTACTTTTGATGACGGTAAAATCTGATATAATAAATGCTGTATTGACCCTTTCAGCACAGGGGCCGTCTGTAGATATATATGTCAAATATAATTGCCATAGAACCATAGAACCATAAAATAGGTACTCAAATGGAGTAGAAAGTATTCATAAATACAATTATGATGATTTCAAATTGAAAAAAACTTTGGTCTCCATAGAAAACTATTTCAGCGTTGTTAGGGTTAATATGTCATTGCCATATCTATGTACAGTAAACATTTAATTAATTTCATTGATGTAACAATATTTAATTGAGATAATCATACGAGATAGGGAAACACTTAATCAGCAAAGACAATTTAACCTTTACTTCTTAACATGCAAATGTTTCTTCTAGTCCAACAGTTTATTTGAGTAAATAAGATACATTCATAATATCAATAATACTGCGAAATAAAATCTGAGAAAATGATGATGATTTAATATGAGATAATGAGATAATACAAAATGCATTAACCCTTTCAGCACGGGGACCGTCTGCAGACGTCCGAATCTAACGTACATAGACGTCAGACGGTCCCTGCGCTGAAAAAATGAAAAACATTATAATTGCCGTACACCAATAACATAGGTAGGGACAACTTAAATGAAGTAAAAAGAGCTAATCAAGACATTTTTGATGATTTCAAATTGAAACAAATCAATAATATCTTGGTTAGCTCGTTCTGCTTCACTTGAGTACCTATGTTATGGGTCTACTGCCATTATAATTTTTTCTAAATTCTTTTAGCGCGGGGACTGCCTTCAGATGTCTAAATTTGACGTCTGTAGACGTTAAATTCAGACGTTTACAGACGGTCCCCGTGCTGGAAGGGTCAATGCATTTTGTATTATCTCAGACGTTATTGTGCGTCATAAAAAGTATCTATTAATTCATCATTTTATTATTTCATATTTTATACGAAATTTATTTTAGCGTTGCAAAGGATAATATTTCATTGTTATATGTATCTACAGTTAAATCTCAGATAAGCAAATATTTAATTAATTCGACTGGTATATTAGTACTTAATTGCGATAGGCATGCATAGATGTGTGTATAATTTTGTTTGGTAAATCACTGATTTGAAAATAAAGAAGTATCAACCTGCAATGTCTTAAAGAAAAATTTTGATTTGCTTTCCCATCAAATATAAAAAAAATATTTGATAATGTTGATTTCAAATTTCTATTGCCATCAACTTCCTTAACCTAATGCTTAAACTACCCCCTGAGCAGGGTTAACTTCTGGCAACATAACACACTGTTTTATCATCGTGTTAAGCCTAAGCCAGCTCTGGCATACCGGTTAGCGTTAAACTGAAGGTTACAACACTGTTATCGCTAAACTCTCACTAACCTAGCTTCGGGCATACGGCCCTATGGGGATAAATGTCATTGACACATAACAATGGTGAAATTAACAATGTTTGTATTCTCAAATGATGAGTAGTAATAACGTATATGACTAGGCCTGAGTTAATTGACACTCAAACAATTAACTTAAATTTACGTCTTATAACCTACATTCCCCATTGGGCTCGGACATAGACCCTTGACCAGTGTTGACGCACCCTTAAAAATATTTGTTAAGTAGTAAATTATACTAGATTGTAATTGTGACTTTTCGAGTAACAATAATATTTGGGCTAGGTTTTATGAGTTTTTGTGGCGGCCATTTTAAATTTTGTTGGGTTATTTTTACTATGACAGATTGATTGGAATTTCGCGTATGAGTTTTTTGCAGCCATTCTGAATTGGAATTTTAGACTTTAGACTTCGGACTTCAGACTTCAAATTTCAGAAGTCCCCACTGAGCTTTTGCAATTGTAAATAGATATATATTTGTTTGTCAAATGGAATCGCATTCAGAGTGCCCAGTACACACATTGACTTGTCTCTTTGTTGACTTAATGTTGTATCACTATCCCAGACGTTAGCCCAAAATTAAAACAACATTGCTTCAACTTTTTGTGTTTGAATAGAATTGCGACTGTTATTTTAAGGTTTCAACCGTTCATACCTAATACACAATATTGGTTTATTACTGGGCCACTGTCTGCGACGCTGGCCCGGAATTAAAACATTGGATAAATGTATTTTTATTATCAAATCTAGAGACTAAAGGG
Source organism: Flabesymbios commensalis (assembly GCA_964017125.1). NCBI lineage: Eukaryota > Metazoa > Annelida > Polychaeta > Terebellida > Flabelligeridae > Flabesymbios > Flabesymbios commensalis. The sequence continues at coordinate 71,879,658 of OZ024904.1, forward strand.
TGGAGTCAGTCTGAACATAGGTGTACCCTGTTCACCCTCCTGGCAATGAATGGAGAATCACCCGACGTGTACACTATTGAACCAACATTGGACCCTATTATAGGCCTACTGCCGTGCAATCCAAAAGGCAGTATCTGCTCAAATTACAAGTAAGCAGATACTGCCTTTTGAATTTGAAGAGCAGCATAGTGCAGTATCTGCTCACTTTACAAGTTGGATGACTTAGAAAAGTCATAGCACCCCTCCTGACTACTCTGGGAAGGTTGTGTCAAAATTTTTTTTGTGTCAAAAATAGGTATGAGATGGTTATTATAGAAGAAATATGGTAATCTAGTCCACAGAGCGGTAATACAGGAGATACACGTGATACTATCGACCTTCTGAACCTCAGGGGGTTAATACACATCAAACTGTAGCCTATATAACATCTATGAAGCTCTAGGCATGAGTAGGTTAAAATAAGATAAACATGATAGTGTAGTCTACAGAGGGTTAAGACATAAGAAACGTGATACTCCAGACCACAGAGGGTAATACTTGCGATAGTCTAGTCAACAGAGGGTTAATAAATAAGACATGTGATACTCCAGACATCAAAAGGTGAATATAGAAGAAATATGATAGTATAGTCCACAGAGGGTTAATATTTGAGACACGTGATACTATCGACTCTCCGGACCTCAGAAGGTTAATACACGTAATACTCCAGCCTATAGAGGGTTAATAAATAACGTATGTGAAAATTTAGGCATCAGTAGATTAAAATAAGATGAACATGATAATGTAGTCCACATAGGGTGAATATATTAGAAACGTAATACTCTAGACCACAGAGGGTTAATACTTGCGATAGTCTAGTCAACAGAGGGTTGATAAATAAGAAATGTGATACTCCTGACATCAGAAGGTTAATATAGAAGAAATATAATAGTTTAGTCCACATAGGGTTAATATTATAGAGACGTGATACTATCTACTCTCAGGACCTCAGAGGGTTAATACATGTCAAACTCTAGCATATAGAAGGTTAATAACTAACATTTATGATGCTCTAGGCAACAGTAGGTTAAATTAAGTTAAATATGATATTGTAGTCCACAGAGGGCTAACACATTAGAAACGTGATACTCTAGACCACAGAGGGCTAATACGTGTGATACTTTAGTCCACAGAGGAATAATAAATAAGACATGTGATACTCTAGGCATCAGAAGGTTAACATTGAGAAAATATGGTAGTCTAGTCCACAGAGGGTTAATACATGAGATATGTCATGCTCTAGACCCCAGAGAGTTAATACATGTGATACTCTAGAATGGAGAGTGCTAATACATAAGATATGTGATATTATAGGCATCAAAATGTTAATATAGGAAAAATCTGATAATCTCATCTCTTGGGGATGAGGGACTCAGCTGCACATTGTGTAAACTTCACCCTGGGAGAGTGAAGGGCTCGCCACACACTGGGTGAACCTCATCTTTCAGCCTAGTTATGGATGAGGGGCCCACTGCACACTAACCAAACCTCATACTTAGGATGGATGAGGGGCTCGCTGCACACTGGGTAAACCTCATCTTGCAGGGCCAGGTAGGGATGATGGGCCCACTGCACACTGGATAATCCTCGTATCTCATGAGGGATGAAGGGCCCACTGCACACTGGGTGAACCTCCAATCTCAGGAAAGATGAGGGGCCCACTGTACTCTGGGTAAACTTTCTCTTTCAAGAGGGACGAAGGACCCCACTGTACACTAGGTAAACCTCCTCTCTCAGGAGGGATGAGGGCCCACTGTACACTTGATGAACCTCCCCTCTCAAGAGGGATGAAGGCCCACTGCACACTAGGCTAGGTAAACCTCCTCTCTCTGTGTAAACTCCACCCTGAGAGAGTGAAAGGCTCGCTACACACTGGGTGAACCTTATCTTTCAAGCCCAGTTATGGATGAGGGGCCCACTGCACACTTCTGGCTAAACTTCATCTTCCGGAGGGATGAGGGCTCGCTGCACACTGACTAAACCCTTATCTTTCAGAAGGGATGAGGGGCCCACTGCACACTAGGTACACCTCATCTGTTAGGAGGGATGAGGGGCGCACTGCAGACTGGCTAAACCTCAGTCTTAGGATGGATGAGGGGCTGGTTGCACACTGGGTAAACCTCATGTTTCAGGGCGAGTTAGGGATGAGGGGCCCACTGCACACTGGGTAAACCTCATCTCTCAGGCAGTGTTAGGGATGAGGGCTCACTGCACACTGAGTAAACCTCATCTCTCAGAAGGGATCAGGGGCCCACTGGACACTAGGCAAACCTCATCTATCAGGCAGAGTCAGGGATGAGGGGCTCACTGCACAATCGATAAAAATCATCTTTCAGGGGGGATGAGGGGCCCACTGCACACTAGGTAAACCTAATCTCTTAGGAGGGACGAGGGGCCCACTGCACACTAGGTAAACCTTATCTCTCAGGATAGATGAAGGGCTGGTTGCACACTGGGTAAACCTCATCTTTCAGGCAAAATTAGGGATGAGGGGCCCACTGCACACTGGGTTATTGGTTCACCTCATCTCTGAGGCAAAGTCAGGGATGAGGGGCCCACTCACACTGGGTAAACCTCATCTATCAGACAGAGTCAGGGATGAGGGGCTCACTGCACAATCGATAAACCTCATCTCTCAGGAGGGATGAGGGGCCCACTGCACACTTGATAAACCCCATCTCTTAGGAGGGATGAGGGGCCCACTGCACACTAGGCAAACCTCAATTTTCAGGAGGGATGAAGAACCCACTGCACACTGGCCGAACCTAATCCTTAGGAGGGGATGAGGGGCTCGCTGCGCACTGGCTAAACCCTTATCTCTCAGAAGGGATGAGGGGCCCACTGCACAGTAGGTAAACCTCATCCTTAGGAGGGATGAGGGGCTGGTTGTACACTTGTAAACTTCATCCCACAGGGATGAGGGGCTGGTTGCACACTGGGTAAACTTCGTCTCTCAGGAGGGATGAGGGGTGGTTGCACACTGGATAAACCTCATCTCTCAGGAGGAATGAGGGGCTGGTTGCACACTGGTAAACTTCATCTCTCAGGGATGAGGGGCTGGTTGCACACTAGGTGAACTTCATATTTCAGGTTCAGTGAGGGATGAGGGGCTACTGCACACTATAGGTACACGTCATCTCTTAGAAGGGATGAGGGGCCCACTGCACACTGGCTAAACGTCATCCTTAGGATGGACGAGGGGCTGGTTGCACACTGGGTAAACCTCATCTCTCAGGAGGGATGAGTGGCCCACTGCACAGTTGCTAAACCTCATCCTTGGAATGGATGAAGAGCTCGCTGCACACTGGGCAAACTTCATCTGTCATGGATTACGTGATACTGGTACAATAAATGCTCCCAACGTCACCTGGCCCCGGAGTGCCAAATGGAACTCATCGATGAAGTTGTTTTTGAAGATTAGAAATGCGAACATATTTATTGTGCTAGTCGAATGGACCCAGTGTAATGCTTCTTTTGACAACCAATAAGAAACCTCGTTACATCATTCACGGGGTGCCCAAGGACACTTTAATTATCTTGCATACACCACAGCGGGCTGTATAACTCTAATTTTCCTTTATTTCGTCCGCCACGGTGTATCGAAGGCACGAAATTAGCGGTTCCACGCCCCGTCACGGGACATGGAAGAGGATTTAACTGTTATTTGCCCCGTCACGGGTAATCCAACGCACTTTTATTGCCTTGTATGACCCGTGACGGGGCAAATAGACCCGGCCTATTTTATTTAAATATAGGCCTATGTACATTGAATTACCAGACCCGCACCCGTGCAAAGCCAACATGCAATATCTGCATACATCATAAGTGGTGATCACTGTTCACTCGGCCTTATGTTTTCAATCCATTGCACAATCTTTATTTTTAGTTGATAAAAACATATAAATATGTATAGATAATGATATACTTTGAATTACTGGCGTCATAATTTCCCTTTAATATGTATTTTTTTTATAAAAAAAGTTTATCTTTTCCATGTACGTTAGATATCATATTACAATACATTATTCAACCTAATTTTCTAATCTGTAAACAGATCAGCAGAGTCAGACCTGGAGAGTAGTTCAACTTAATAGCTTACAGATTTAATAGGTCGTCGGTTTGATCGTGTTTACCTATCAATTATGCTGCGGATAAAATAAAATGTCTTGACTTGACATTTCTAAAATGCGCACGTGCAGGCCTATCAATGGGGATCAACGTGGATCTTGATCCCGGTCTCAGTCGATTATATTCGCGTATTCTTTTCACCAACGCTCGTCACGATGTCGCTATGATGCGGCCACAGTTACACAATTATGTCGTGAGCTCTCTATTGATTACATCTCGGTCTGACTGCACACCGCAAAGTCAAAAGGCAGTATCTGCTTACTTGTAAAGTAAGCAGATACTGCCTTTTGGCTTTGCACGGCCGTAGTGGAGGGTGATCTCGGTTACATTCAGAATCTAGCGCATGTCTTATTCTGAATAACGTAATCCAGCTTTAAAGGGCAAGGAAGGGATTGCTCAAGATCAAATTCTGGTATATAAATACATTCTGGGAGATGAGGCAAAGGTAATGCAATTTGATGATCGTAATTGAAAATATAGTAGTACATTCATGATATCTGTCATTTGAAATATAAAAGGGGTGGGGTTGAAGTTTTTGCTCGGATGTTTCCAGTCTGGATAGATTTTTTTCCTGAAAGTATGATTAAATTATTTATTTCTACACTCTTCCGGCGAGGATTGTTAAAAAAAAGTGTGCTTATTTTTTTCACACAATTTGGAAATGTTTTTTTTATCTCCAGGCTGAGATATATATTGTATTTTAACCTTTCCAAAGATAAAATACTTTATTTCCAATGTATTTTTATCTTAGTGGTCGCTCCCCTAGTGCAGCCTATATACATAATTATCATGTAGAAAATACCTCTGGCGTACGTCTAGTGTATTCAATGTAGGCCTATGCCAAGCGTAAAATTTATCTAACAAAAACTGTAGGCCTACCCGTACTACGCCTACTGATAGAAACACGCAGACATAGGCATGTAGGAAACATAATATAAACCATTGTGATTTACTTCCCCAAAACACAAATGAATAGGTTAAAATATAATGTATACACAAATAAAGACACAAGTATATACAAATAAAGACACAATTAATACGTTTATTTCAAAATACATACAAATTTAGATACACATTAAAATGCCACAACACTATTTACGTCTCTTCAAGTTTATATACTATTAAATAGAGATAAAAAAACAAAAAATTGTAGTGGATTTGCGATAAATCTGTTTGATAATAATAAATATATAATAACTTCATTCTGGAGAACAGTATATATTTGTGTTGCTAATACATTAAGAACTGAGCCAAAAGAACTAAGTCAAATCAATATTGAATTAAGGTTTATACCAGCAGACATGAGAAGTTGGCCCAACGTTGGTTAACCGTTGGCACACCGTCTACGACGTTGGCCCAACAGTAAACCAACGTACCATATTATTTTTTGATAAACCACCAGTGATGTTTTTCTGAGGCCGTATTCTCGTACAAGTTACGATATATCGTAGGCTTCTGATTGGTCAAATGGGCATCTCGACCAATCAGAAGCCTACGATATATCGTAACTTGTAGGTGAATACGGCCCCCTGACAATAGGGGCTGACGTCTCATCTGGTAAACGATAAATTACAAAATGTTTGTCTGTATATGATATCATTTCAAATATACGGATTGATTAGGAAAATGTTGTCATATTCACGTTTTAAATCGTTGTTTACTGTTTCCACATTTTATATGTCAAGTTCATTGAATTATCAGTGAGTACCACTGTGGTACTACCACAGTATGAAGTAGAGACTCTGGTGACACGAGTGAATATGTCAAGTGGTATTGCTCATGACCATGAAGGGGTATTTTTCAAAGTACTTTATAAGCTATCTACAGATTAAAATCTTATCAGAATTAATGATCGATATGATCATACGATTTTCGATGTAGCAGTGACGTTTTTTCAGATAGCATTGTCAATCTTTTATTCACAAAAATGTCTGTATACGATATACATGCAAATCAACCTGATTGATTAGGAAAATATTTTCATATTCACATTCTAAATCGTTGTTTACTGTTTCCTCATTTTAAATGTCAAGTGGCATTGCTCATGACCATGAAGTGGTATTTTTCAAAGTACTTATTCTAAGCTATCTACAGATTAAAATTTTATCAGAATTAATGATCAATATGATTATACGATTTTTTATTTTGCAATTTTTGTTTTTTTCAGATTTCATTGCCAAGCGTTTGTTCACAAAATATGCACGGTGAATTGCACACATATGTACCACCTCGCTGTAGATTGTACAAGAGTACACATGAACAGTAGAGTACGATATATCATTTAACCCGCTCAACCCCCCTTCAGCGCGGGGACCATCTTTAGACGTCAGAATCTGACGTAGACGTCAGATTCTGACGTCTAAAGACGGTCCCCGTGCTGAAATAATTAAAATATGCATGATGGCCGTAGATCCATCAACATAGGTATTCAAATAAAGAAGACATTTATGATGATTTAAAATTGAAAAAAACCCTTTTGGTATCCATGGTTTATACCTAAATGGCTCAGCGTTGTAGCGGTTTACATGTAAGTCTATACGTAGAGCATGACGGCCCTGTGCATTGGTTGTATAAGTCGTGATTACATTGCAAGTAAGGCTTGATATACAGTGTATGGTCATATAAAGGTACAATCACAAAGGTACGATATAAGGGTACGATAAGACGTGCGTACCAGAGCTAACTGCCGCTGGGTACCTCTAAACCAGGGTACCATCTTCTCCTGCCGCGTCATTTAGACGGCTCCATCTTGTAGCTGGTCAGTAGATCCATTGGTGGCCGCCATAGCCTGTGGTAGGTCTCCCTCGCTGCGCATGCTCTTCATTTTGTTCTCGTACACGTTGGACATCTTGTTCCCTCCTTGACTAACGGCACTGCTGTAAGTGTTAGAGCTCCTTCCACCAGCACCACCTCGTCGCTTCCTGAAACAAAGAGGAGAATCATTAGCTAGTATTACTGTATTTTAACCCTTGTACCGCTAATCACGACTATAATTTGTCGTTTTATTTGTTTTATTGGCCGATTTAATCATTATTGATTGGAATGAAATAAGTGTTTAAAAATCAAAATTTGCGAATGTTTGTTCAATAATTAAACAGATATGAGTAATGTTCACCCACTTGAAGTACCGCGAGACATAGTCCGAAATGACGCTTCACTGATCGCCTAGCGTCAGAACTTGTTCCATTTGCTTATGTTGTGTTTTTGTTCATGAGAAACGTATGAACTATATCACACTCACCTATAATCTCAGTACATTTAGCTTATCTCCTTGATATAACTTGCAGCAATATGAATACTTCAGAGTTTTTGTAATCGATATTCTCTAACATGAACTGAGGTTTCTGTCAAAATTTCATGAATTTGTTAGGTCCAATTGATTGATGGGTCAAGGTTAAATCATAATGACTGAACGCGGTGGATGATCAATAGAATAAGTTGTTCATTTCAAGCTTGTTCACATAGCTTACTTGCATACACAACCGTGCACAAATATAAAATACTCAAAGCACTTGTTTGCTGATATATATAATCTTTGAAATGCCGGTAACGTAGTGTTTAATTCTCAGATATCAGCTCTCAATATGTTTGTTTTATTAATTTCATCATTAGAAAAATAAAACCAAATAATACACAGTCTATTTTTTATTATAATAATGATGTACATTATCTCTGGGATTTAGAATGTGTGTGCGGTTGTCCATGTCTACCAATGTAGTTCCTCGTAATAAGGCCAGTCCAATCTAACAAGACTACATAAGTCCAGGAGCTACCACTCCGAATTATAATTTGATTTAAACAATTTTGTGTAGGGTTATTAATGTAGTCCTAGGCTAGGTCAAAAATCAAGACGCAAGACAACTAGGTCTAAGAAGCTCAGTCTAAGAGTAAGATAAGAACTAGACAGTCTGTCAGAGATTGCAAACCTCCATTGAAATTAATGATCCTAATCAGTATCCCAGTAATGGTCTACCTATCTGGCACGGTTTACCCGATATCAGGCCAATCGAGGTAACTAATAGCTGATTTACGGTCACTTTGAATTCGATATAAACTAGTTAAAAAATTTAAGGGTGCATCCTCCCCTGAAACCTCAAATTTTGTTCTTTAGTAATGGACTAGCATCTAACAGTTTGCAAAATATTGGGCATGTGAAAGTAGATAATGGCCGATAGGGGGCCATTTTGAATTTGATCGAGTCAGAATTTTTCAAGATGCATCCTCAGCTGAAATCTCACATTTCATTCTATAGTAATCGTCTAGCCATCTAGCACGGTTTACCAAATATCGGCCATGTGAAAGTGAATAATGACCAATAGGCGGCCATTTTGAATTTAATCGAGTCGAAATTTTTCAAGATGCATCCTCTCCTGAAATCTGAAATTTTGTTTTATAGTAATGGTCTAGCCATCTGATACGGTTACCAAATAACGGCTATGTAAAAGTGAATAATGGCCGATAGGCGGCCATTTTGAATTTGATCGAGTCAATTTTTTTAAGATGCATCCTCTCCTGAAATCTGAAATTTTGTTTTATAGTAATGGTCCAGCTATCTAACACGGCTTAACAAATATCAGCAATGTGAAAGTAAATAGTGGCAGATAGGCGGCCATTTTGAATTCGATTGAGTCGTAAGTTTTTAAAAGGCATCCTCTCTCGAAACGTCACATTTTGTTTTATAGTAATGGTCTAGCTATCTAGCACGGTTTACCTGATATCAGGCCTATCAAGGTAAATAATGCTGATTGTCGACCATTTTGAATTCGTAAGTTAAAAATTTCCAGGGTGCATCTTCCCCCGAAAACTCACACTTTGTTTTATACTAATGGTCTAGCCGTCTAGCACGGTTTACCAAATATCGGCCATGTGAAAATGAATAATGGCTGAAAAGGCGGCCATTTTGAACTTGATCAAGTCAATTTTTTTCAAAATGCATCCTTATCTGAAATCTCACATTTTGTTTTATAGTAATGGTCTAGCCATCTAGCACGGTTTACCAAATAACGGCCATGTGAAAGTGAATAATGGCCGATTGGCGGCCATTTTGAACTTGGTCGAGTTGAATTTTTTCAAAATGCATCCTCCCCTGAAACCTTACAATTTTTTTTATAGTAATGGTGTAGATATCTTGAGCGGTTCTCATGATATTCGGCAATATCAGGCCTGTCGAGGTGAATAATGGCCGATAGGCGGCCATTGTGGATTTTATCAACTTGAAATTTTTCAAGATGCATCCTCTCCTGAAACCTGACAATTTGTTTGATAGTAATGGTGTAGCTATTTTGAGCGGTTTTCATGATATTCCGCAATATCAGGCCTGTCATGGTGAAGAATGGCCGTAAGGCGGCCATTTTTAATTTTATCGACGTGAAATTTTTCAAGATGCATCCTCTCCTGAAACCTCACAATTTGTTTTATAGTAATAGTGTAGCTATCTTGAGCGGTTTTCATGAATTTCCGCAAAATATTTCAGCCGGATTTACCGATGTTATAAATTAGGTCAAAGTGCTAGGTCAACTTCAAGGTCAAGGTCCAAAAACCTGAAAAGGCACAACTAGGGACCTTAGAGAACCTGTATGTGCAATAGTACTGTCATCGGCCCAGTACTTTTCTAGATCTGCTCCGGAAACGAAGTGTGCGTCAAAACGTCTAAATAGGTCATAGTTCTGAACCAAAAGTAGGTCATATACCCCAAAAGGCACAACTAGACCCCCTAGGGGTGTTGTGTGTAAAATTTTAAGACAATCGGACAAGTATTTTCAGAGATATGCTCCGGAAACGAATTGTTTACGGACGGCCCAACGGCCCAACGCCGTAACATCATCATTTTCTCCTCTGCGACCTTGCGTATTGAATTCAGATTAAAAATATTTTAACCTGTCACCTGGAAGTAACCCACATACCAAAAATTGTTATCCTAGCTTATTTTCTTACAAAGTTATAGGCAAAAGAAGGGGTAAAAAAAAAACGGAGGCGGAATCCATAGCTCCCTCCGTCTCACCTACGGTGACGGCGGGAGCTAAAAATTGTGCACGCCAGGCCACAGGCCTACTTCTGAATGGGTATAAATATGAAACGTCATCCACTTTATGTGTAAATGCGTTTGTCATGGAATCTCCAGATGACGCGAATAACTTCTTATTGGCACAATATTGTCTCGTTGCTTTGCCATCATTGCCTAACCTCCACAAATTTTGAGACAACAAATTTACCATAAGCTGGTAAGTGCCAGAGATAATTAAATTATGTAAACAAAGTACATGTAATTATTTAATTTATTAAACAACTCAATAATTCATGTGATAATGGAACATGAGTGGGTCGAGTAAGTGAGTTGTGATGAAATAAGATGTAAAAAACTTCATACCTCTTCATTCAGTAAGTGAGAGAGCATATAACTATAGATTAACCATATAATTGGTTAATCTATGAACAAGCATAGGTTTTTCCCGAAACCTGTTGGCAAATTGACGAAGCAATCTTTCCCCTCCCGAATACATAAATTTCAAAATTTAAGTCTACACGGTTTTTAGTTGTAGTCCTTCTAGAAATCTATATTTGATTTTTGCATTTTGCCAAACTCCTTCAATTTTAATTTCCGCCATGATTGTATTGCAGTTAAATTAATATATTAAATACAATTATACCGGATTCGTCGCGCTAAAACGCTACACATGAGAATGAATCAGCTAACAGTAGTGAACACTGTAATAATAAATCATGATAGTTGAGTTAGTCTGTACAATTCAATGGATTTTAAATAATGATTTTGAGTAGCGTACGAGGCTACACACTGACTTTCACTGTACCGTATGTCATGCTAATATAACATGTATAATGTATGTGTAGGCCTGAACATATAACTATAGCGTAATAACCTGATAATACAATGTAATTCTTGTCATTTAAATCCACAAACAACAGTATATTGGCATATTATTAAGAATTTTACAATGTTATTTTAAAATCATAGCGATCACCCAGCATGATGAAAAATAACCCATTTCCGATAATTTGCGCTGATCGATTTTCCAGAATGAGACTTATTTTTCTTCTAACGCTTAGGTGAGAATAATAAGGGTAATCGTATCTTGGCGTGTACCGGCCCCTATGCACAACGGAATACGGGTGACCAGCGATTTTCACCGGTACATGTGTACCTGAAAATAAACACTGATTCGGCCAATTTTGTGCAAAAATGGGAGGGTTACCCTAATCAAAGATAAAATACACATATAAAAAAGGAGACTTAAATGACATCGTCAAGGCACTTTTTAAATGAGATGTAAAGCTGTTAATTTCAGTTTAAATATAAGACAAGTCATCAAACAAGCACGTTTATATTTGATGCGCAATCGATTGGATGCGCACCGTATTTTGGGGGCACAACTTTACGAATGACAATGATTACAAACTCTGTATCGCACACAGAGTCTGTTATTACGGACTACGCGAGACTTAAAATGGGGGAAAATATGAATAAGGTAAATCAGAAAGAGTTAATTCATCGGTATACAGAGTGTTAGGAGATGGGTACACAGGTACACAGGCGAATATTACATAAGACTGATAGCGTCAGCCTGATTTGCATGTAAGCTACACCCGTCGGAAGCCAGTGGGAATCCCCGTTCATCGAACAGTCACAGCTGACGAATCTGTATGGGAGATGATGATCCAGAAAATACTAACAGACTGGCATGACATAGGCCTATGTACCCAGGAAAGATATCATCTCAGCTTTCTACCCAGGCTGACTTTGCCATTGTCATCACATAAATAATACTAAAAAATGATGCGCTGTATACATAAACAGATGTCTCCAATGGATGGAGTGTAGATACACATCAGACATAAGACGTTAAACCAACATTGGTTCAACGTCTTGTAAAGCTGTCTACCTACCTGCCGCATTCGATGGCAGAGATGGTGTAGAGGACTGGGTTGAGAGAGGAGTTGAGAGGCAGAATAAACACAGCCACCCATGCCGACACCTGGGGAGAGACGTGCGCACCACCCAATGTGGCGAAGCCAAGAAATATGATGGGAACCTGCAATTCATAACAATTCATAATTTATTGATAGAACATTAACCCAGACTAATTAGTGTTATAATAATATTATCATAAACCAGATAAAGCTCGTTTTTCGCCGCTCAGCTAAAATAGATGTACTTGACTTTGTATAAGATTACAATTAAACGAGCGCGTCATGTTAACCTAAGTATGGGATGCTATGTCGACTCCACAAGAAACGTTGAGACAATTTTAATTTAATGTTGGGCCAACATTTTAGCAATAGGCCTATTGGTAGAGCGTTTCCTGGGTATAAAGTTCTGTTTTTCGCATCAAAATTTGAAAATCGCGACTCTTTCACGGACAATAGAATAACCGTACATCAATTTGTCCCCTTGGATATGAAAGAGTGTATCTGCCATTTTACAAAGTCCCTTTCAAATCCAAGGGGACGAATTGGGTGTACCTACCCAGCAAATGAAATCGGTCAGCACGATGATGACGAGTTTCTTGGCCAGGGCATACTCGTCAGTGGTGTTGTTAGCCTTCTCCCCCATGTCCTTTACAGACGTTTTCACCGTCATGAAGATCACAAGGTAGCTGTGAAAGAAAATCAACTACATGTTAAGGCTCTACGCCTTCTCTCAACGACTATTTCAAGGTGATAAAAATATTTAATGTATTTACATATCCCGATTTGGTAACTTGTTTTTCAAATAATTATTGGGTGGTTTATCTGTAATCTCGTGAAAATTATTCTGGAAATTAATAAAAAATTGATAAAATTTAAAGGATCTAATTCATGAAAATTCAGAATATCATTTAATCATCGTGAAATATAATAACATTTATATCCCTACAATTTAATTCCTTCCTTAGAATAAAATAATCTAATGTAAAAATATATAATATCCCCTCCATCGCGATCCAACTGCCTCAGTAAAAATGACGTTAAGTAATGAAAGTTCAATCTATGCACAAGTTAATCTCTTACACTAGTGGGTCAACATAGCTGAATTTGAATAAAAACAAATGTGCTAGAAATAGAAAAAACAACAAAAAAGTAATTACCCGATGAATATGACAAGGAATGAAGCAAAGTTTAAAACGAGAAATATAAAAACAGAATATTCCCATCCATCCGGTCTCTGATTGCTAAGCTGGAAAGGTAGACACACACCTGAATTGAACAAAATACAATCATCAGTTCCTGACAAAAAATGTACAGGTATTATGTTTTTATGTAATAATTGTGTCAAATGGCAACAGGAACGAAGACAACAAATTATTTATTTGCCTTATTAGGAATTATAAAGAATAAGAACAAAATTGCTTGCCTATTGTTGTTATGTAGCATGAAACAATTATTTAAAAATAACTAATTAGCATACAAGAAATATATAGGCTTTAAATTTTAGGCCCATTAGTCTCATGCCATGTATATCCAAAGTTTTCAAAAAGATAATTCTTAGACATATCTATGATTTGTTAAGACAATACGATTTAATATCAGAAAAAACAATTTGGATTTATTCCTGGCGACTCTACCATGTGTACTACAAATCAGTTAAAAAATGATCATGAACTTTCGAAAACCTTAGATACAGGTGATGAAATACAAGATTTTTTTCTATATTTTTGTAAAACATTCGGCAAAGTTTGGCACTCGGTCTTATTTGTAAATTAAAAGTAATTGAAATATCTGGATTACTCCTTAAGTTAATTATCCCTCTAACCGGAAGCAATGCGTTGTACTAAATAACGAATGCTAAATAACGAATGCTACACATAGTAAATAATACCACCAGGTACTAGTATCCCATGCAAGGGTCAGTTCTGGGCCCATTATGATTATTATCTTTTGCTTACATCAATGACCATTGTGAAATTATAGAAAGCAATATTTATTTGTTCGCAGACGACTCCATCCTATTTAATATTTTTTTAAGTAGCGTATTCTATTACAGCAACTAATATACTAAACAATCTATCTCTTTCTTGGCTAAAAAATAGCTGATACAATGCGTTGAACCAATGTTGTTTTAATGTTGAATCATCATCTATGACGCTGAAACAACATTAAAACAACATTGGTTCAACGCCTTGTGTTTACTGGGTTAGACGTCGATTGTCCTCGCTCAACTGTCATCTTAATCAGACACATTGTATACAGGGCTCCCTTTGTTCTTGTGGTGAAACACTTGAAACGCCTCATCATTATTTCCGATTTTCTAAGCTCGAAACTATTATACCTTACCAGCAGCAATTTACTACTCAACCTTTTTCTATTTGGCTCTGAACGTTTGGTCAGCTGTACTAACAATTTTATTTTTATTACGTGCATGAATACATGGAAAATATTGTGCTGGATTTTAATTAATTAATTAATTTATTATTATTATTTAAATATATCTGTATAACGATTTATTATTTTTCACTAAAGTTATGAATCACGTACGAATACTGGAGGTCATTTGTATTAGCACATGGGCTACTTTGAAATTGCAATAAATATGTTTATAAAAACAAATAGCTTATTTTTCCAAGCTTACCAGTTCTGCCGAAGAAAGCATCGCCGAAGTAGCCGATGCCAGTGGTGGGTAGAACACTGAAGACGAGGCAGACACACCAGCCAGCCATCACCACCAGCCGAGCGTGACGAATACGTAAGTTGACCCTCTTGAGTGGGAAGATGATGGCCACCACCCTGTCCAAGGTGATGACCGTGAGCATGAACACGGAGAGCTCACTGGAGAGCATGGCCAGCACTCCTGCCAGCTGACATAGAGAGCTGGACCTCCAGGACTCGGCGTGCACTATGTATCGACCTCTGTAGTACTGATCCACGCTGGCAATGATCAACATGTAGACACCCATCAGGAAGTCTGAGCAGCCCAGGTTAATAATAAGGAAACTGGACACACGTTTTCTGTCTCTCATCAACCTCCACGCCACCACGAACAGGTTGCCCAAGCAGGCCATCAAACCCATCACCCATATACTCATCTGAAACAAAACGAGCAGTAATAACTATGTAACACTCTGGATGGATGAGTTGCTTGAAATAATTATGATGAGTAAAATGTATTACTCTCTTTGAGATAATTTTACACAAAAGTTATTGACAAATCGGACAAAAGAGATAAAAAGTAAAAGACAAATCGGTGTTTGTGAATAGTTCCATTGTTAAAATGATGGAACAATTTTCGCTCGCATTCAATTACTTTGTATAGTAAATGAAATGAATGGGGTTCTATGCTACCTTTGTGCACATATAGACTAAACTCGGCCAGGAGAACCCCTTGAGGATGGTGAGATAAATGATATAACACTGCCATCCAGACACAGGATTCAAAATTGAAATCCTGGCGGTCTGAGGGCGAGCGAGCTACCTCTCGGTCACGGAGGTTCCCCACAATATCGAATTTTTACGAGTGAGCGGTGAAGAAACACTTTTTTTCTTTGAAACTTGAAGGCCAGAGTGGGGTTCGAACTTAGTAGAAATAACTTACTATTTTAACTGTCTACGCATGATGTATTTCATGATTCACCTGCTGTTATCATGATTATCAGCATTGCCGTGCAAAGCAAAAAGGCAGTAACTGCTTACTTTACAAGTAAGCCGTTACTGCCTTCTTGCTTTGCCGAGCAGAGCAGTCTGGTGACGTTTGCTGTGCGTTACCTGGAGTGCTGGGTTGGCCATGAGGTCTTCACAAGACGAGAACTCGTCCGCTTCGGGTGTGCACTCTTCTACGTGAGGTGCTATACAACAAAACTTATAATCATCAGTGTGCAGCTTCTCCAAAGCCCTTGACTTCTCAAACGTGTCCTCCTTCACTGATCCCAGCTGATTATCAGTGACATCCAGGTGGACCAGTCGTGGAACTGGCAGCAGCACGCGCTGATCCATGGACACGAGGCGGTTGTTATTCAGAAGAAGAACTCTTAACGACTTGAGTCCACGAAGACTGTCCGGGTGGAGGCGTTCCAGCTGGTTGTGGCTGAGATCAAGGTGGTAGAGGTTGCTCAGGTATTTGAAGGAGTCTTCTGGCAGGGTTTTCAGGCCGGAGTGAGTCACGCGAAGGATGCCTAGCCAATGTAGACGACTGAGTGACTGAGTGTGGAGCTGTAGTGAGCTGTTAGTTATGTGCAGTCCTCTGAGATGACGTGTTTGTCTTCCAGGCTGTGTAGGTAGTACTCCAATGACATTGGTACATGTAGCTGTATAGCCTTGACAGTCACAGAAGCTCTGCTCGCAAAGAATATCTGATGGGAAAACACCAGTAAAGTATGAGCATAAACAAGCTAGACACGATACAAAAACGTTGAAATTATTTATTGAATACTGTAGCGTCCGCAATTATATGATGTTGAAAGCCAGAATAATAACCTTTTTCCCGCTAGAAAATCTCATTTAAATTTTCACCCACTTGAAGTTGTGTCTCGCTACCGCGACCCACAACTTCAAGTGGGTGAAAATTACTCATATTTATTTAATTTGAGACCAAACATTTGCAAATCTTGATGTTTGAACACTCATTTCATTCCCTATAACTGTGATTAAACTCGCTAATAAAAGAGATTAAAAACAACTGTAGTGGTGCTTAGCGCTCAAAGGGTTAATTTCTTGTAAACTAGCTTCACTGAGGGGCGGATTTAGCTTTTTAGTGAGCGGAGGGGGGTTTAAAAATTGACAAAAAATATTTTACTGTAAAGAGGTCGAGGGGCCCGCCCTCGGGGAAACTTTTGATTTCCAAAGGCTTTCTCATGCAATCTAAGGCATGTCACTGTCACCCTATTGGATCCACCACTGTCACTAATTCTATTGATTTATAATATAGAGCATACCTGCAGGTTCACAGTATTTCTCGTCATCGCCGTACATCCTGCAGTGCTTGACTCCATCACATACCTCGTGATGAGGAACACAATAGTTCTCACCTTGACATTTAAACATACCCACTAAACCAAAAAAAAAACAGAAAAAAGTTAAAGAACGACCAATCAGCAGCAACCCAGCAGACACAAGACGTTGAATTAATGTTGGTTTAACGTTGGTCCACCGTCGTAGAGGGTGGACCAACGTTAAACCAACATTGATTCAACGCATTGTATCTGCTGGGAAATATCTCTCATTATTTTCACTTTTAAACGTATACATGGTTGGCCACTCAGAAAATGCATGGTGATCCAACAGAAACAAGACGTTGAATCAAGGTTGGTTTAACGTTTGTCCACCGTCTACGCCGTTGGACCAACGTTAAACCAACTTTGATTCAACGTCTTGTGTCTGCTGGGAAATAGGCCCCTATGTCCCATTACATGTATTTTCATTTTTAAACGTAGTACGTAGTACCAGTTTACTCACCAGGGCATGTGTAGCCTTCACATTGGTTTTCATCTTCTCCGCCAGGGCAGTCGATGACGTCATCACACACCTTGCGGTGGGGCAGACAAAAACTTCCAGGACAGTGAAACATTTCTGGGCATTCCCAGAACTCTAAAATAACATAGGATATAATGTGAGACAAATTGTTTTAATTTACCGTATTTGAGTAAAATATTTTATTCTGAGAAAAGTATCTAACTTAAACATGTTAAAGGTAATTAAAATAAACGGACAAAACAAGAAGTTGGATACAAATAATAAACAGAAACATTCGCAGTAACGGCAATAGTACTAGTTTAGAATAACCATATCGTAGAGACCTAAAAACTGGAAAGTATTTAACCCGTTAGGGCGGGGGCCCTAGGGTAGTGGTAGTGATTAGCACTGCTGCCTTTCACGCCTGAGTTCGGGGCTCGGTTCCCGGTCTCGGCGGTTTGAAAGAAACAAAAAATGTTTCTTCCCCATCCACGTGTGAAATTCAGTATTGTGGGGAGCCTCCGTGACCGAGAGGTAGCGTGCTTGGCCTCAGACCGCCAGGGCTCGAATTTCGAATCCTGTGTCTGGAGGACAGTGTCATCTCAATCATATCACCATTCTCAGAAGGTTCGATCCTGGCCCAGTTCAGCCTATATGTGCACAAAGGTGGCCTAAAGCCCGATTCATTTTTTTTAACCGTTAATGACGACTATAGTCGTTTTCCATTCGTTTTATCAGGAGAGAGTGTTTAAAAAAATAAAATTTGCAAATGTTTGGTTTCAAAATAAACAAATTTGACTAATTTCACCCACACGAATTTGTACACAACTTCAAGTGGGTGGAAATTTAAAAAAAGATAAGTGAATGTCGGCCGCTGATTGGCTGATTTCTTCGTGGGATCGGTGAGAGGCGGAACACCATACTTGGATCAACACCAGGTCAGGGACCTTTTATAAATGTCAAATTGATCACCTTGGAACATGAGGAAGTAGGCAACGCCCACACCTAATTAGTTATTATGTATGTGTGGAGATAATTTGAAGATTTTCTTATATATTATAATTTACTTATTTGCTACATTTGCTTCAGGATATTTCACGGGTCTAATGTATCTTGTATGTGATCACGGGATGACGCCTAATTTTAACGTTAAAATTTCAAAACAAAAAATTATTTAGCTTCTCATAACTCAGCATCAGATTAGATTTAGCATTTCCCATCTAAAGAAAATATTTCAATGATACACACACGTATACATCATGGCTTCAACTGAATGTAAACACGAATTATTCAAGGTGTTATGTCATATTATGTCTGCATTAATACTTCATAATTTGAGTTGTATAAATTATACAAGTACATGGAAGCCCGCAATACAATATTGAATATTTTCCAAAAGTCGCCTTGTCAAAACAAATCTCTACGTTTTACCGCGGTCACGCGGATTCGTGTTATGTCAGATTAACCTTATCCTGCTGAGTAAAATTATTTAAATTTTCAACCACTTGAAGTTGTGTATCGCTACCGCGATCCACAACCTCAAGTGGTTGAAAATTACTCATATTTGGCTAATTTACATTTTATTACCAATACAAATTTTAATTATTAATTGTTAATAAAAAAAAGATTAAAAACGACTATTGTCGTGATTAGCAGGCAAAGGGTTAAGAAAAGACTACTGGAAAGGGTTCCAAAATTGTGAGTACTATCCCAGTAAACACAAAACATCTGTATAACATTTATACAACGTTGGCCCGAAGTCTTCGACGTTGGTCCAACATTGTATAAATGTTATACACATATTTTGTGTTTACTGGGATAGCGTTTCTACAGGTCACTGTGACCGATGTACTTAATGTCGGACTAGCGCTGATCACTGCTGATTGCGTTTAAAAACATCAAGCGTTTTTAAATGACCTCGACACATTTCACTACCATACATGGTACTGAACAGATAGGATAAGTATCTTTATCACGAAGCGTCATATTACCTTGTTTGTTTTATTTCTCGAAATTCCAAGAAACGTGACAATTGAACTATGCTAATAAGAGGAAAATATCAGGGATAAAAACGTACATGTGATTGCGAACAGTAGGCTACGTGGCATGAACATCCGTCAGGAGTAAAATATCACTTCTAGATTTTGATTTCGTTATATTCTACACTATCGTTCCACGTATATAACTTAATCTTGCCAACAAAGATAAAATCCAATTGCCGTATTGTTTAAAAACATTGTGTTCTTTCTTTTAAAAGGGGTCGCGGAGCTGCTTTGTAAAATATCAGTTGTTTTCGTAAAATATTTTAATAAAAAAATATGGGTAACTTTTAACATGTTTAAATCAATGTTATATATCAATGCATATATAAATCTCCCGCAACATTTGTTAGGGCAAACAGGATAATGTTTGACCGAAAACACTATGGCAGAAGATTGACTTTTAAATTGAAAATTCCCGAACAATTTATTTATTTACCTTCTCATAGCTCAGTATCAATTACGTTAGCTGTTACATTGGACTTACCACAGTTTTCCCTGAGATGACTTCCGTCACGACACCCCGCCTGTACGCTCTCTCCTCCAGTCTCGCCATACACCAGCACTGTGTCGTACACGCATGCGTCTGTACGCGCGTAACAGCTTCTGTACCCCTGCCTGCACGGCGCGTCACCCTTAAAATCACAACTGTCCTGCAGACTGGAATTGGAGACGCTGAGATCGTCCTTAAGAAGCTGGAAGAATGTGTAGGATTCTACAAAACGAAGCCATCATGTGAACAAATATCAGGGCAGGTACCAGCAAGGAGGTTATAGAACTCCGACCTACTCGGTACCAGACCTGGAAGGTCCCAGCAGTAAACCGAGCTAACTCGGCCTACTGCTGAGAGCTTCCAGCTCTAACCCGGTACCAGCGACATAGGAGCCTGCAATCACGTTGACGCCGGTCATCACTAGTGCCTGAATGCTGGTTCAACATTTCAAATACCGCTAATTTACAGGGATGGTTCTAAAACACCCTTGACCACCCTACATCCTATGATATTTTGTGGATTCACGACCTCCTCGACCCACGGCCCTCTAGATACACGACACCCTCGACACACGATCATGTACCTCGATCAACAACCCCTAAAATGTATATCAGTACCGGTAGCTAATTTATTTTTATGAATGTGGGTCGTGGGTTTTAGAAACAACGGCGAAGGTAATTGAAAAAAACCCGTGACCTTAAAAAAACGGGTAGAATATAAGTGGAGTGCTTCTACAATGCCGTTCCAAATTATTCAAATGCAGTGAGAGTGCAGTGTTGTATCTGGTTCTGTGCACTAGAAGTCTTTCAAAAAGAGAATAGAACAGTTTCGACTTGGGGTTTCCTTCTGTGGACATAGTTTTATTGTAACAGAGCGCACAAAGCGATTTCAAGGCACATTTACTCATTCTGCAATGTAGAAAATACTGAGTAGGGGCCTACTCTCCATGTCCATGTCTTGGCTCTCACGTACGTAGTCATTCAACCGATGTTATTCTCAACAATTTTACAGAAAATTCCTGCTGTTTGATCTACATGCCGAATAGCCGAAACCCAGCATTTGATATTGGAAGTTTGTTTGATATTGGAAGTTTGTTTCGTCTGAAATGCAACAAATATGAATAATTTACCCACCGTCGAAGTCAAAAGGCCACTAGAAATAGTTTCAATCTGATAAATTAGCTTGTAGAGAATCATTTTAGTTATTTTAAATATTTAGGTTTAAAAATATTGTTATCACGGGCTGCAATCAGGCCTTCTCAGTTCTATTAATCAAAACGTTCTATAAAATAATTCTCTGAATCTATCGAAATAAATTGAACATAAAAGACAAATTATGCAGTGCACATTTAAAAAAAAGTCATATATTTCTAATATCAAAGAATACAACTGAATATTTATTTGTTTGGCAATTCTGTGTGTCTATTTTAGGACATCCTGGTAATACAATCCTAGAAAAGAATAACTGTATTCAAATGTCAATGTGGGCTTTTGATATTCCTCACAAGGTATGTGACATTTAAATGTTAATTCGGATGAGACCAACATTGTTGTTTTCACAATCCGACATTTCCATAGCAAAGTCAGCAATAACCCATTTTGTTAGGTGAGGTGGGGCAATCACCCACATCTTTTGTACGGTATTCTATCCCCTAATTTAAATAACAATTACGTGAAGAGGTCATAAGTGAACAAGAATTCCCTCCGATAAAAATATCTAGAAAACAGTGCGTCGTACAACGAAAATGAGCTCAATTTGGAACAAAAATTCACTCTTCATACGCGAAACGTCCCCGTCTGAGACGGTGGGCCATCATGAAAACAACATTGATTTGACGTTTCGCGTTTGGTGGGCGGGAATTGAGTGAGCGTTAAGACTTTGTGTGGGTAGTTTACCTACCTTCTTTGGTTGTAGTCTCATCCTCGGCGGCCTGGCCTGGGCAGTCGCTGATCAGGTCTGTCTGTAGGCGTGGGTGTAGACATTTACCAGAATAACACAAGAAACCCTGGCACTCCCCTTCTGAAATCATATAAAAATAATGTACCAGTGTGAACCAACACCAGAATAACACCAGAACCAACACCGGAATAACACAGGAAGCCCTGGCACTCCCCTTCTGAAATCATATCAAAATGTATCAGTGTGAACCAACTGTTGTTCGGAATCACGCCACACGTCTAATATTTTGAATATCAAGTGGGCTGGCTTTGCTTTTTATAAGTCAATCTATAATGATATACACTGAATCATGTGCGGATATAATGAGATAATTAATTTATATAATAATCCACAAGTAATGTGTCCGTAGTGTCATGAATGAATGAATCAATTGGCTTATTGGCTAAACTTGGCCAGGATAACCTCCTGAGGATGGTGAGATGAATAAGATGATACTACCCTCCAGACACAGGATTAAAAATTCGAGCCCCGGTGGTCTGAGACCGAGCACGCTACCTCTCGGTCACAGAGGCCCCATAATATTGAATCTTTATGAGTGAGCGGGGAAGAAACATTTTGTTTCTTTAAAACTCAGAGGCCAGAGTGGGGTTCAAACCCGCGATCTCCGACTTTCTAAGCAGGCAGCTTTGACCACTGCACCAGGGCCCCTGCCACCGTACTTTCATACGCATCACCAAACTACAGAAAAGCGGTTGTTAATTAGCCAGTTATGGTATTCCACCCCCTAATCTAAACTAGAAGGGTTTAGTTTTTTATAAACAAAAAACTGAATATGTCTCCCTTCCGGCAGCATTTACCATAAAGGTTGATAGCTAATAAATGTAACGTTAGTGTCAATGGCTTTTTGAATTATTTTGTTATTATTTTGTTATTAAATGGCTCCTGTGGAAGTAGAGACTATGTATTAAGCATAATTTATTATTTCGTTTTGGTGCGAAACATAATGTGGCTTGTCAACACTCCCAGCAAACACGACATTGACCCAATGCTGGCCCACCGTCTGCGACGCTGGCCAACTCAAACCAGCACTGGTTCAACGCCTCGTGTTTGCTGGTGTAATAATATTGCTTACTGCTGGCGGCGATTAGAAGCCGACACCGACCCAACGTAAGTTGAATATTGGGCCAGAGTCGCCGGTGCTGGCCAGTATCCATTCAGTCCTAGTCAGTACTTCATGCTGCTGGTACCTGCATGCTGGTAGTGCGGGCACGATGCTTTGAACCAAAGCTCGGTTAATGTTGACCCACGGTCTGTGATGCTGGCCCACATTCAGCGTGGCGCCAAACACGACACAGTAATCCAATACTGGGCTAATGTTGGCTCAGCGTCGTGGACGGTGGGCCAACATTATCCCAGCATTGAGTCAACGTCTCGTTTGACCGCCTGCACGATAGAAAGTGCTGGCAGAAATGAATGGGACAGAACGCACAGACAGAGCGGACAGAGGTAAAGCAACATGTCCCCACCTCTCTGTGAGAGGGGAGACATAATAACAAGTGAATGACGTGAGAAATCCGTCCGCCATTGGGTGGGTAATTGGGTAGGTCATTGGGTGTGTGTCAAAACTACACTTGGGCCAGTTTTAGAGGGTTAATAAATGGCGTAATGATGCATTTAGTAACACTTGCAACGCTGAATTATTTTTTGCGTGAACCATGGAGACCAAAAGTATTTTCCGATTTGAAAGCATCATAAATGTCTCAGTTAGCCCTTTCCGCTTCATTTGAATACCTATGTTATGGGTCTACGGCTATTTTAAATCTTTTTTCTCTTTGAGTGCTGGGTCCGATTTTAGACGTCAGAATCTGACGTCTACAGACGTCAGATTCTGACGTCTAAAGTCGATCCCCGCGCTGTAAGGGTTGAGCGCTGAGCAAGACTGTAATCGCTAGGAATTCGTTTTATTATCCGATCAAAAACCACAGTTGGTGGGAATGAAGTGGGTGCTTAAAAATTAAGATTTGCAAATGTTTGACCACAAGTTGAAGAAGTAATTTTCACCCACTTGAAGTTGTGGGTCGCGGTAGCGAGACACAACTTCAAGTGGGTGAAAATTTAAATTAGATATATTAGCGCTTCAAGGGTTAAACCACTGGGAGAAGATGGGTGTTTTTGTGAAAAGTGGTCACCTTTTAAACATGAAATTGCATCACAAGTTGCAAGTTATATTTCTAAAAACATGTCGCAGATTAAAATAAGTTAACGCAGAATGTTGATAATCAGATATGGACACTTTGGTACTAAAGGGTCGTATCTGCGTCTTCATAATGGGCCATATACGCCCCTTTAACCCTTTAACTGCCAAATTTTTCAATTGGAATTTTCTCCCACTGACGCGATCCACAACTTCAAGTGAGTGAAAATCATTCAGATTTGACAAAATGAAGGTCAACTCTTTTCAAATCGTCCTGATTGATGTCACATTATGCCTTTAACATGCTTAAAATGCGGTACTGAATGTGGTAATAATTGAGTTAAAAATCTGATATATGCGGCACCGGCGGTTGAAGGGTTAATAACGAGGTGACGATATGCGACATGATAAATAGCAAGAGGCTATGGCAGAAGGAGGGACCACAATCTATATTAGTCATGAATCTTAAATTTCATAAAGAACACTTACGGTAATGGTTACGTATGCTGTTTGTGTGGGAGTTTCCAGTTGATCAATCCGCCCAGCAAACACGAGACATCGACCCAATGTTGGTTCACCGTCTACGACGCTGGCCCAACATTGGGTCGATGTCTCGTGTTTTCTGGCCACATCACTGTAATGTAGCGCACTGTAATGCACACTGTCAGGTGATGATCATTCTTGTGCATAACATCAAAAAGAATAACTCAGGCATGGGGCCTACATAAATCCTCGCCTCCAATTTAGAAAAAAACCATCACCACTCACCTGTATTGAGTGCGGTATGTGGAAATAATATACACCACGCAGAAACATCGCAAAAACAATGTCTGGGTGCGTTTTTAGTCTAACAGTCACGCATAAGGTTAGAAAGAGTGATTGTTTGCCTAATTATTTATCTAATTAATTTTTTTTTAAAACCGCAATTACAATTTTTTGATGTATAAGTAATGTATCATTTTAAATTGCAGCAAATCATTAAAATTGGATAATTAATGATCAATATATGTCAAAACTAAGCAGATACTGCCTGTTGGCTTTTGTAATCAGATTCCACAATTTTTTAATAACGAGGTTAACGATATGCGACAAAAAAAGGACTAGAACTGCAAATTTTTATAATTTTTGTGCTGCGCATTCACCAGTTAGGCTAGTTATAGAGACGAAATTCTTTATTTCTAATTATTGACAACCATGTCAAAAATAGGAAATGCGGGAATTTCGTCTATGTATGTAGCCTAAGCAGCACAAAAATTATAAAAATTTGCAGTTCTAGTCTATGTACATGTTTACATCATATGGTCATATTAAGAACCCAAAATAAAATCACCGATTTTTTGATGATTTTAGCCTGGGCCAGTCCCTTTAAGTGGCTGATAACGACAAAACAATAAAGTATTCACTGAAATATAAAAACATTGTTGAAGTCTCTCGTAAAGGGGTAATCCAAGTGACCACACGATGATGTTAATTGCAATTAACTGTTTACACTCTGGAGATGTCTGCCTACAGCAATGTTACAATGTTACAATATTTTTAATTCACTAATATGGTCGACGGGCCTCGCAGAGGTCGTCTCGCTCTGTTTCTGTCAACCAAAGTTAATAACCAGAGATAATAATGACTTGTACCATTTTTTACATTTTATCTGGATGCTGGGATGCAATGGGTGGTAGGTTTATAACACGTCTATAGTCATACCTCGTTAGTCATCAATTGGCTGCCGTGAACTATAGGTGCGAGGGCGGGGGAGGGAGGGTGTAGCATGCTTGGAGACCCCCACTTAAATCTATTAAAAAACCGAGTCACGAGGGCCACTTAAAAGTTGTTATGTAGTGTTTATGTACAGTCACATCAGCAACCCCGGAAACGCATCAAACGTGGGACTCGATCAAAAACTGGCTCAATGCCGGACCAGTGTC
This sequence comes from Flabesymbios commensalis, assembly GCA_964017125.1. Lineage (NCBI taxonomy): Eukaryota > Metazoa > Annelida > Polychaeta > Terebellida > Flabelligeridae > Flabesymbios > Flabesymbios commensalis. The sequence goes on from OZ024904.1 coordinate 71,905,749, forward strand.
TACGACGTTGTACCCACATCAAACCAACACAAGCTGTATGTGTTGCGCTTGCTGATAATCGACATTTATAAATATGTATGCATTTACGCATGGGCCTGAGCGAAAACACAGACATATATGCCTATATATGTATGCACAAAGCAAAATTTACCAAACTGTATAAAATAGTTGAATTTTTTTTTTTTTTTTATAAAAATCGCTTCAAGTGATATATTATTTATTGCAATATATTATAAAACAAATCATGATTACGATTTAATATAATCATGATTACAGTGCTTTTAGAATATCGATTACAATTATGATTACGATTACAGGTCATATTTTTTTCTCGATTACGATTATAATCATGATTACACGATTTCAAAAAATATGATTACGATTATGATTATGATTACAATTTAATCGATTAAAAATCGTAATCGACGATTATGATTATAATCGACCCCAACCCTGACTTCCCTTTATATAAATGATTCGAAATACATGCCCTGATGGTCTGAGGTCGAGCACGCTACATGTACCTCTCGGTCAAGGAGGTTCCCCGCAATGCTGAATCTATTCATATAATTATGTCTGTGTGTGTCTGTGTGTGTGAGGCGGTGAGGGGGGGGGGGGGGTAGTTGTAGTTTTTTACCACAGGTGTCGCTCTCTTCATCACTGGCATCTTTACAGTCAGGCGTAAAGTCACACGTGGCATTCAAATTCACACATTCACCGTTGTTGCAGCGGAAACTTTCTTCAGAACATTCTTCGTGATCTAAAACCATACATTTCAAATTAAAAAGTAGTTTGTGAAAAAAAAATATATTGATGTTTGTTATTATGTGACTCAATGTGAACCGTAAGAAGAATTATACTAGCAAAAGCTGGTAATTAATGTTCTGGGTCTGAATGAATGGATGCTAATCTGGACCGATGAACCTCGTGTGGCATACAAACTTAAATTATCATCGAGTTTATCAATTATCACAGAATTAAATGTTCCACAGCAGACACAAGACGTTGAATCAATGTTCGTTTAGGGTTGGCCCAACGTCGTAGACGGTGGACCAACGGTAAACTAACATTGATTCAACATACTGTGTCTACTGGCTACTAACCAGCATATTTGATTATACATATACAATGAACGTTATTTAGACATCCCAGTTAGCTGGACAGAAGTGCTAAAACGTGGATTTGCATTGGATCCTTTATTTTTTCGTTATTTAATTATTAGATATTTTAACAGTCGTAAATGCGCTTTGCAATCTCCTGCACTGCATGATATCATGGAACAATCACACATGAATTAAAAACCTCTTCATGTCAGTTTTATTATTGAAGTTTTGTAGTTGACTTCACTCACAGCATCTCATTTCATCTGATCCATCGTCACAATGTAAGATAAAGTCACAGTAGAGAGACTGTGGTATGCACGCACCACTGTCACACTGGAACATCTCTACTCCACAACCTACAACAAGCAGCAACAATCAGCAAACAACTCACCATTATACTGCGGTGCTCTGCAAAGCCAAAAGGCAGTATCTGCTTACTTGTAAAGTAAGCAGATACTGCCTTTCGGCTTTGCAAAGCCAAAAGGCAGTATCTGCTTACTTGTAAAGTAAGCAGATACTGCGTTTTGGCTTTGCAAGGCAGCATCACATCATCATTATCATAGAGATTAAAATGCTACATCCGTTTAAACAATGCTATGCCCTAATGACATCATCATATTTGCCAGCGAACATAGATCGATTTAATCTTGATATAATATAGTTTGCGCATTAAACCCCTCTGTTCATGAATGCATCTTCAGTATGTAAGTAAAAATCTGATAGCTAACAAAATACCTACATTCAACAAAAATATCTGCAATATTATACAAGATACTGTTTGTCAATTTAAAGCCGGATACTTAATTTAACTTCATTTGAATATTATGCATTTTTTTTTAAAATATAATCTGTATTTTAAGTTCAATCTTTCACAACGGAAAATGTATTCAGGCAGTTTCGCTGCAGAATAATCCTTGAAGTACTAATCGCGTCTATTGCTGTTTTCAGCTATTGTATTTGTCCATCAAACAAGATCATTCGAAGGGCAAATGAAAACAAGAGCGCTGACGCTAACGATATCTCCCGCTATTAATTAAAGTCAATAATGGCTTCAAAATCAAAGGTTGAAAAATAGGTCAAAGGTCACAAACCCTCAAAAGGCACATTTACACCCCCTGAGGGATGTGTGAATGCAATATGAAAACAAGCCAGGAAACGCTTTCTGAGATATCGTCCGAAAAACTAAACTTAACATCCGCCATCAATTAAAGTCAATAATGGCCTTAAAATCGAAGGTCAAAAATTAGGTCAAAGGTCATAACCCCCAAAAGGCACATCTACACCCCCTGAGGGATGTGTGCATGCAACATGAAAACAATCCAGCAAACGCTTTCTGAGCTATCGTCCGGAAAATGACCTTATCGTCTGCCATCAATTGAAGTCGATAATGGCCTCACAATCGAAGGTAAAAAATTAGGTCAAAGGTCACAACCCCCAAAGGCACATCTACACCCCCTGAGGGATGTGGATGTGCAATATGAAAACAACCGAGCAAACGCTTTGCGAGATATCGTCTGGAAACTGAACTTATCATCCGCAATCAATTAAAGTGAAAATCGCCTCAAAATCAAAGGGCAAAAATTAGGTCAAAGGCCATAACCCTCAAAAGGCACATCTACACCCCCTGAGGGATGTGTGTGTGCAGTATGAAAACAATCCAGCAAACGCTTTGTGAGATATCGTCCGGAAACCTCACTTATCATCCGCAATCAATTAAAGTCAATAATCGTCTCCAAATCAAAGGATAAAAAATAGGTCAAAGGTCATGACCCCCCCCCCCCAAAGGCACATCTACACCACCTGAGGGATGTGGATGTGCATTATGAAAACAACCGAGCAAACGCTTTGCGAGATATCGTCCGGAAACTGAACTTATCATCCGCAATCAATTAATGTTAATAATCGCCTCAAAATCAAAGGTAAAAAAATAGATCAAAGGGCATAAGCCCTGAAAGGCACATCTACACCCCCTAAGGGATGTGTGCATTGGCCGCACGCCAGACATGATGATGACAATATCCCCCGCCCCTACTTCGTGGGCGGGGGATAAAAATGTAATATATTTTTTTATTTATTCTTGCATTCTGCAAATGTGACACACGACAGCAGTCCAAATGTTATTTTATACCATGTATGTTCATATCGACACCTCTAATTGACTTTATTGAAAATTGTTGTGTTCTGTGGCAAGATGTGAATATGACTAGTTACACTTTCGCCCAAACAGAATAACTATAAAATGCACACACAAAACACATTTCACGTCATAAGGGTGTGTTCGAAAACTGCACTGACAACCATTATAGGGCTGCTTACATTAAGAAAACACTGATTTAAATAAAAATAAAGTTCCGAGGGATGTTTTACCACAGTCTCGCTCGTCCGACATATCACGACAGTCCTGCCTGCCGTCACAGCGGGCGTCCACCGTCACGCACACACCGCTGTCACACTGAAACTCCTGTGGGCCGCACGTCTCAGAGACCACTGGAAGACAAAAATGAGTGCTGTTTTAATCCACCTTTGTGCACATATAGGCTAAACTGGGCCAGGAAAACCTCCCGAGGATGGTGAGATGACACTGCCCTCCAGACACAGGATTCGAAATTCGAAAAAAACATCACATACCCAGGAAACACAAAACATTTGTGTTATACAAATGTTATACAAATATTTTGTGTTTGTTGGGTACCATCATCTCAAATTGTACGCCATATTCAGTGCTCTTGCGTTTCTGTTGATTTAGCGATGTACATTTTAAATCTGTTCCGGGTATTTTGCGGGAGGTAGATCTATATTTAGCATGATTATTCCGCTGTCTGTTTAAAATAAAGCGGTGGTAAACGTGTTAACCCTTCATTCGCTAAGTTATCTTAATTTAATTATTAGTCATATTTGTTTATTTTCAGACTAGTTAGAAAATATTCACGTTTAAACACACATTTCAATCGGCTAATAAAATGGATTAAAAAACACTATACGTGACCCATCGGCACGAAATTCGGATGTCGGCTCCATACAATTTGAGAAAATGGGCAATGTGCATGATATGGGCTAATGATAACAAATTTTGTTTAATTTGATGCCTTAAAGCCTAGAATTACCATTCTAAGGCCAGAAATAGCTTCTACGCCCCAAAATTAGTCAGAAATGACATATCACATGATTGTGATTATGAGATTTTTTGTTTATTTGTTTTCAAAATGGCCGCTGGCGGCCATCTTAGATTTTACCCATTTTTAACAAACGCTCGAAATAAACCAAAGTTTACCCCGCAGATTCTGAAAGTAAACATCCTGGGCTATAAAAATCAATCGTTAAAAACTATATATACAAAATTTCGATGCTTGGCCGAAAAATCCTGATTGGCCATAAGGAACTATTTTTTATACTATAAAGAACTTACAATCAAAGTTTTGACATGACTTTAAGGCTGATTTTCTTTATTTTCATTTTTTAAAATATTGACCCATTCACGTCACTAAAATGATCATAACTCAGCTCCGGATCAACATAATTTCATGTTCTTGGCGTCATATTAAAGCTCTAGCTGTGTACTATCCAATGGTACCATCAACTCAACATAATGTATTTTTCCAACATGAGACTCGTTACGTACAGATGGGTCACATACACTCTAAACAATAAAGGTTCTTCAGCAGGAAACCTTCAATACTCTTACCATGCAACCCTGAGAGAACACTTGCAGGGTTCTCCTGCAAGGGGTTGAATAGTTAGAGTACTGAAGGGTTCTTTTTAACCCTTTAACCGCCGGTGTCGCATATATTCGGCTTTTCATTTTTTATTAGCACATTAAATACCACCCTTTAAACATGTTAAAGAATATGACATCAATCAGCAATATTTGAAAACAGTTGACCTCCATTTTGCCAAATCGGAATAATTTTCACCCGCTTGAAGTTGTGGATCGCGTCAGCGAGACGCAATTTCAAGTGGGTGGAAATTCAGATTGAATAATTTGGCGGTTAAAGGGTTAAAGAACCTATACTCGTGCTTAGCGAATCAAGGGTTAAATAGCAACAAAAAATGAATATAATCATTATCATGATTATAGTCCTTATCCAACTCGTAGCCCGCAGATGGTTAATTATAACCACACTTTGCTGATTTTATTTAATACAATTACCCTTTTAAGTGTTATTACTAATTAATACACTACAGTAGATAATAAGTAGATGATCATCTAACAGAAGATGATTCAGACAACGTTGAGCCATCGTTGGAAAACGCTGCCCCGACGTTACAGCGTTTTGCATCGCATTTCGGCACGACTCTGTGAAACTAATCCATGTAATCAAAAGAAAATAATTGACAAGAAAACTAGGATCATTAGCCTTAAGTACAAGGCAATTAATCAAGGAAATAAGACACCGTTCAGCCATTGACTGTTGTTGTCCCACCTTCAAACATTCATCAACTTTTTCATCAAATAGACAGTCCTAAAGCTCACTGGGTTGCCAAAAAACTACATATATTTCATTAATTACACATTTTTCTCACATTTTTATAAAATCATTTCTCCACCTAAACAGGAATTTAAGCTATACTACTCATTTTATTGTCGCCGACAGCTCCATGATAACCCAGGAAACACGAGACATTCACCCAATGTTGGTTCAATGTTGGCCCACCGTCTGCGACGGTGGCCCAACATTGAATCATAATTGGGTGAACGTCTCGTGCTAGCTGGGAAGTTTACCAAAAACATGATAAACAAACGGCAGAATCTGGGGTACGTTCGGTTACATCCCATCAAATACCCTATCACCTCAGCTATCCCATTACAAAAAAAAAATAATCCTCAACAGCCGTGTTTAGCCTTTTATTTAACCTTCGAACCAGAAAATTTGAAGAGGAATGAGCATTAACCCTTGTCCTGCTGAATTGTTTCAAAGTATTTTTCATTCATTTTAAGCTGGAATTTCTAGCGCAATTTCCAGCTTCAAATGACGAAAAACATTTCTATTTATGAAAAATAAACATCTCCCAAATTGAAATATTTGATTAGCTGAGCATCTACCACTGAATATTTTATCAATTTCTGTGGCATTTCATTTGGGTTGAAAATTTCTTGAAAACGTATATATCCGGGTTCAGCAGGACAAGGGTTAAAATTGCTGTACTGGCATATGTTTTGATTTAAATTCTGCAAATAATTATAAATTAATAATTAAATAATCAATAAAAAATACCCATATTATGGGTTTTTTTGCTCACTTGAAGTTGTGGTTCGCGGCAGCGAGCCACAACTTCAAGTGGGCAAAAAAATAAATTATATTATTAAGCCCTTTAAGGATTAATTATTAAATTTACTCAATTTTAAATTGTTAATGTCTACTTATATCATCTACTAAAAGTATGGTTGCTGTTTGCCAGCATACGGATGCGGTGAATGCGCCATTTTCGGGATGACAATTTGTTTACTTGCCATATCTGAGACATCGCGCGATGAGAAAATTTATAAAAAGATGCAAGGTCAGGCCAAAGAACCCCACCCACCCAGAAAATCCACAATGTGTGAGTACTTGACACATAAGGCGAATTTGCTTGGAATGAAAATAGCTTGATGCGCCTCAATGGCAGCTCAGCTGTATATCTCCCAGGAGACTGAGTTGGAATTTGAATGATAACAGGCCTTGCTAGGTTACTCTCGATGTTCAGCGCTCTGAACAGCCTCCGGCTGGATACATGCGATATATAAGATTTAATTCATTCATTTTTAAAAAGCTACCAGCTAGGCTTTGTTTCAGTTTCTTGTATGGATCATGTTACTGAAGTAGTTTACGAACGGTATGTCATAGACTCGGTTGCGATTCGCTATTATTCTTAACCCGTTTCCCGCTAGGTTATCTTTTTTAAATTCTCACCCACTTAAAATGGATGAAAAGTACAAATATTTGTCTAATTTGAGAGCGAATATTTTCCGTTCCTACTGCTTGAACATGAATTTATCTCACAAAAACCGTTATTTGATATGGCAAAGAAATATTGAAAACGAACATAGTCGTGATTAGCGCTTAAAGGGTTAACACGCCTTAGTTATGTGAGCTACTATCCCGGCAAACACGAGGCATTTATCGGTTCAATGCCTCATGTTTGCCGGGATATGTTATGCCCACAGGATACGTGTTTGTACCGTGATCCGTGCATAGCGGATCCTGGCTGGACATAGGCCTGTCTAGTTCTTTCAAACTAATTCTGATATTGCACAGCATGTTTTTTCTGCGGTGATTAACTTCTCCCATTTACTGATATCTCAATTTTATACACTCGCAGTAAGGTATGAGAGGGGGGGGCGCCCACCATTAGCGGAAGTGAAAACAAATTAATAATAACTCCTGCGTGAACAGGATAATGATTTTTAAAATTAATTCGATTCAACCTTCATAAATTATTCAACCTTCACAACTTTCGTAAATTATATTTTAATCAAAGTCAAAATCTACGAAATGAATTCACATCAAATCGTGATTAACTAACCAACTAACGAATTTCGTGATTTGATATGAATCACAATTTCGCTTCCATAATTAACAGGGACAGTGGGTTTATTTATTCATATGTTTCACCTACCCGTAGCTGTGGTTTGACAAAAGACTGCCTTAGCTGTTATAGTGTCACAAGTGCCTTCTCTCAAATCATACTGAACGTCTCGGTCCAGAAGATGCTCTTTCCAGATCTGATAATAAATTGAATGGTATATTTTACGGGCATATGTACAAATGTTACAATATGTACAATATGTACAAATGTTATACAAATGGTTTGTATTTGCTGGGTATCGAATCAGTTAACTTGCCGTGATCATAATTTAATCGTAATCACAAGAGCATTTTCAGGAATGATGACTATTTGTTTCGACTTTCCGACATAATAATCATTATGATAAAAGTGTTTCATTTAGCGATTTTAATAAAAACAAAACATTTAAATGTCTTAATTCAGAAAGTCAAAACTTATGCTCTGCAAAGTCAAGCAGTGCAAAGTCAAGCAGTGGTAACTGCTTACTTTCCAAGTAAGCAGTTACCACAGCTTGACTTTGCACGTCGTCCGTCAGCAGTTTGATAACGACGTTCACCTCTATGTATTGGCAGATTGTATTATTTGACTTCTGAAGTAAAAAGATTCTCCCCGTCTCCTCTCCGATCCTCCACAGAGCCAGCCACTTGGTGAGGTGTGTGATAACGCCTGGTGTCGCCTCGGCCACAGTGCCTCCCAGATCAGAGCAGGTGGACTCTGAGTCCACGTAGGACATACTGTTCCTGTCCTCTGACGTTAACACTCTGATCACCAGGCGGTAACAACCGTCTCCCATCTTCATCCACTCCTCTGGGCACACTGAAAATCAAACAAACCTACCGGTAATCGTCGTTTTTTCGGTTTTGTTAGCCGATTAAATTACTGGTTTGGGGAAAGAAATGTGTGTTGAAACATCAACATTTGCAATTGCTTTGTCTTAACTTAAACAAATGTGAGTAATTTTCAACCACTTGGAGTTGTGAGTCGCGACCCACAACTACAAGTGGTTGAAAATGTAAATGTTATAGCTTAACGTTTCAAGGGTTAATTTGTAGTTAACATGTTTTTAAATTAATATAAATGTGGTGTAGCTACGGATAGCGTGGTGTCGAATTTTATGAAGATCCAGCTAAATTTTTCAAAATATGAATAAAATATATAATTAGTGGGTAGTGGCTCAACCACTAAAATATTAGTCGTTGTTGAACTTTGTCATGTAGTCCTTAGTTGATCACATATACGTATATATATTTAATTTGACAATTATTGCTATATAAGATATGCAAATAAATATATATATTTTATTTATACTCAATAATGTTAGCAAGAATAGTCGATCAATTGTTTTCATTACAGCTTACAGTAATACATAAAAAAACTAATAAAAAAGAAAGGGATTTTTTTTACCTTCAACATTGTTCAAGTTATCATAAGTTGAAATCCGTTTGGATTCTATTTCTTTCCGTTCGTCATCTAAACCAAGACAAATGAGTTATATTTACTGCACAAATTAAAAGTAAATAATAATTACAAACATTTACTACACCAACTGCGTACAAAACATAACACACCAAAAATAAAATTATTTCCTGCAAGTACACGATGTATTATTGTCACATAAACAGTGCATATGATTATATTTGTCTGTTTGTGTAACCAAAACTTTAGTAGAAAAAAGTAAAAAATAATTTACATACAAATATAGATAAATAATAATGCCAACCCGATTAGACATACTAGTTGTAAATCAAAACATCGTAGGAAAGACAAGTGCAAAACATTTTTTTATCTGGCATAATTACTTAGCTGAAATTAACTAAACCCAGTAACGTTATTATCAGGTATTCTACCATGCAAGCCAATAGGTAGTATCTGCTTACTTGAAAAGTAAGCAGATACTACCTTTTGGCTTTGCATGGCAGTACACCTGATAATAACGTTACTGGGTTTAGTTTCTGCACTTCAGGTGACAGCAATCATTGGCTAAACTAATCTAACACGCTGAAACCATCTAGTTTAACCCTTGCAACGCTGCAATGTTTTGTATAAACCATGGGATTTTTCCCAATTTAAGATCATCATAAATTTCTTAGTTAGCTCTTTGCGCTTTATTTTATTACCCATATGTTATGGGTCTACGGCCATTATAAATATTTTAATTATTTTAGCGCGGGGAGTCAGAATCTGACGTCCACAGAAGTCGGATTCTGACGTATAAAGACGGTCTCCGCGCTGAAAGGGTTAATATTAATATTGCTGTCTAAAACACGTCAATCCGTTGACTGATTGCTAATTATCACTATATAGTTGTTATTATCGACCATATCCGTTTTATGTGTCCGAAATATTTGTCAAAGTCATCACGAAAACATGATTGAAATTGACATTCATATCGGCAAAATACGTTGTTTTCAAGTTTTTTTGTTGTTTATTATTATGTTACATTAGGCATTTGTCGTTGAACATTTTGAGAATAAACAGAGTCTGAGGATGCAGACCATTCAACCGCTAAATTATTTAAAAGAAGATGTGTCTCACTACTGCGACCCACAACTTAAAATGGGTGAAAATTAAACAATAACATTAACATTGTTTAGGCTAGAGTATTAACATTTGCAAATGTTAGTGCTTAAACACAGAGTTCATTGCAAATAAAAATAATTTAATCAGCTAACAAAATGAATTGAAAAGATTACAGTGGTGACTATAGCAGTGAAAGGGTTCATCATCAGAGGTCAAATGTGATGCGCGCGCATAAAACTAGCGGATGTAATTAATTCAATTACTACAGTAATTAGGTTGATAAAAATATAATTATCACCTGCTAATCTGACAGATAAACCCGGCTGCCTCGTTTTTAGTTGAAGGTTAATTATGATTTTGCCTGCAGGTCGCGGCGCAGCGTTGGGCCAACGCGGTGGCATCTTCCCTACAACAAGGCTCGGCTTCTCAAGGCCGCAGGCCTGCGGCCTCGAGAAGCCGAGCCTTGCTATAGGAAAGATGGGCTGTGCCTACCTTGTGTCTGTCTTATTCATCTCATCCTCAGGAGGTTCTCCTGGCCCAGTTCAGCCTATATGTGAGCATATAGGTGGCCAAAAACCTCACTCACCACGGAGGTAGAGGCGTGATCTGACTGAAGTTTTTCCTTGAAACTCAACATTTAAAGCCCCGCTTGCGCGCAATCTGACCAATAACGTTCTACCTTTACGTCCTAAATCGTAATAAATGAGATGTGCAACTGCAGATTTCATTTATAGGCCTATCTGGCATTTTTTGTTGTTGTAAAAAATCAACTTGATACCGCTCAACTGCGATGCAATCTCCTTTTTAATTTGTTTGAAGTTTGCAGGGCTCACGCAATTGCCAATTTCAAATGAATGAAAAATACATATACATGTACGTTTAAAAATGATACCTGTTATAACTCACAACTACTGTTTTATTTAGGATTTGCATGTGTACAATTGATACATTTTAGGGAATATTTTAGATGTGAAATGCAGTTCAAATACGCTTAAAAGCACCGCCCTTACTGAAGCACCGCCCTTACTGGCTGAAAGCATCGCTCCACTGACTGATCAGCTGGAAATAGCCCTCTGTGATCAATATATATTGTAGGAGGTTCTCCTGGCCCAGTTCAGCCTATATGTGAACATATAGGTGGCCTAAAACCTCACTCATTTCATTTAATTTACCTTGTGACTGTAGTTCGGCGGCTCTCTCGCATATGGCGCCGCCCCTGAAGATGGGGTAGTCACAGGGCACCTTGCTCCAGTGAAGGGACTCGTACGGGGACGTGACCATCATTGCCGTGCACAGACTCCCCTGATCCTGGGTGGGCTGGGAGGAGGAGAGGGGCAGGAAGCCGAGTCCCACCGAGTCCTCGTGGAGCGGCGGCTGCTCCCAGTCCGATCCCGGCACGTACCAATCAGAGTAGCTGTAACAACCCAGAAAAGCAAAGACGTTGTGAAAATGCTGGCTTAGCCATTAGCACATTAACCCTTATCCTGTTAATGGTGACTATTGTCGTTTCTAATATGTTTCATTAGTCGATCAAATCACTGATATATATTGGGAATAAAATGTGTGTTTAAACATCAAGATTTGTAAATGTTTGGTCTCAAATTAATGAAATATGAGTAATTTTCAACCAAAAACTTATAAACTTCAGGTTGTGGATCGCGGTAACGAGACACAACTTGAAAAGGGTATAAAAATTGAATAAATTAAATTAGCAGGATAAGGGATAAATACCATCTTTTGAACTCGTTAAAGATAAAACGTGAAATCAATCAGCAATATTTAAAAATCGATGTCTTCCAGTCAAATCTGAATACTTTTCACTCTGAATCAATGTTGGATCAATGTTGGGACGTGGTCGCAGCAACGTTGGTTTAATGTTGGGCCAGTGTCCAAGACGATGGACCAATATTAAACCAACATCGGTGTGTGTGGCCAATATTACATCGACATTGGATGGGCGTCTTGTGTTTGTCATCATCTACCCAGTGACTTTGAATTCCAATTATTGCCTTAGAGCTACAATAGGCTTCGTGATATCTAAATGAAGGAAAGTTACTTATCTCGACAAAACACTATAAAAAAAGCTTGATTACCAACATGACTAAGTGATGTCTAAAACTTTTAAAATTATTTTATAACATATTTTTCGATGTATTTTATTATGGTAAGTGTTTTTATGCTCTGACTATTATTGCACCCACATATTGTTAAGATGTTTGTCTCTGTAATATTTTTCGTCTTTCAGATAATTACCTGCTAAAATTAGATGAATAGCGGTATAATAAATTGGTAGCATTATATCCGCTAAATTGACATCTGCGACAAGTTTTTGGTGGCGCCAGCAATCAGAGAAGCTTTTGATCTTTTTCAGGATTGCATATACTAGTGCGGTTCTCCATAATTAAATAAATCCCACATTATATACTTTTATATCTAATGAATAAGTAGATAAAATTAGTCTCCCCTGGAAAGCCAAAATGCAGCATCTGCTCACTTGTAAAAGTAAGCAGATACTGCCTTTTGGCTTTGTTATTAAGAGAGACAAGTCGTCCACTTGGATATGAAAGGGTGTATCTGCCACTTTGCAAAGTGGCAGATACATTCTTTCATATCCAAGGGGACGAAGTTCGACGCCTCCTGACCTGAGAACTGAGTCGTCAGTCCACCTGTAGACGCCGTACTTGTTGTGGAGTCCGATGAACACCACACGGTGGTTCTGCTGATAGGTGCTGGCCGGGTCCCAAAACCAGCCTCCCTCCGTGGGCAGTACGCTGAATATCCACTGAAAAACAAACCCGAGACAACACGCTAGATACACCCTTTAAGCGCTGATTTTATTGATTTTTTTTATATAAATCATGGAGACCAAAGGGGTTTTTCAATTTGAAATCATCATGAATGTCTTAGTTAGCTTTTTCCGCTTCATTTGAATACCATGTTATGGGTGTACGACAATTATAGACATTTTTACTCTTACAGTGCGGGGATGGACTTTAAAAGTCAAGATCTGACGTCTGTGTAGACGTCAGATTTTGACGTCTAAAGTCGATCCCCGCGCTGTAAGTTGTACCAGCATACAAACAACATGGTTTTTTTCAGCACAGTGCGCGCATTGGATGATGGTCAAATTCCCAATAAGAACAGTCCATTTCAGGAGAAATAAAAACATTTTGCTTTTTCATCACCCTTATTAATTTTTTAAAAAATAAGTTAAAAACATTTTTATTTAATCACCCTTATAAAATTTTCAAGAAATTTGTCCAAAGTGTTTTTTAGTCGCCTTCATTAATATTTCTTAAATGCTTTTTTCGCCCTCCCTCATTTATTTGGATTTTTTCCCACCTAAAACAGATACATTAGTGGCCTTATGCACTAATCAATACCATGATAGTTTACCTTCCTCAGTCCATCTGCTGATGAAGCACGTCTCATTAATGATTTAAAAATATTTTGCCTCCTACTTGACAAATATGAATAATTTTAACCCACCTGAAGCTTTGGGTCGCTTCAGCGAGGCACAACTTCAAGTGGGTGAGTAGTCACTTATAAATAACTCATTAGTGGGATAAAACACCTGTTAAGCCCGAAACAAAGTTGTCAAACAAGCTATTTCACTGCCGCCGGCATAACCAAAAATCTGCTGCAGAGATAAACCACGTACATGACAATAACAATAATAAAATAATAATAATAAAAAAATAATAATAATAATTAATAATCTCCAGAGGAGTAGAGGCTGGGAATCATGCCACAATAGTACATGACAGTATTTATTTTCTAGTACTTACGGCATAGATTAACCATATATGGTTAACCCTTTAACGCTTGATGCGCTGAATTATTTTTTCTGAAAACCTTGGATTTGAAATTTGAAATTTGAAATCATCATAAATGTCTTAGTTAGCTCTTTCTGATTCATTTGAATACCTAAGTTATGGGTCTACGGCTATTATAAATATTTTACTCTTACAGCGCGGGGAGCGACTTTAGTCGTCAGAATCTGACGTCTACAGACGTCAGATTCTGACGACTAAAGTTGCTCCCCGCTCTTTAAGGGTTAATAAGCGCTAAGCACGACTCTAGTCGTTTTTAATCCGTTTTTTTAGCCGAGTAAATCACTGTAATTCGGAATACAATGTGTGCTTCGACAACAACATTTGCAGCGTGTTGGTCTCAATTCAAACAATTACGAGTAATTTTCACTTGCTTGCTGTGGGTCGCGGCAGCGAGACACATGTTCGAGTGGGTGAAAATTTAAATAAAATAACTCCGCGGAAAAAGGGGCAATCTATGGTTACAGTATCTATATGTGGGAAATGCAAAACCTCACATCGCACTGTTTGATTTTCTTTATTTGGAATGGGTTTTTATCTTTACCATTTTACGCGTGTCATTTATCGTGTTTGCAAGTATCCCAGTAAACACAAAACATGTGTATACCATTTATACAATGTTGGACCAACCTCGAAGACGTTGGGCCGACATTGTATAAATGTTATACAAATGTTTTGTACTAACAGGGATAGCGGTGTAAAATACAGCCTATTTCCACATTACTTACCCACCACATTAATCAAGTGATCCCTAAAACCGGGATTTTTGGCAGCGTCTGCGTTTTCTGATCATCACGAACAACACTAATTAATTTAAATCTCGATTCGATTTGCAAACTTCTCGCAGACACTTCCCATTTTTTTAATTTTAATCAGGGCTAATCATAACTTGCCATGTACGAAATTAAAATGAATACGTCTCTCTGCCAACAGCAAGCACGCAGGCTAACTCTAAATAGGAACAGTTTTTCAGCGCTTGCAAAGACTGATTAGGCGCCTTTCGTACTCATGGCAACAGCTATAATTATTATGATTTTGCTTTTAATTATTTTAATAATTATAATATCCAAATATGCGATTGCATTGTATTATATTTCAGCTTTATTACAGTATTCTATAGTTCAAATCTACTACGCAGAAGACAGAGTGAAAACTTGGTTCTCTATCCGCAGGACGAAAGTATCTTAAACGAAAATAATTCTCTTTTCACTTGAAAACATTTTTTTTACAAAAACATGCACTAAATTGTAAATCGGGTAATTGACAAAATGTGAGTACTTACAATGTGAAAAATAATATTGACAGCAAAACTGATCTGCAAAACCAAAAGGCAGTAAGCAGATACGGCCTTTTGTCTTTGCAGTATCTACCTACTTTACAAGTAAGCAAATATAGTTACACTCTTTGCACGATTTTGCGCGTAAACAGGAGTTCCAACTAAATAGTTCAGCTTTTGATCACGGTGTTGCGTGTCGTTATTGAAAAGGGTGTATATTGTATCTGTATCTGTATCTGTATATTACGTGGCAGTACGCACTATTGTGCTATCGCGCCACGAGAGTAACTTAGCAAGGCCTCTTTATTATTCATGATATCATTCATGGCCTTATATATGTGCCAATTACTCCATGGTGTGAATTTTTTTGGGGTCTCGCTGGATGGAAACTGGGCCTACGTCCATTGAGGTTTTTTTACGTTTAGCTCAAAGTCAGTCAGACGAGCCATCTGATTTACGTGGTTCTCTGAGCCCCACGAGTGTGAACAGCACCTGGCAGTCCCGGGCGGTCACCCATTCAATTATTAACGCGACGCTGCTTAACTTCAGTGATCGAGCAAAAACCGTTGAGCGAACGCCGTTTTCCGTATACAGCACGGTTTTGCACGATAGAACACTACGCTGGTGTTATTGAGACGGCACAGAAATGGAAGTTGTATGTGATACCCAGTAAACACAAAACATTTGTATAGCATTTATACAATGTTGGACCAGCGTCAAAGACGCTGGGCTGACGTTGTATAAATGTTATACAAATGTTTTGTTTGTACCGGGTAGTCACAGACAGATATTCTTTTTATGCCAAATTGTAGAAAATCCCAAATTATTTCATTGAGGCACTCCCACAGCTATATATAAATACAATATTTTTTATTATCGCATTTTCTATACACCAGACTTTTAGATATATTGCCTTTCCATTGATCTTGTATTATGGATACTAGAATAACTTTGGTTGGCTCTGACCCCTTTTTTACAAGGCATAATAACAACCGCAAAACATAGTCCATTAAACCCGCATAATAATCAGGGTTTCCTGGAGGCCCTTTTTGGGGGAGCCTAAAAATTAGATACTCTCCCACCCCGAAACAATGCACGCATTTGACTGTTCTCATTTGCTCTCCCCTCATTTGCTCTGAGCCTGCAGGAAACCATTATATAAAAAATAAGTGAATGACCAACAGTCAATAAAACCTTAAAGTTCATTGAGGTGACATCATATTTGTTAATGAGAAGTATACAATATAATGTTATTATATAAATCAGTGGTCTACATGCAAATAATCGCTGACTTTGTCGCTCTCAAAATTCGCGTTGTAAGTATTAGTAGAAGGATCTCAGAAATTTTAAACGAAATTCACCAATAAATGGCTGCGCTCTTTCAATAGACAAATTAGCGATGGCAGTTGCCAGGCGAAGTCGCCGACCGATCAATCTCATAATCAATCTGATAAACGAACATTGGGAAAAGGTAGCGTAATTTCTGGGAAGTGCATGGTTGAGGTGCAAAGCCAAAAGGCAGTATCTGCTTGATCGTGAAGAAGCAGATAATGCCGTTTGGCTTGACACGGCAGCCTGCAGCAAACACGAGGCGTTGAACCTACGTTGGCTGCCCAACGTTGGTTCCACGTCTCGCGTTTGCTGGGAGAGCATCTCACAGGGTTCCCACAGAGATCTGGAGATGAAATCCCATGACTTTTCAATGATTTTCCATGACCATTTTTAATTTAAAATTGTGCAGCCTGCTCCAACACAGCGGCCCGATCTATACCCACTTTATAAAGCAGACTCGTACCCAATGGGTGTCAGGGAGTTTTTCACTTTTCACATGTAAAATACTAGGTGGAGTGTCAGTGTCATTGTGTGTCAAAAGTGTATGTACCAAACACATTTTTCTCAAAAGAAATGTGAAAGATATTGTGAAAAATCAAAATTCCATGACTTTTCCATGACTTTTTTCCAAATTTTCATGACTTTTTCGGGCCTGGATTTTATTTTTTCATTTTCCATGGTTTTTCCATGATTTTCCATGACCGTGGGAACCCCGTCTCACCTTGATGAATCCCGTTTCCTGTTCGTCACGCAGACTCAGCAGCGTGGCGTTCTCCTTCTCACACTGCTCCAGAGATCCCTGCCATGTCTGCTGCCAAGAGTATTCCGTCTCGTAGTGACGCAGTACCCAGGGGTAGTACCGGTAGCAGGAGTGCCGGTAGTAAGAGTAGCCCTCCGGACATGCTCCAACAGGGGCTGTGAAAATATTATTTAAAATAACTGACGCTTTCTGTCGTGAAGCAGCTCAACATTATGATTTTGGTGATGTAACAATGTAAATTGGCAGTTCATCCGTTGATCAAGGATGTATTCTCAGAAAAAAGAGTGAGGAAAAAGGGTGAGAAACTGCTGAATATTATTCTAGGGATGGTCTAACCAGGGTGAAATAGTCAGTCTATCTTATTTTTGCTAACCAAGATTATGGAGCTGTATTCGGGTCAAAACTGTCAGGAAGTCATTCGACGCAAACTCTCGTTCTGATTTAATGACATACGTTTTAATTGACGCATTTGTAATGTTGGCATTGTTGCTTATCGCATCTTAACCGACACGATTGTGGTCTTCTTTACAGTTACATAAGTTAATTAAAAAGCAATCTCATTTTAATTTTGCAACTCTCGTTCTTCTTTAATGACATACGTTTTAATTGACGCATTTGTAATGTTGCGTACCTCATCTTAATCGACACACTTGTGGACTTCTTTAGTTGCATAAGTTAATTGAGCCGTAATCTCATTTTAATTGACATGTCTGTAGTCTCCTTTACGGCTATACAAGTTAATTGAACGCGTCCCGTTCTTCTTGACTGTCTAACGTTCAACTGTGATTGGCATTGCTGTTGACGGGGAATCATGTTAGTTGAGTAATCTGTGTTTTAGCCGACTAAGAACGAACGCGCATCCAATTTAGCGCAGTGTTTACAGCTCTACATAAAACACGTGGAGATAACTTGGCCTTAATGTGATCAGTCTCAAGGTCACATTCTGGCCAATAATAATTGTGGGGTTCGACACGTGGTTTACACCTGTTCCTCGCCGCCAACAGCGCCATCTGGAGAGTGGAGGAGAATTATGGTCTGTCAACATGGTAAATAATGCTCAACAACAAAATAATGTATATTAATGTTTATTTATTGATGCCATTCTTCAGTTATTACATACATTGATCACTGTTTTTAATATTGTTGTAAAATAAGCAATCTCATGGATTATACCCACCCTCACCGTCATTTCGTCCCACTTTCACTGAATGACGTGCTTTCAATGGACTTTTAACATTTAAAATCCCCTATTATTGACAGTTGGGTATAAACCAGGAGATAATCACTAAATCAGATAGCCGTAAAATATATGCTATGGTTAATATAAATGACATAAATAACATTAATGATTATTATTCGTAATATAATAAACGTAGACTAAACAGATATAGTAGTAGTGCATCTCTCAAGCTTAATTAGACTAATATCTATTTTCGCCCACCACCACAACCTGCATCACAGTATCTTTTTTTCGTTATTTTATACTATAAAGTTTACCTCCGGAAAATGTCTGCTAGATTATGTGTGTGCAATACTCTGGGTGGCTTAAAGCTGAGTACAATAAAAACTATAGGGCACACCGGTAGATCTACTTAGCTACTGGAATCACATTATTTAGCTTTTTTGTAGTCTAGCGGCGTAGCGCATTACCCGGTATCTTAGGTGATCTTCTAATTCAGCAATTATCTATCCATAGGCTATAATGGGCCAATTTTTATAGAATTTTGTTTGTGGTGTTGGTATCAACTCATACAAGAAACAGGTCAACACTTTTTAGAGCATGTAAAATAAAATATATGACGTCTCTATAAAGTCATGTTTTTTTCTCACTTTTTCAAAAAAACTTGAAAAATTCAAAATTGTAGGGCCTACATTTTTTCAACCATTATAGATACTATAAAAAATTATATAAAGCTATAAAATTGGTCGGGTAATCAAAGCAAATCAGATCACAGTTGAACGTCAGACAGTCAAGAAGAACGGGACACGTTCAATTAACTTGCATAGCCGTAAATAAGACTGCAGGCATGTCAATTAAAATGAGATTACGGCTCAATTAACTTATGCAACTAAAGAAGACCACAAGTGTGTCGGTTAAGATGAGATAAGCAACAATGTCAACATTACAAATGCGTCAATTAAAACGTATGTCATTAAATCAGAACGAGAGTTTGCGTCGAATGACTTCCTGACAGTTTTGACCCGAATACAGCTCCATACAAGATACCAAGATACTGGAATAGTTTTCACAAAAAGGAGGTTTATTCACCCCTTATTTATTACATGATAGCATTTAATGAGCTGACCCCAGTGCTAATCTATCTTTTTTTTGTGCGTGTTCATCAGATAGACGTACCTTGTGTGTGTGGGTAGTCTGGGAATGGTTCACTTTTATAAGCCACTTTAAACTGCCATCTGAGTTGTTGACTGTTGCTGCCCGCGTACAGCTCTATAGCCATCTTCTGGTGTGGAGGAAGCTGTAAACAACACATATTATGGCAAAGGCAAAATGCAGCATCTGGTCACTTGTAAAGTAAGCAGATACTGCCTTTTGGCTTTGCGCGACACAACAGTATTTACAGCTGTGGATTTTCAATTTACAAATAAACATTTTCAACATTGAAAACATAATTATGGATCCTAATCGAAAATGCTGGTACATTTAGAACGTAATAAAGTAGGCATATACCATTGACTTAACTTGACAAATAATGTCAAATTGTGTTCTTAAAAATGCATCGGGTGCTTAAGGAAGACTTAATTTGGTGACTGAATAATGTTTATGATAATGAAAAAATGCAATTATATATTGCGATAACACAATATAGATGATGCTACGAAACCAATTCCCTCATGGAAATCGACGTGTCTTGGCCTTGAAAGGGATGATTTCTTGTGGATCTATGATAAAACACAAGCCTTTATACCAATTTACACGCCTGTGTTATGCTGACATGTCAATTTTGAATTTTTTTTTTCTAAAAGTTATATGGCTTACTGATCTTAACTAAAAATACAACATAATCGTAATAATTTTTAAAAGCATTGAAAGTTGTATACTGCCATGTAAACAGGAGTGAGTGCATTATACAACACTTTTTGCCACAAATACCCACCGCCTCCTACAAACCACATGAAAGACACCGCCCTTTATTGGTGTCTTAAAGTTAGAACTTTGGGGGCTAATCTGCAGTACTGATTGTCTGCTCAACGCTAGGCCGACGGCATTAACATATGGCCAACATGCTATGTACAAATAGTTTATTATTTGGGGCTTTCTAATAAATACTAATCAAAAATGTTCTGAAAAATCCGAAAATTTCAAATAAAATGAAATCATGATGTGCGGGATACACTGCTTCAAACAAAACAAAAAACAAACAAAACAAATTGGTGTCATCACACGGAGTTACTTTAAGATAGGACAAACAAATCAGCTGTATGTCATTTCATTTTGTCAATCATGATAGTTGTTCTTGTTCTTACTTTGAATGCTGTCTTTGGTAAGAAGAGGTCGACATCTGAACAGAGCTTCAAAATATGACCTTCGTTCTGTCTCAGTTTACCAGAATCTCTGGAAATCTCCAAAACTGTAAGGATAACAATAGTGTATTAAGTAAACTGGAATATAAAGAACCAATCACGAATACATTGACTCAATACTGCTCTGCAAAGCCAAAATGCAGTATCTGCTTATTTGGAATAGTTTGGCACCATTATATATTTCCGCGCTATGAAATTTCCCGTTTGTCATGGTCCATTGCTCCGGCAACAATCAATTTCATTTTGTCTCCATTTACGTTGCGATCAGCCAAAAAATGCTTTTGAAGTGGTACAAGTTCCCACTGGACACACGACGTTGTTGCGACGCTGAATCAACGTCAACGACGTTGATTCAACGTCGCAACAACATCGTGTGCCCAGTGGGAAAGTATCCTACCTTTGAAGTAATGCTGGCATGGATTAGTGTTCTTGATCGCTGGGCCTCTGACGTAGTACACATACATGGTCATGGATGTCAGCTTAGGCGCCTTGATAGTCCACAACCAGAGACCAGGTGAAACCAATCCTGGAAATCCTGGTGATAAAAGCACACCACACTGGGACTCGATGAGATCGGCCGTCCGCTCAGACAGTGTATCCAGACGACACTCCTCTAGATCTGTATGTCAACAAATACAATAAGATAGGCATGCAGCATACAGCACATGGTTAGAGTGTTCGAAATTACGTCTCTCATGTGGGGGAATGGAGTTACCCTCAACCATTGTTAAGCTGGGGACTATCCGACCCGAGGATAGCAGAGCTATGAGAAAGGCCACGGTGTTTCACTAATTAAATTGCCCAGCGAAACCCAAGTTTTCGCTCCGCTGGTCATGTCTGGGGGTAAATGCTCTAGACATGCCCAGAACCCCTTATCGAGCGAGTGAAAGAAAACACTCCCAATTACCTACGATGCTCTATCACCCCATCTCACTGATAACACACGATTACAAGTTGGTGACAAAAATAGTTTTTAAACGGTACAAAGAATGAGGTATGCCAATTTGATATAATTTATTAGATATTTTGTCTGTTCGAATTAACTGTTCTACCCGATTTACTCGTATCTGTGATGTTAGCAAATATTTCAACAAATATAAAAGGGTAATCATCTGTGGAATAAATTGTAAGCTGGGTGTTATCATTGACCTTTTTAATGTTAATCACGACTATAGTCGTTTTAAATCCGTTTCATTTGCCGATCAAATCACTGTTATTGGGAGCGAAATGAGTGTTTACACTTCAAGATTTGCAAATAGTTGGTCTCTAATTAAACACATAAGAGTAATTTTCACCCACCTGAAGTTGTGGGTCGCGGTAGCGAGACACAACTTCAAGTGTGTGAAAATTTAAATCCTATGACCTTACGTTTTATGAGTTAAGATAATATAGACACACCCAATTTGTCAATATAAAATAGTGTAATATTTTGTTAAGACTTCACACATACCCCTGACAGTTGCCACTGCGCGCACAGCCCCTCCGAGGCGCCTGTCTCCCACAGCTGAGGAGTAGAACACCACCAGTAACTGATGTCCACTACTGTGTACAACGCCATCCACAAGCTCAGCTCTACCACAGAAAGGACCTCAACACAAATACAAACAAAATCAGCTCTTAGTCTTGAACCTTTATTTATTTAGTAGGCTTTATATAGACATATATACAATAATTGTACAAATATGCAACTGTAAATACAATTGTGTATATCAAATACGGGTGACAAGCACCCTTACTACGTTTGACATTTATGTAGACGATAATTACACTTGTATTTAGGTTAAACAGTAAAAGATAACCGCCGAGCACGACTATTGTCGTTTTCAGACTGTTTTATTAGCGAGTTAAATCACAGTTATTGGGAATGAAATGAGTGTTTACAATCAGGATGCGAAAATGTTTGGTCTCAAATTAGACAAATATGATTAATTTTTACCCACTTGAAGTTGTGGGTCGCGGTAGCGACTCACAACTTTAAGTGGGTGAAAATTGTAATAGATAACTTAACTAAAATAATGTTAGAAATCAGAGCTGAAGCATACCATGCATGGTGTGGTCTGTGGTGTTACCGTCATAAATCACCAGGCCATCATAGTCACAGTTCTCCGAAAGTGGGGGAATCACCCCGTCCAGGAAACTCAGCGACATCGTCAGATCCTCTGCCGTTTCCATCACGAACTTGCAATATATACCTAAACAGGATAATAAGCCAGGCTTAACCCTTTGGTCGCTAATAGCGACTTCAATCGCTTAAAATTTGTTTTATTAGCCTTCTATTTGGAATTAATTGTGAGTTCAAATTTCAGGCTTTACAAATATTTGGTCTCAAATTAGACAAATATGAGTGATTTTCAGCCACTTGAAGTTGTGGATCGCGGTAGCGAGACGCAACTTCAAGCGGGTGAAAAAAATGTGTGTTCAACTGAGGTGATGAAAATGGAAAAGTATGAAAACAAAGAACAAAAACTACCATTACAATTATTTCCTAGTTTCATTACATGTAATATAATTAATTGGTATAAACTTATTTGGGGCATCAGTTTTGAACGCTCAATGCTTTTAAATGTAATGACACGCTCCACTCACCAGGTTGGTAGCCCAGGTCTGTTGAGATGATGTTTGGGTCTGAGATCATGGCCACGGCCGGCTCCAGGAGGCTCACTTTTTGGTTTTCTGTACCACGTGATTGCTGACGGTTGAAGTAGTGAGGCCTGTAGCAGCCGGACAATTCCGGAAGCCATTCTGCATAAAAAGTGCTCATTTTAGATTTATGTTGTTAAATAGACAAAGAAGTTGCATTTTGTGTGTTAATTTAAATTAGGACAGCTTTCAGTGTTTCACAACGTGGTTCATTTTAATCCTTTAGCCACTAGGCTCGACCATAGTCGTTTTCAATTTGTCTTATTAGCAGATCAAAGCGCTGATATTGGGAATGAAATGGGTGTTTAAACATCAAATTTTGCAAATGTTTGTTCTGAAGTTAAACAAATATGAGTAATTTCCACCCACTTGATGTACTTCAAATGAGTGAAAATTTAAATAAGATAACCTGGCTTGTAAAGGTTTAAAGAAAAACTGATCTAGGCACAGTTTTGGGTTAACCCTTATCCTGCTAAATTAATTTATTTAAATTTTCAACCAATTGAGGTTGTGACTTGCTACCGCGATTCACAACCTAAAGTGGTTGAAAATTACTCATTATTTGTTTAATTTGAGAACAAACATTTACAAATCTTGATGTTTAAACACACATTGCGTTCCCAATAACTGATTTAATCGGCCAATTAAACCGATTAAGACGACTGCTGTCGTGTTTTAACCCTTTCAGGCCTGAACCATTGTCATCTTCATCCACTACAAGCCGCGGATTGCTGTCGCAATTCTCGACTTGTAGTGGATGAAGATGATTTAAAGTGGGTGAAAAATTAAAGAAAATTGCCATGTATTGGTAAACCAGTTTCATTGAAATTTTTAGTCTGAAACCCCTAGTTGTTGGACAATTAAGTCTTTTTTCAGGCATGTAAAATGATGCTTTGATGCATCATGGGGGCTTAAGGGGTTAAATAACTATTATTCTAAAGGAGTGGTCTCCAGACGTCTGATGACCATGATGACGTAATCACTGGCTGATGGTTAGATTTAATAATTAATTTTAATTCCGCACATTACATTATCATGATAAACACATTATGTCTCCGATATGATGTTATTATAGAATTTTTAAAGATTACCATATTACATCATCATGATAAACACCTTGGGTTTGAAAGGTGATGTTGCTAGGGGCCTTTCACACATTACTATATTACATAATTATGTTAATCACCTTGTGTTTGATATGTGATGTTGATATGGGAGGTGTCGTCATCAGGTGTTGTCTGAAATCGTAGAAATACTGAGAACATTGACGCGTCGATTGTGCCAGTCTGTGTGTGCCACGTGTCCTCTACGTTGTGCGTCACTTGCGCTAAAAATACGGCATCGTCCGAATGGCCGTCGAAAATAGATAGCGTGGCGTGATCCTCAGAATAAAGAGTCCATTGTAATTCAAGTTTCTCTCCTGGAGGCACACGTAAAACCCACTCTTTGATTATCTGTTGTGAGGTCAAGATCTGAGGTGAAGCACCGATTGATGTGAGACTTCCATGCCTGCCACTCACTTGTTTCGGTTGTGATATGTAGTTCTGTTTGCTAGATTCTGATAAAAATATATAATTTGAATTGCTAAGTAAGTGACAGTGGAGCTTAGCGGATTGCTATCACTACAATTAATATCACTACTAGCCTTTTGAAAGGGGAGAGGGGGTTGTTAGTATAACTTTTTTATGAGTTTGCTGGAGAAGAAGATGCAGCCCAAAATAATGTTATTCAATAGGCAGATTTGGGGGGGGGGGGGGGGAGGGCATAACACACAAAAATAAATTGTGGACCATGTTTGGAAGTATACCTTATGGCAAAAATGAATTGAACTGAATGGAGTTTTAGGCCACCTTTGTGCACATATAGGTTAAACATGGCCAGGAGAACCTCCTGAGGTGAGATGAATAAGATGAAATTAATGCTCTCTAGACACAGGATTCGAAATGCGAAGGCCGAGCACCCAAAATATTGAATCATCACGAGTGAGTGGGAAAGAAACATTTTGTTTCTACGAAACTTGGAGGCCAGAGTGGGGTTCGACTTTCCAAGCAGGCATCTTTAACTACTGCACCAGGGCCCCCGCCCAGCAAACCTTCCAGCAAACACAAGACGTTGACCCGATGTTGATTTTACATTGGCTCAACGTCGTAGACGGTGAGCCAATGTAAAATCAACATCGGGTGAACGTCTTGTGTTTGCTGGACTGTTGCATTATAAGAAGTATACATATTACGTGATAAGAACTGAACGACGGCTGGGTATTGGCTAAGTTTGTCACGTGGTATGCAGATTCGATTTTCGATTGTTTACAAATAGTATTCAACAGATTGGACGAAATTGTGATTAAGAGATCGATTTGGTGCATTTGTGTTGGGTTTAATGACTTTTGTGGTAGTAAAGAGGAAATCGACCAAGATTAAACGTTGACTCATCATAGCCGCCTGTATGCATTTTTTAACCAATGTCTGGTGATTTTTTTTTAACTCAAAAATGTAAAACATAATATTGCACTTACATATCAAATACATAAATGTCAAAGATAGAGCCTTATTTAGAAAAAAGTAACTTTTATTTAGAAAAATACAAAGTTATCAGCTACATAGTAGTTTACCAAACCATGATTCCGTGACCAACCTTCGGTGAGTAAGGTTTGACAATTGTTTTAGGTAGCTTAAGTTATTTGTCGAAAAATAAGCTCCTACGTCTCTCTAGAAAAGGTGGACCTAATGTTAAAACTATGGAGACCAAAGTGTTTTTCACCTTATAATCATCATATATTAGTTAGCTCTTTCCGCTTCACTATGTCATGGGTGTACGACCATTTAAAAAAAGTACGAGGATCGTCTTTATAAATCAGATTCTAACGTCCAGGGACGCTCCCCGCAATGTAAGGGCTAACCCTTACAGCGCGGGGATCAACTTTAGTCGTCAGAATCTGACGTCTATAGACGTCAGATTCTGACGACTAAAGTCTATCCCCGCACTGTGAGAGTAAAAATATTTCTAACGGCCGTAGACCCATAACATAGGTATTCAAATAAGCCGGAAAGAGCTAACTAAGACTTTTATGTTTTTTCAAAATGGAAAAAACACCTTTGGATTCCATGGATTTTACAAAAAGAATTCAACGCTTTAAGATGTTTAAGGGATTCGACATAAGTCATTCAACTCACCAATCACGTTATAGTTGAAGTCAATAAAATGATGGGGCTCCCATTCTGAGACTGTCAGCTGTAGAAGCAGATTAAACGCCGCAGTTTGTAGTTGCCATGGAAACCTCTGGCCACAAAACGTTCCTATTAGCTCTCTATGGTCTTCTTCATCATTGTAGACAGAAAGACCCCCGTCCGTACATTCACGTCCTATGAAGCCGAATAAAATATTTGAAAAATGCGAGAAATGTTTGAAATATAAAAAAGGTTACCACCGAGCACACGATGTTGTTGTGACGTTGAATAACCATCAACAACGTTGATCCAACATCACAACAACGTCGCAGCAAGAAACGTGTCATGTTCGAAATAAATAAATATTACACTTTTTCATCAGTGTAATTTTTAATCAAAACATTTTATTTCATATCAGCAAATTATTTGTTAATTTCAACAAATAAACATTCCATATCATCATCTACATATGTCAAAGTAGCACGTATCTTAAACTTTATATTATTATTATCCACAAAGCAACACTACCACTTGGCTGTGAAAATCAAGAAATTTGAGTTGCTTAACACGCCGGCATATTCATGCCTAGATGTTCATAGTCATTTAATAAATAGGTTAATCTGCAGCCGTATTCTCGTACAAGTTACGATATATCGTAGGCTTCTGATTGGTCGAGATAGCCATCTCGACCAATCAGAAGCCTACGATATATCGTAACTTGTACGAGAATACGGGCCCTGGATATTATCCCAGCTTCTTTTATTTAGGCGCTTGCGTACATAAGAAAATTAAATAAGAGCTAATCTAAGTTGATGTAGACAGTCAGTCGGAGACCTCCGAAAACTTCGCCGCAGTGATTGTACAATACGGATCAGCCTCAACATTTAATGGTTTGTTCATTGCCCCGAACTCAAATCTTTTAGGGCAAATGCTGGCTCCGGATCGTAATCCGGACCATCCCCAAAGTTCACTGGATTTTTATCTCTGGTAAAAGTTTCATGCAAATTCGTTCATCACTTTGTAAGTAGGCCTAATCCTGCTGACGGACAGACAACGCAGATCCTGGATCCGGATCGTAATCCGGATCATACCTAAAATTTACTAGATTTTTTTTTGGCCCAAGACACACCTTCGGTAAAAATTTATTGCAAATCCGTTTATTGCTTTGTAAGTAAGCATGCGGACGGACAGACAAACAAACAAACCAACAATACAATTTTTACTTCCGCGGTATGTTTTCAAACATTAGTAAATGACACTAATACAAATGCATTTGTATATATTTTTTGTTACTATGTGTCACCGATCATTGATGTGTTTTGAAAGATAAAATAATGTATGCTGTCGTGCAAGGCCAAATGGCAGTGTCTATATACTTTACAAGTAAGCAGATACTGCTTTGGGCTATTATGGTTAGCTATGTCAGTAAATAACTTACCAGAATCGTGAATCTCGAAATGGTGGAATGTAATATTGATCTGTTCACCAGATGACGCCTTGATCTGCCATTCACAAGGTGTCTCTTCCGTATGCTGGCGAATCTCCACCTGACCACACTGAGAGGCGAACAGACGACGCGTTCCGCATCCAGATTCCCCAGTGCCAAGACCACAGACTACAAGAAATGAAATGAAATGAATGGGGTTTCAGGCCACCTTTGTGCACATATAGGCTAAACTGGGCCAAGAGAACCTCCTGAGGATGGCGAGATGACACTGCCCTCCAGACACAGGATTCG